>VZSE01003435.1:757834-768662 GCA_013398275.1 Promerops cafer | reverse complement strand
TTTTTTTTTTTTTTTTTTTTTTTTTTGTTATCTTGGGAAAGGAAGTGTTCTGGCAGCATGTCTAGGTCTTATGCGTAGAACAGGATAAAGCAAAAAAGACAACACCACCCTGAAATATACGCATCTCGTGATAGAATTAATCAGTTTCTGAACATGATGAACTTCCCTACAACAGAATTAAAAGGAAACACCTTGCAGATAATAATGAAAAAGGGTAGTAGCTCATGCAAAATCTTTCCTTTTCCCAGAGCAGATCTTTAAGGATTTAGTTCTTAATTTATTTTTAAAGAAAAACAAATCCTATTCCAAATGAAGAATAATTTCACTGGGTGAAAAAAAGAGAAAAGCTTTCTAAGGCATCACTACTTTAAAGTTTGCCTTCTTACTTCTCTATCAAGCCTGACATAACCCTCCACTTAAATTTCTTCCCAAAAACAAACAAAAAACCCCAACCAAACCAAACTCCAAAACAAAAATTCTGAACAACGTATTTCTAGAAAACAAAGTTCTACTGCAAGAACACAGTTCTTACAAGATATGTTACATAATCATCCTCACATAACAGAGTACAGCAAATTTTAAAAAATCAATTAAACTGTGATCATTTCTGATTTAATATGGTTTGGATCAGTAAGTTGTAATTGCAAAAGCTGTACATTTGTAATTAATGAGTACAAATTATTCAGAAGTGGAATGGGTTGAATGCCATTAGAAGTTTATACACATAGTACCAAGTTCTGTTCATACAGAAAATTAAATTCAAAAGTTGATTTTAATGCACGATGCCCTTCTTTCATTAGAGCGCTCTGATGAAAAAGCCAGTAATATAAAGACTATGACCCGAAGTTCAAGATTAGAGCTGAACAGCCTCTAATCCTCTCTATGTAATAAAAAAGGCACTTTTTACTCAAATACGAGGCTGTATTTAGCCATGCTCATGGCGTGAAGTACCACTCAAGAAAGATAATCCTGTGGGACTCTTGCCCACAGGCAACAGACACCAGGCTGTGGAGCATCTGCCGGAAAAGGCGTGTCATCCCATCCTTTTCCTCGCGCGGTGTTTTGGGACAGGATTCCCACACAAACCCAGGCATGCAGGCCAGGGCTCCAGCTGCCCTCCAGTCATTCCTTCCCATCGACCCTCTCCAAAGGGCTGGTGGGATGGGTGTGCTCTGCCTGCACCCACTACCAGCTGCAGGCTCCGCGGGAGCTTTGACGGAACAGGGCATAGTCCTCCTCCCTTCTGCTTGTCCATAAGCACACAGCCCAAGACAAGCACCAACCTTCCAGGAACATTCAGGCACTAAGATGCTACTGAGCATATATGAGATTTGCAAAGCAAATGCTGTGACATCGCTTAAAAAGACACAAACACAACAATTACTTTCGCAGGAATTATTATTTTCTTTTCTTGGTAAGATTAGTACGCTTGATGCTAAAATTCAGCTGTTTGGGGATGCAGAAGAACCTTTATTATCGACCATAAGTAAACTGAAAGAAAAATATTCCCAGGGAAGTGGCTGTGCCACCAGATCAGGTACTGAAAAGATACATAGAGGTATATAAAAGATGTGTAGATGTAGGCTTTAGGTTCATGGTCTAGTGGTGGACTCATCAGTGTTAGATTAAGAGTTGGACTCCATGATCTTCAAGGACCTTTCCAACCTAAATAATTCTGTACTTTTATACTGAACTCTAAATGGCATAAGGGCTTGTTGATGGGTGCTGAGTAGAAACACATTTTTACCCTCCAACAGGAACCAGACTGGCTCTTTATACTGAGTATTGACTTATCACTCACTTCTCTGCTTCTTGGAGGCAAAAAATAAATAGCAAGAAAAAAACCCCCCAAAAAACCAACAAACCACCAGTGTTAAAGAAGGTACAAATGTTCCTTACAGAACTGCTTAAATTAATTTCTATGTAGGGGAATCCTATACCTAACCTGAAACTAAGTGGAAATTCTGAGGAAAAAAACCACAATGGAATTTGTACATCCACAGCTTTTAACCCAAGATACTTCCTCGCTGTTACAATTTTCTCACTCAATCACTACCTCCCTTCCAAAGGGAAACACAAAATGATGCATATTATTGAGGCACATTATTCTGTCATTCTAATAGACACGTGCACATTCTGAGTTTACTAGGAAAAAGACTGGGATTAATTTTATGCAAAATATGTTTATACAACACAGATCCAGAAAATTCCATATTATGTGAAAGTATGAAATTACAAATACAGATTTTGTGTGCATCTACCAGCAAATGAAACTTTAAAATTCATGTCAAATTTTTGGACGTCATTTGTTCAATTCGTAGGGGTCCTGAGGACTACATATAACAGGCACATGTTCTCAATCTGCTTGTAGATCTCACTTGAAAAATTGACAGGATTGGGTTGTAAAGTACCAAGCTGAAGCTTTAGAACTAATAGTTGACTGCAAACTAACCATATGAAAGCAAAAAAGTGGCTATTTTCCTGATAAATTCCAATTATACTGAATTATATTCTTTAATCTCAACTGTACATAGTTTTAACATTATACTTTGATTTGAATAGTCAAGACCGGCCTTTTTTTTGTTGTTGTAAACAGAAGATACTTAGCAAGTTTCTCTGTGCTAGACTCAAATTGCTTTATTAGAACAGGAGGGATATCACATCATTCTGGAAACACTGTAAAATGCAGATATCTGGTCAAACATGTTGAACACAGAGAAATGATGACGATTTTTTCTGAATGAAAAATTATTTGCTTACTGAAATATGTTTTTGCATCATTTTGTATTACACATAACAGACAAATCAACTGATAGTGAGCACTACATTGACAAGTCAGTCTTTCAGCTGTTTTTCCTGTTAGACATATTTACTACTTTACCATCTTTCTCATTCATCAAAAAAGCTATTTCTAACATCTCACAGCTCTATATTTCTGAAAGTATGTATGTTCTAATGCTGAGTTTATGAACAAATATTGAAACATCATTGAAAAAATACTGCCAGTGCCAACACAGTGCTGAAAGAGCTTTAGTTCTCTGAAAAAAAAGTTAATTTCCTCTTTTCTACTTGGTAATTCAAGCTGCTCTGCAGCTAACAAAAAGGTTCTTTTTGTCTTATTAAATTTAAAGTAGCAATAAACATTAACCCAGTCTCAAACACGGTATCATTCTGTATATAGCTAGGTTAAAAGGGAATGTAAAACAAATCACCTGGATTGCTTAAGAAACCCTAAATGCCCTAATTTGCCCAACCATTTATCAGAAAAACTAATGAAAAGCCTTTTTTGTTCTTGCAATGGATAGAGGTAGCCATTAGTCTCTGAAGTGTACGATTTTACCAGCAAGACAAAACAAAAAGCAGATCTTGAGAGTAAATATCAGCTGGACATTCACATAACAGGGTCCAGAGAGACATATCCAGAAGTTTCCGCTTTTAATCCAACTCTGAATAATGTTGGATGCTGTTCTCTTGATCCTTCGGAGCTCTTCTGCTGCCAAAATAACTGCAAGGCTTGCAAGTCCGAATGTATTGTAAGCCTTTCCCAAGGCACCCCAACACTATCTGAGGCACTGAAACTATGGCAACCGAATAAGAAAGCAGCTTCCATGATTAATAGATGAAGATCCCAGCGACAGTGCCTTGCTAGGCCATAATTCAGGAATGCAGGAGGAATTAGCACAGGATCCAACTCAATCTACCAATAAAAAGTAGATTTTGAAAAGCATGAACAAAACCACATTTTTTTTTCTGCAGTAAAAAAAGAAAAACCCACAAAAAAACCCAAACAAAAAACCCCTATGGAACTATAAACTGTTCAAAATTTCATTAACATTTCAATGAATGGCTGCATCAAAAGCAAGTAATGGATAAATGTTCATGAACAACGGTGAAGGAAGGAACATTTGAAATTTTCTATTCAAGTAAAAAAGCCATATGAAGAAAACTCAATATATAGAACATCTGAGTGAAACTGAGCAGCCATAGATAGGAAAGTGGAAATAATGTTTGCTGCAGTCAGGAATATAGTTGGATGCAGTTTTTCCCATTGTGTTGGGAATTCCTATGGGAGAGTGTTTTTTCCATCTGCTGAACTGGAACGCCCGACCTTATCTATTATATACTCTACAATTTTCAATGTTAGAAGGTCCCTGAGTCTATCAGGCTCATTGCAAAATCAGTGACAGTTAGGAATACCTTTTCTTTTTAAGCACATAATGAAACTTCTGCTATTATTGCCAGTAAAAGTACTAGTAGTCTTCATCCAACTAGATGTTCTTAGACTGATGTGAAAGGGCATAACAAAAATATTATTTCTTTCCACTTTTATAAACATTAAGTTTTCATTAAAGGCAACTGGTTACAGAGATCATAAAAACATAGGAATGCTTTTTTTTTTTTTTGCCTGCTTCATGGAAAGTGTGTAAAGCTGCAGTCAAGGCATGGCTCTACCTGGGAAGGCTGAGGGAGATGATGCTAAAGGCTTCCAATCCTGAGAACAGGGCCAATGCTGGCCTGTCACAGAGGTGCAGCAATGCTGTGCACCTGCTCCTGGAAACTCTTTAACTTCAGAGCTGCAGGCATATTGCCAAAGTGTTCTGCTGTGGAAAGTTCTTCAGTAGCAGTTTTGTCAGTAGCTAAAAATAAAAAACCAAAACAAACCAAAAACCTGCCACTAACAAAAATGGCATGGAGTAGTCCATGATACATGAATTTCAAGTATGTTATATAAATACTTTACATAGAAGTGCCTATTATTAACAATATTTTTAAAGGAAAGGTCATCACTGAATGTAGTGAATTACCATATGTCTTCACTCTAGAGATACAGCAACTGGCAGTTCTGTTAATAGCTGGTTTATCTACTTTATTTTACATCTCTATTTCAGCCACTAAAGAAACACTCTGGGGCTTGGGGAAAAATTTCTTTCATACAAAAATGACTCTGTATTCACATCAAGCGTATTATGCCCCTTCTTTGGGTTGATAAATAACAACAGTTCTGTACTAGGAAAGACTTCATGAGATTTTGCAGCAAATTAAAGGAAAATTTATCCAGGATTTTTCTAATCTTCTTCTTCCTTTTCTGAAAGCTGTTTTGTTGCTGTTGTTCAGGGGTTTTTTGTTTGTTTTGTTTTTAAGTGAATTCTACATTTTTTTAAATTAAATTATAGCCAGAGTTGAACTTTATATTTCAGAGGGCATAAACCTGGTAGCCTCATTTATGTTCATCTGGTGCATGAAAGCTGAGAACATGATTATTTTATGGGGGGAAGCATAGATCTCTTATCCCCTTCCCTATTTCCAGTGTTAGCAGCCTTTATAAGAAGTGACAAAAACTGCAAATGTTTCTTTGTATGCCTGTCTTTCAAAGAACTCTTCCTAAGACTTCCAGAATACCTTAATTTCGTACTTCTTTTCTATTTTTTGTCTCCCTGCATTCCCATATCACATTTAATTTTGAATCCTTTCACATCCTCCAGAGGCTAAAACAAAATAGGCAAATGAGAAGCTTGAGAACTTCACAAGACACACAGGAACTGCAATTCCTAAAATTATAATACAGTAGGTGGCACTCTTCCCTTTAAAACCCAAAGCTGTGCCTTGGGCATGTGCTGCCATATTGACATGTTGCAATCAAGACCCAAAACCAAAGCAACCCTCACCATGGATAATTAGAGGTCTCCTAAGACTGCAGAAACATAAACATTCCGTTATTTCCAAGGCCATGGGTAACACAGTGCACAAAGAAAACAGACACACACAAACTCTGCTCTGCCAGGTTTGTGCTTGAGCTGGAGTAGTCCACTTTTACCTTCACAGACCCTAGGTGCATTTAAGCCATTCCTTGCTCAGAGGACTGGTGCAACAGGCCAAAAATAAAAATATTTCTTCAGAGATCTGTCAGGCTCAGGTCCCAGCTTTCCCCCAGCTGCTTGCTTCCGCGTTAGAACATTGTTCACGGTTGCTGTGTGCTGTTAATCAGCATACCACTCATCTGCTACTGACTTTATCCTACTGTCAAAATGTCTTGCCCTCCTGAAAATAATCCTGATACACAGAATTTATGAGCATAAAATGCTCAAATGGTCACCAGTAAAAAGCATTGCTTATCACTCTTATTTTTCTGTTGCCCTGTCAAACAAAGCTTGTCACAATTTTTTGGATGTGACTTGCTCCATGACACACATATCTAGGTCTGACTTAACATTAAGCATCAGTCCAGACCAAATGTACTCACTGGATAGCTTCAGGTCCTTAGCAAGTATTGATTCCCAGCAGAGAACAGTATTTGCAATTTGGGGCTTAAACACAAAAAAAGGACCACATTTAAGTAATATTTCAGCAACTGCATTTACTCTCAGAAAATTACTCTGGCAGGCAAGGCTTTCCTGGGTCAGCAAAGTTTACTTGGGTGAACTTACTTGAGAAAACTTACTGCAAAAGGTGAGGGCTAAAGATTTACTTCATCAATAAATTAATAGTATTAGGTCAAATACTGCAGCATCCATATCGAATTAGGACAGTGAAAACTTCTGGTTTAGTACAGTTCAACTTCTCTAGCATATGTTGCATCTAATATAATTTCAATGTTGTTTTCCAGAATTTCAGAATTTACTGGCTTGTTTGTTTTCAGCACTCTGCTATAGCATATGGGAATAAGGTACTATACAAAAAACATTTGTTTCAGTAGTATAACAATGTGTTCTTGCAAACAAACTGGATGCAAGACATGTATTAGCTCAGGTCAATTTAATCCTAAAACATTTTATGTCTCCCCTGCTGTAAACCATGTGAGCTCCTTTCATGTGTATTTATGTATGGCTCTTCAAAACAAGATGACAAATTTCCCCTTCCCTTCACAAAACATGCACAAGCAAGTTCACAATCACCTACTTCCTTTCTAATGCAAACAGTTCTAGTCTGGATTTCTCACAGGTCATTAATTTGATCTCTGTCCTTCCCTTTTTCTCTTTCTTTTTCTTTTTTAAATTCCTTTCAAAAATTTAATGAAGGCAACTCCTCATTCTTAGCCTGACCCACCTCCTTCTTCAGTCCTAAACACCGGTAACTGCAATCTTCTATTTGCAAACATAAAGAAGGGACAATACGAATACTTTCATCTTCAAGCAGCTAGAAATATTAACCAGCCATCTTCCTCACAGATATCAGTGCACAATTACTTTTTGGTTCAAGTAGTATGAGATCAGTTGGTAAGGTTGGTTTGCCATTAAGTAAGAACATACAGTTTTCAAGTAGACTAATTGAGAACACGCAGAACATCTGTGACTACCTAGTTTGTAGTCCCTGAAAGCATTCACCTGCACTTCAAGCATTTGGTGCCTAATATATGAAAAGCAAATGTTGCAAATATACGTTACTTACTCTTCTAAATTACTTACTTAGAAGAGTATTACTTACTCTTCTAAATTTTGTTTAGCATTTAGGCAGAAATCTCTTCTGGACATGCTGCTCTTGAACTAAGCTTCCATGAATGCCACAGATTTTCTCCAGTGAAGAGTAGTAGAGAATGGAAATCAACTTTTTAATGCATTTTTTTTAATATGAAATTATTTGGCTTTAAAGAGAGTTAGTTCTCTCTGTCTTGTAACTTATGAGAAGCTACCATATTAAGACCAGGATCCTATTAGATAAAAGGATACCCTAGACAGTGAAACACCTTGGCAACTGTACTTCTTTAATAGTGACAAACCTTCCCTATCCTACTGAATCACATACTTGCTTTCAACCATGTTCAAGGCAATTTCATGAAAAAAGAGATTTGTTGGAGCAGACCTGAATTTCCTCACAATACGCTAGAACAGTCTATTTTAAAAAGTAAAAAAAAAAGAAAAAAAAAGAAGTTAATCACAGCAAGATCATTTTGTGTTTCTAATCTGAAAAAAATGGCAAAGGAAACCCTGAACATGATAACAGCTGCATAAATCTTGCCATGAGAGAAAGCTACAAATCTCAATGAATTTTGAGAATTGAATTTTGAATCAAAAGAGCCTGACTGCACTGGACTTTGTTATACAGATATCAAAGGATTTAATCACCAAGTAAAGACTACTTGGATGAGAATGGTTTACTGGATGACAAATTAAATGAATGCACACCAAAAGCAGTCACTAAATTAATTGTTGCAAAGACAGTGCGGAAAATCACACCTTTAGCTACTATCTTTGAGGTCAAGTTAGTAATTAGATCGTTGCTGGATGATACAAAACAAGTTAGCAGAATCTATGTCAAACAATAAGCCACTTCGTGCAGACCTGTGACAGAAAATGGTTGTGGACACTTAGCACTTCGTTATTTACAACACCTGCATGCTGTATGTGCGCCTTTAGGAAATGAAGCATTCACCTTGCTTGCAGCGCCAGGAGTTAGTGTCTTTTACAGTTCATCACAGAGCTAACTAAAGCCTTTATTTTTTGCTGTTCTATCAGTGAAATAATTTTCTGCAGCAGCTAAACATCCGTGCTGCACGGACGCTGGCACAAACGTGCACGTTTACAAACTTCAAAAGAAGCAATTAGCTCGGGAGAGGAACAGAACAGATTATCCCCTGAACAAGCGGCCAAGGCTAGAAAAAGACAGAGCCATTTGCCTTAGGGAAACCCAGCAGTTACTGCCTTGCGACTCACCCTGGGATGAGCCAGGCAGGACAGAGGCGGTGGCGACGGGCAGAAGGGCATCTCCACTGCAAGTGACCGGGCTGCAGCCTCAGCCTCAGCCCCGCTTCCCCCGCCAGACCTCTATCCGCACGCTGTCCGGTCCACCCCCGGGAACGCGTCCCTTGGACGGCCAGGCAGGCAGGCACGAAGAAAGGGGCGGTGGGACGGCCGAGCCCTCGCAAGAAGCAGGTACTTTCTTCACGCGTGAGGGAGACCCAAACTTTTCACCGCCCTCCCCGGCGGCGGAGCGAGGGGCGGTGCTGACCGTCGGCCGCCCCAGGGGCTGCCCGAGCCCCCGCGGCCGCCCCCCGTGCCTCGGCGCCGTGTCGCCAGCGCACGACAGACAGAGGCACAGCCTCCCAACGCGCCCTGCCCTCAGCTGGGAGCCTTCCCTGCCCGTGCAGACAAGGGGACAGGGTGTGTGCGTGCACGGTGAAATCCCTTCCCTACTCAGCATCCTTTCCGCTCAGCATCATCCTGTTCCCTGCTCAGCATCATGCTGTCCCCTCCTTGGCATCCCTCCCCACCTCAGCATCCGCGGCACGGAGGAGCCCCGCTCCCAGTCCCCGCCCGGCGTCCCTGCGCCCCGCCGCCGGCCCCAGAGGTCCGCGGCGGCGTGGGGCGTTTGCGGAGCGCCGCGTCGCCAGTCCGCAGCCCCTCCTGGAGGGCCAGCCCTGTTACTCGCCATTAAAAAAAACTTTCTCTTTTCCGCCGTTTCTCCCATCTGGCCCAGAGCCCGAGGCGGAGAGGGGCTGAAGGAGCGACAGGGCGGAGGGAGAAGAGTTGCGCTCCCTCGCACGGCTTCCCGCCCGCCGGGCGGCCACGGAGGGGTCTGGCCTTCCCCAGGCCGTCTGCCTGCGCTCCCCAGCCAAGGAGAAGCTGCTTGGCAGAGCCACCGGCCCGCGGGGGAAGAGGCTTAAGACGCCCGGCAGAAAGGGGCGGGGAGCATCCCTACCCCAGAGCCGCCCTTCACGGGGCTGAGGGAGGGCAGCCGGCAGCCCACCCTCACCGGGGCCAGGGCGGAGGGGAAGGCGGCCACTGTCCATGGGGAGCGGGCGGGGAGGTGAGCCCGCGGCCCCAGCCCACGATCGCGAACAAAGCCCGCGGCTGCGCCTAGGTCTGCTCCGCGGAAGAAGTTGCCTCGATTCCCGGCCACTTCCCCCAAAAAGCAGCGCCAGCCTCGGAAAAAAACAATAAATAAATACATCGGCCGCGATTCAGCTACACCGCGGGAACAGCAGAGACGGCGGGGTTACGCCTCTATACGGAGCGCACACATAGTTCTTGTAACAAAGAGCCCACCACCCAGCCCCACACGATGCCCGGAGGCCCTGGGGTACGCGCCCAGCGGCCTCGGCCGCGGCCCCGGCGTCCCACGGCCGCCCAGCTCCCCACGGTGCCCGGGCGGGCGCGACCCCCTGCCAGTAAGGGTTCGGGGATGGCGAGGAACCCCAGCACGGCACATGCAAGCCGTGCCAAGGGCTAGGGGAGGGAGGATAACACATTAGGCAATTGGGGGTAAGGGGGGAAGAAGAGGGAGGCAAATAAAAAAGCGAAAGAAAGACGGAGCCACGAGATGCCGGGAAAGTGACAACAGCAAGCGCAGCGTGTGCACTTGCGGGCGGCTCTCCTCCTCCCTAGGCGCTGCAAACGATGTCGAGACAGAAGGCAGCAGCCCGCCTCAAACCACACACCACCCTCGCTCCTTCCGAGCCTGCTGGGCGATCCTTCCCTTCCGAGCAATCCCAAAACATAAGGTAGGAGTACGGACAGGGGGGTACCGTACCTTTTCGGTGCATGTATCTGGGCAGCTAGAGGACAACTAGCTGATGTAGTGTCCCATTTAGTAATCCATTTTAGGGGATCTCTCTGGGAAACTGGAGCCACTCTTTCCTTTGCAATCCTTTGTCATTACTACATGTGTGCTTCCCGGGGGATGGTATATTTAGTATTTCTACTTTCTGAATTGCAAACGCAATTTGTTCATTTCCAATGATGGGCGAAGAGGGGAGTGATCAGGGAGAAGAATAAAAAAAAAAAAAAAGAAAAAAAAAAGCGTTAGCAACTCCTCTCCGGACCCAAATTCCACTATGGTTCCACTCCAGTAAGTCCCCTTCAGTCGAGCCTCGGGAGGTAAGTCATTTCGGGGT
>VZSE01003435.1:704261-756998 GCA_013398275.1 Promerops cafer | reverse complement strand
CGGCCCCGCGGCGGGAGGCGCGGAGACTCCGCCGCGCCGGCAGACCCCGCCGGGGCGCTCAGCTCCTGCCTGCGGGCGTCCCGCCAGGGGCCCGAGCCGCTGGCCCCTGAATCCGGCCCTCCGTGCCCTCGTGCTTCCCGCTCTTCCCGGCCGCCTTTCCTCCCGCGCCCCGCTGACCTCTCGGAGCATCAGGGCTGGGCCGGACAGGGTGCGAGAGCGGGATACGCTGTAAACCCTGCAAAACAGCTTAAAGTCGGTGAGGTGAAAATCCGCGTGCTCGTTTTTTCGACGGCGGTATGCGATTCCTCGTGAGTTTTAACAGTGATTTCCACCCTCTAGATCTCACCGGAGTTAAGGCTGCAAGGAGAGCCTCTAGTTGTTTCAGCGCGGAGGTGTCTTGTTTCCAGGGGATTCATTTACATGTGCAATTGCTTTAACATGATTTATACTTTTTTTTTTCTTACCCAGATAAGTGAAAGGACAGAGTGTAGCTAGGAGAATGGCTATCAGGTCACGAAATATGGCATTAAAATTAAAAGAATTACTTGTTTATGACAGCTGGTTTTTTCTGCCTTTTATTTTCAGATAATAAAAGGACTCTAAGATATTGGTTTAGGTTCTGTATTTGATTTGGGTCTAAAATTAACCACACATCCATTCAATTTCTAGTTGTTAGCTTACAAGGGAAAACATTCATCTGTATCAAGAAACAGTTTCTTCTTTCCTTTCTGACAGTTTAAACTGAATGTATACTTAGGGTAATTTTATGACCAAAGGAACCAAGACCTAATATATATTTTCTTTCTTTCTTTCTTTCTTTCTTTCTCTGAAAATCTAAAACAGAAGTGAGTTCTGCACCAAACAGAGTAATTGCTGGAGACAGATAAATTTTAGTGAAACAAACTTCTAGATCTGAAAGCAATTAGAGAAACTCAACTGGTACAAATAATTTCTGGGTACCCAAGCGTGTGTCAGGGGGGTAAACCAGATGAATGTACCTTGATTTGCCAAGACCCCTAACCCCATTTCCACAAAGAGGCCCTTGATCATATCATGGTACTTCTTCCTCAGTCAGGAAATGAGAACAGAGACTGAACATAGTCAGGATTTGTGGGGAATACCCATTTCTCAATAGCTAAGGCTGACATTTGATCATTATATTATGTTCAATCTCTACATAGGTTTTGAGGTGTTCAAAACTGCCACCAGCTTTGTTGTGGGTTTGGACTGGAAGCAGATATAGGTTTGGTCTTTACTATGTGCTTCGGCTACTTCACAAATATTTCTGCAATACTGAATGGTTTATTTTACCATTGCATTTCTTCATTAATCAAAAAAGGCTCTCTGACAGAGAATATTTTCCCCTCCTATATTTAGGCTCTTGAAAAATACAGACCAGATTTTTATACAATCAAAGTTCTGGAAGAAGCAACACTAAAAAATCCTATTTTCCAGATACTGGTACTAGCTAAGGCATCAGTTACTAGAAGTTTTATATTCTGGCTTTTTTAAAAAATTGTTTTTCATTCATCCATTTTTTCCCCATCTTTAATTTCCAAGCCTTCACTGCCTAACTTCAGTTAAATCATGCACTGTAGCCCTTTTTCATTTAGCCCTCTGCCAAACTGACACCCAGCTCTTCTGTCCTTCATTACCTCCTGTTTAGCTCTCCAAACTCTGAAGTGTCCTCATGGCTTGAAAACCCACCCTCATTTTTACCTGACTCCCTGTTCCCTTTCTCACTCAGTACGCAATCCAATGAACTATTCTCCTCATCTTTTCTCTCTCCCCAAGCTTTTTAGTCTCTTTTTGTGGAACTTTAATGTCAATCTCAATTCTTCATGCTGTCAGATTTTCTGAAAACAGAGACACAACCTTACTTGTTTTGCCTAGACTAGTTAACAATTGTGGGCTACTCACATGGACTTGGGGAAGGGAATTATTACCCTTATTGATGGGAAAAGACATATTTTTTTTCACTGTCTGCTTTTTGGCAGCAACAGCGGTAGAGTGTGGTGGGTTTTCCAGTCAGGAATTCTTGGTGAGGTCTCCATGGAGCTGTGCATTTTAAAATCCTGATCTGAACAATTCACACAGGCTATAGAGAACTTCTCCAACTCCTTCCAACCCCTCTGCAAAGTAGGTCTTTACCAAAAATTTGACTTTAGTTTGCGTGAAAATGTTACCTCTACTCCTCCTTAATCACATGTGAAATATGTTTGTGAGAAACCTGGCCTGTATGGTGGGAGGGCATTTGTATCGCCTTCCCTGGCAGCAGCTGCCTCTTTCAGTTGGGATGTGCAAAGTTCCATGCTAATTTGTGTGCTGAGCCCCACATTGTATAATATGTATTTTCTACTGTACTGTCATCCCAGACCCATGTGGCTGTAGGAGCAGCATCCTGTTAGATGCAGCTCTCAGAAGCTGGGATACTGCCGGGGTGCAATGGCACCTTGTTGAGCTCATCCCCATTCATTACCTTCCTGCACCAGAACATTGAACACATATGCAATATATGCAACGCTCCCCGATTCCAGTTGTTACTGCTAGATTCAGTTCAGCTCGTTTTTGCCACTGTTTCAAAAGCTCAAAATGCTGCAATGTGTTACATTGTCAAGAAACAACACAAATGGCAGAACTGAGGACTTTGACAGCTGTTTGGGAGATGCTAGGGGTTTTTGCCCCAAGGAAGTTAAGAGACAGTTTTGATGTCCACGAGGCGCTTAAAGGCTGTAATCTTAGGCGGGCTTGCACACCTTTTTCCTCTCTCCTACTTGGGCATAAGAGGAGATGCGTTTACTGGTGGAGATATATTTCACCACAAATAAAAACAAAATGTTGAGTGCAGGCACATCTTAATACAAAATAAGTGTTGACTTCTTTAATCTTATAGCAATACTGAAATCTCATCAAAGTGCAAATATGATTTGTGTCAAGACAAGATTATTGAATGCCTGGCAAAGTAATTACTTCTACACAGAGAAAAATAAGATCTTTCTTTTAACCACTTCAGGGAAATTCATCAAACTCAGCTGTGCTCTGAAAATGTGGTTGAGAGTGGGAAGATTTCTTATCAGCTTGTAGCTGTGCTTGATGCAGCTAAAGGAAACAAGACTTATAAAAATCAGCACAGACCCGATTCTCAGCCCCTTAGTGTAAAGTGGCATTAGGTCTTTTACCCAATTAACTCGTGCAGAGTCAGGCTCACAGTTTAAAGGTATGAATGCTAGACATTTTACAGCTCTTTCTGAACGTGTAAAATGAGATGAAATTAAGGGTAATGAGCTTCCTCCATGGACATGATTTTTAATGTTTGACGAATCCTTGCAAAATTCTTTCTGTAAATAAGGACCTTACCAGGAAAACCACATTTTTAGGTTGCTGGATGGCATATATGGATTTGCTTTTCTTAATCACTTTCTTCAGGCATCTTCCGAGTGGATACTCAGATGACTATAGGTTGACATGGGACGTGCTCAACAAGAAGCATCCAGAGTATTCAAAGTTCAGCAAAGTAGTTTATAACACTCACTGGAAATACCAGTGAAGGTTTTGCCTCTGTTGGGAACCCAGAGTGTCTCTGTGCCAATTCTGTGCAGGTTGCTCTTTACAATTATGGAGGATTTTGGAAGGCAAACAAGGCTGTGGAGCAGATGTTTTATGCAGGAGGCTGCCCTGGTCAGCTCCCGCTGTACTGTGCCAGAAAAATCAGCAGAAATTCATGTTGCGCTGTGAGCAACATTCGCATGTCACTGTGTCATCTAGTTCCCAGAAGAGGAGAGTGTTACATGATGGTGAAATAAGCAGAGAAAACTGTGGATAGCTGCTGGACCATATGGTGAAGGGAGCGGCTCCCCGTTAAAAAAAACAGAGAAAACAACAGAGCATGTAAGATCAATATGGGAAAGTGATGTAGAATTTAACAGTTGTTAAAACCAACAGAAATTTGCAGTGATTCATTATCAAATTACTCTAAACACACATGGGCCAAATCCTCCTGTTTAACATAATGTTATTAATGGTAGTGAATCCATAATGATTTCACCTGCTAATGATTTGTTTCGTAAAATTTCACTAGGAACGGATTTTATGGTAATTTTTAACTAGCCTGGAGAGCTCCACAACAGGAATATAACTGATCTGTTGTATTCCATAGGCACTTAAGTTCAAGTCACTAGAAAAATTATTTGCTATTGAACTCTATTGGATTTTCCATAAAGGGAAACTTAATTTCTTCACACATTGTATATTGATGATCTCACATTAGTCTCTTGTAGTTAGAGTCTCTGAGAGGAAAATTAATCAGAAACTATAGAGAGAGCATCTGAAGAGAGTTTTCAAGGTTTCTTTCTCCTCAGTCTTGCTATGGGAGAAGACAGCACACTCCTCTGTTACTTTGTGGTGATTTAATTTCAAGTATTGTGCTCTTTGTTCACTCTTTCAGAAGATCCACACCCCCAGCAATTCCAACATTGTTCTTGTGTATTGCACCCTTTTTGAGTACAGTGAGGAACTGAACAGAATAAAATGTTTCTCTCAGCTGCTGTTTGTCTCTGTATGATTAAGTTTTGATGGTAACTACTGAGTTGACTGGAGAGGAAGTGAAGAAGTCTCTTTGAAAGACTCTCTGAAAACTTGCAGAATGTATTTTGATTGAAAAGTTATGTTAAATTCATAGTTTTCTTTAGGTAAATCCTCAGTTCTCATCAGGACTCCTTAAAATAAGGCTTGATCAATAACTTAAGGAAAACAGTGAAGAGAGAGATTTATTTTTGGCTTTGCCTATGTTCTTGCAGTAGATAAATGGGTTCAAAGTGAAACATTGCAGTGGCTCCCCCAAAAACAATGAACATTTCATATCTGCATGGGGTAACTAAGTGTAAAATCATATGAATTGAAAAGACAGCACTGAAACAAGTAAATATTATAATAAAAATGTTTTAAGTACAATTACAGCACCAAACTGAGAGCAAACCCATTTTTGAGTAATAAGAAATAGTTAGTTTAATAAATCAAAATCATTACTTTCAGTGTCCCTTCAGCGGAACTGAGCCCTTAGGAACACTCAGTAAATGGAATTGCCAGGCAATACAGTATTACCAAATAGAAACCATTAATGTTTTCAGCATCGGAAATAAAGAACCTTTATTCCATCCTCTTATCCAACACACACACACACANTTTTTCCCCCCCTCTTCCACCACACACACACACACACACACACACACACACACACACACACACACACACAAAAACATGCACACACACGCACACATGCACACACACAATTAATAACATTAATTAATAACATTAAGTCTTATCCAGCTGATTTTTTTCTTTTCTTTTCTTTAACGCTCAAATTGATGACAGTGGGTAGAAGAAAGGCTTTGCAACTGACAAAGTAAAAAGAGGAAGGGGAAGGACAGAGGGGAAAATAGGAGCCAGGATAAAATGGAAGAGTCTGGACTATGGCTCCAGCTGAGATTTGTGAGTGTGCAGTGGGCAAGAAGGAGGGAGACCAGAGAGGAGTGATGGGGGAAGGAGATGCCTAGAAAGAGGACCAAAGAGAATGGAAAGCAAATAATCTCTGTGTACAGCAAAAGATTAGTGAGATAGAATAAAGCAATGAAAGAAGAATGGGATTGGTTAGACCTTGACCATTGAGCAGCTGATAGAAAATGATCTTTTTCGTCAGGTTTTATCCTTCAATCCTGAAAGATTACTGAATTAAAACAACAAGAAATGAGAGACTGAGTAGCTCTGCGTTTACACTTGCTTTTAAACAATATGAATATTTTTACATACTAAAGGAGGAATTGATGTCAAGCACATTATGGCCTGCTAAGATACAGAAGAGTGACTGAAAATGTGTTGAAAGACACAACATAGTCTTTGGGAAGAAGCTGTGTCCTGCTTTCAGCAAAGCAGTTTTCATCAGTGTCAGTCACCTCCTAACACAGCCTGATGAGTTATTTGTACCCAATTCTGTGTGGAAAAAGTGACACAGGATAACCAGGAAATAACAGTGCTCCAGGACACGGGATCAGTCTAGAAAGGCAGCAGATTGACAGTCATCATCTCTGATGGGTGGGCTGGATGGAGTTTGTCTCCTCTGGGCTCACAGCTGTGAGCAAGGTGAAATCAGCAGGTGAAAGGAAACATGTTTCTCACATCCTCCCCATGCACCTTCCCTTACCAAGGCTGACTTAATGTCCCTGATCTCTCACAAAGAGCAGGAATTTATTTGTCTCAAATGGAAAACATGGGATGAGCCATAAGTTTGTAGCACAGTGTGGTTTTTATGGGTTACAGTGGGGAGTTGATGGGGTATCCTGAGTGATTTCTGAGAATGCTGTCTAGCAAAGATATTATTCAGGAAAAAGAGCAGAAATGTATATTTTCCTTTGTCTGCTTGTCCAGAATCCCTTTTCCTAGGAGGTGTTTCTAGCTCTATTTCCATTAACTGGTGTAGAAAGGGGTCCCTTTTGGCTTTTTCCTGTATTAAGTTAGGTGGAGGAAAGTAATAATATAGAATTCTGGAGACACATATTTGGTTGTCTGGATTTTTCCACATAATTATCTGTACTCTGCCAATGGTACTTGTATTCAAAAGGGTTTGACTCAGTAAGAAGTTGCACTGAAGCTCATGCAAGTAAGTGAGGAATTAGATGTTTCTTACTGTGTGCAGATGTGATAGCCTCTGGTCCATCTGATGAGGATGATGAGAGGTGCAACCCCTCCCTTCCTCCCTCCTTCTAGGCTCCTGGTAGTCTGGAGTTTCCTGGTGATTGTTAGAGCTGAAAAGCATTTGCTAATGAAGCTTGCACTATTAACAGGGAACAAGGGAAGGAGAGCAGAGACTTCCTGTGTTTGCTCATTCCTGGCAATCATTACCTAGCTGCTGCTCCCAACTGTGACTCTCCCAGGTAAATCACAGCCTAGAAATTCCAGTCCTGCCTAACTGAGTTTCAGTCACTCTGCTGCCCTGATATTAGTGCAGCAAAATTGAGAGGAACTGAGTGAAAGCCATTTGGAAGATTAGTCACTGTTTCAACATAAAGGACAAGAGACCACGCAGAAACTGACTGCTGGGAGAAGTCTGTTTAACTCACCGTGAGAAGAGGGTTTCTGCTGTTTGAAGATGCATATTTGATTTCTGACTCAAACCGTTGTCCTTTCTGTAAACCACCATACCAAACTTTTTACCTGTCTTTCAGAGTGTACTTACCAGTGCCTGTGTGGAAGTTTAGTAGATTAATACCTCATAGTTGGAGAAGTGCAAGACTATGCATAAAGAAGAAGAAATGTGGAGGAAAACATCAGCTTGCATGCAATAAACCACAGGCATCCTCATTTATGTGCCATCAGGAATGAAACTCCCACTAGCTGAAAAAACAATTAACATGTTATTGCCCAGGGTATCATTTATAGCAATATCCTTGGTGACTAACTCTTTATTTGGTCTGTCCTGAAGACAACATTGTTCCTCACTTTTGGCAAGAACATCCTGCGGATGTTTCTTGGATTGTACTTTCAGCCCTGTGTGGAATATGCATTACTGTTCACAGAAAATCAGCAGAAAACATATGTGCATTTTAATATCTACTTATACACTATGTCAAAGACAAATAAAGCTTGATGTTAGAGTATTAAATTTTTGCTTGGGCCTGTGTTCAATTGAAATCTTTAAGTTGGGTGTTCAGTTAAATAAAAATCAAAGTATATTTATAAATGTGTTGCGTTTGATGTGGGTTAAAGTGTTTAGGGAAAAGAAGTGGACTTACAGAAGTCTTTGGGAGTTTTGTCACTGACTTTCATGGGACCTGAACATCACTCAAAAGACAAAATCGATAACATTAACCAGTTAATAACCATGCCTCCTAACTCTGTGAAAACAGAAAACTAGGAAAACCAAAACTGTAAAATAGAATAAAAATGACCCTTAGGCATTAAACTGTAAAGTCTGGTTCAAGTCTTGGTCTCACTTGAATCAGTGGCCAGACTGTAACTGACCTCGGTGTAGTGAGACAGCAATTTTCAAGCTCAAGTCCTGATTTTGATGTTGTCTTTGTGCATGATGTCAGATAAGACATAACCCACCTTTCCCCACAATCTACTTCATGCTAATTAAATGAATTTATCATTCATGCCTCTTGGGAACTGTTTTCACAGTGACATTACCTGTACTAATTACTGTCAGGCCAGTGTCTGACACCAACAGGTGGTTGTGGGTTTTGCTTGTTTTTTTGGGGGGTTTTGGTTGGTTGGTTTGTTGGGTGGTTGGTTGGTTTGGTTTTGCTTTTCTTGGCATTTATGTGGTTCTTTTTTTGGTTGGGCCTGTCCAGAATTTAAAAGTGGACAAGACTACAGCAAAAAGTACTCCTTGGTTATCCTTAAATTTTCCATCAGAGTTACAAAACCTTGTAAGTAGAGGGCTTGTAATGAGAACTTTACAGTGACCTTAGTGATGGTGGCAGATTATAACATGCATGTTGCTAAGAGGTCTGGTTAATGAATGTCAGTAGGATTAGAAAATGATGAGTGTACTTTTTAAGTCTGCCATGCTGTGATAGATTTTTATCACTAAGAACAATGAAAGGTGAACAGTAATCTATGGACACTGCCTCTTTCTTTCCTCCAGAAATCATCACCGTCTCTTATTAATTAAATTGAATACAGAACAATATAAATCTCTCAGTGCTTATTCCGCTCATATTCCGTTCATACATACTAATGAGGATGAGCTTCTGAAGCTGGTGGTTGGGATCATTTATTCAGTGGTGGGAAAAATAACATCAGGATTCAGACCCCCTGCTGACTTTGCACACTGTTGTGCTAGATTTATATTGGCCTACTAATAAGTAACTGAATACATTAAATGAGACGCTCATCACTGCAAGAGTTACAAGGGACTCCTTGTTTTTCTTCCTTGTGTATTCTTTGGTGAGGAGATTAGGGGAGATGGGCCCATTATGTAAGTCTCTCCTCTTGGTATTTCATCCACCAGTTCAAAGCCCTCTTTTCCAAACAGAAACTATGCCAAAGCTCTCATCAATCATTAAAAGTCCCAGCAGTTACAAACTCACTGATTTTGATGTGAAGTGCAACAGTCCTGCTTTTTTTTCGCATAAGAAAGTGAATCACACTATGCTTAGCAGTTCAAACTCTACATTGCACAGTATGCATGATTAGTGAAGAGAAAAAATACAGGGCATTCAGCAGCCAAAGAAATGCCTCTTTAGAGCTCCTCTTTGGGAGGAAATATAATGAAACAAGCACGCTGGGTATTCCAGTGCTGCATATGTAGCTGAAAAAAAAGAATAAAGAAAGAAAAAAAAGAATTCAAAATCTGGGTGAGTCCTGGATATTCACATCTAGTTTTTAACCAATAGACACAAATTCTCAGCCTTCTAAATGCAGTATGGGAAAACAGCATGTACTGTGCTGCCAAATGAGAGTTTCTGTTACAAACCTGAAGTACAGCAATATGACCGTGCTCTATAGGAAATGCCCTATGTTCACTTGATGAAGTTTGATAGGGAAGCATGGAAAAAAGTACTGTATGGCAACTGACAATAAATGAGGACTTCTAAAATTCTGTGACTGCTGTATTTATTATGTCCATCAATTGTTAGAAGACAGGCAAAACTTACCAGATATTTAGATCAGTAGCCCGATCCCTTCTGTAGATGAGTTTACAGTGTGACTTTGAAAACTCAATTAGCCTTATTAGCTTAGTTTGTATAACTGCACAGGTAATTAAGTAAGAGTGGCCACTTCTTTGAAAAGCCCCATCTGCACTTCGTAGCTGTACACAAGAATGGGAGGCCCTTTTAATATGTTTTGCAAGCAAAGTAACAGGACGACAACAATTTCTGAAGAAGAGGTAATATATTGGATGCAGGTTGGTGCAAGTGGGACTTCAATGTAACCATTATCCCCAAACTGGCAAAGCAATTCACTTTTTTTGGGTGAGTGGAAGAGAGGGTTCCAGTACACAACTAATGGCATTTAAATTATGTGACTGGAATACCACGACTGAATTAGTGTAGGGGTGAATGATGAAATTAAAAAATATAGTGGAGACTAAATACAGTCTTTTCCTTTTTGCTTTTTTTGTGCTAATATATAGGTGAAAACCTGTAAAAGATTTTAATATATATTCCAATTAACTTTACAGTGTACATATCACCCTCTGGAAAAAAGTATTTTGCATTTTGCCATGCTTCTTGGTTGCTATGTTTTCTTCCATCTGACAGCTCTTGTAGGTGACCTATTTTGTGAATGTACCTAGTCTTGCCTTTGAAGTTGTAATTTGTCTTGGAAGAATTACCTGGGAAGCATGCTTTTATTGTTATATCTTGAATCAGGGTGGGGCTTGTTAGTCACCTCTGAAGATGTGGCTAAATCACAAATAGTATCTTCTATCTCAGGAATTCAAGTTTTACATTACAACTTTTTTTGTAGAGAAATTATGTTCTTGCACACGCTTCATTGTTGATGGAACTGAACATTTCAACAACAGCACTAAGTGTGATTTATTTAGAACATATAGCCTGTTTAATGCAAGTGTCTGTAAACAGTAAAAGCAAAGTAAAAAAAAAAGTAAAAATGAAGTAAACCAGCATTTGGAAGAATTCGATAAAATATAGACAGCAATTAAAATAATTTTGCGATAGTGATAGGAGAAAGGTGTATAGAATTTATACACAGTGGGAATTTGAATCATTGAATTTACCTCCCTTATCTCACAGGTTTTTCAGAGATTTCCTGATTTTTTTCCCATATTTATTGCTATGTCCTAGAATCACAGGTTTTATGTGTGTTTAACTACGTAGAGGAGACACTTGGTAACAAATGACTAGTCACACCCATGACTTCTTTGTTTTGGCTTCAGTAACTGCAGGACAGTCTCTGTAACACATCAGTTATAGGCCCACATGAAAAGAAATAAAAATTCAATAAACCTCTGTCACTTACAGTCTGTTTGCTAAATACGGACACGGAGCCCTAAGATCTTTTAGTTCACCAGTCAGGGTTAAGGGTCAGGTGCCCTATGTATTTACTGGAAATATCTATAAGTGTATCCCCAAAATTTGGGCAGAAGGAAAGAGTCAGCTGTACAGATGAGGTGGAGATGGAAGTTGCTATGGTAAGTCTCTAAGAAGTTGTTGGAGCCTGACGATCTTCTCTGGATGATATCCAACCTTGGGATGCAAATTTTCCTGGCTGAAGTTTACAACGTTCAGTCTAAAATTATGGCAGATACGTAGTGCTTTGAGCTACTTCCTACTCAAGTGTCTGATTCCTGGACTTCTGGATCATATCTAAAATTACCCCATGGCTTGCTGAACATTATCATCCATTCTCTGTTAAAAGAATGTTCATTAAAACTACATGTATTATCATTAATCACTTATACCTGCAAATCTTCTACATCTATGCACTATTTACATTTTGCAGTGCAAATATATAGAGGAAAAATGATGTGTAGGGATTTTTTCAGCAAAATATCTTTGTGTGAATGGCACAGAGTACACAGAGGACAGTTAGGTGGAGTCAGATCCTGAAAGGGGTGCTGGTATCTAGCATATAATTAAGATACCATACCCACATTGTAACCTCTATTTGTGACTCTTCTAAAGCAAGGGACTTAAGTAGCCACAGTGATACTGACTATTGCCAGTTATATCAGTATTGTTTAAATGGGGATTTAAGTCACAATGTTTTCTTGAACAAACAAATCACACTTGAACGGGGTCATACATAAAGAAATAAACTTAAAAATTCAGGAATTCTGTCATTTAGAGCAGGAGCACTATAAAAGAAGGACTGAATAGCAAAGCTGGGCCCAGACCCAATGCAAGTTTCCATTAAAGAATAAATCTATTCAGATAAACAGCTTTGATCAATTTCTGAAACTCAAATATGTTGTAATCATTATTAGGCCAATTTTCATATGGATCTGAATCCATTAAATTCCTTGGCATTATTCCTTTTTTCCACTTCTAGTGATACACATTATATTATTAGTGTCTCTTATTGGAGAAATGCTCAGTTCTGTCTGCCTCCTTCTATTTTATGTATGTACAAATACTATATGATATCCATGAGATGTGTTCTTTTCTTTGTCTGATAGAAATTCCTAGTGCATTACAGTGTGACTGTGCACAAATGTCGTTTGGTTGGTTTATGTCTCCCCCTTGGCAGCTGATTTCTGCCCTCTCAACACTCATACACCTCCTAGAAGGATGAGAGGCAGCTCTTCTCGTGGCTCTCGTCTCATTTGTCCTTTCATCAGGGAGCAGTAAGAACACACCTGTGTGGATGGTCAATAGGCCTCACAGGGGGTGAGGAGTTTAATCTGCCTGACGTGTTGTTTCAAGCAGCCCGAGGAGCTGGCCTGCTGGGGCTGTTCCTAGCTCTGGTCATTTGGATATGACCACAAAGTAAGCGTGCTGGACTGACCTGCAGAAAATAATTTTTAGCTGCAGCTAGTAGCAAAACACTGTCAAGGTTTCAAAGGATTTAGCAATGTTTCTAAAGGAAACTTTTGAAGAGCCTTGTTAAATCAAACATTCCCATCTAGCTCTAGAGGCATTCTTGTCCCAGGTCTGCAATGTTTGGTTACACTTCTATTGTTTGATGTAGAGCCTTAGATCTACAATTAATATGCAATTCGGTGTTCACTGAGACAATGGCAGGATCTACTCAGCATTCTGGCAGCCCGTGAAACAGATAAACTCTAACCTTTGCCAAATACAAAGGATGATAAAAGCAGAAGTCACTTTTTTTCAACTGAATTAAAACACACTGCCAATGTCTTTGTAGTCCTCATCTTTTTTTCCTGCTTTATTGTGGTAACCTTCAGTTGGCATTGTATGGTACCTATAAAATACATACTGCAGAATTTAAATTAAATGGAGTTGCAGCAGCAAGCAGAAAACCAGAGACATTGAGTTTGCTCTTAAAATGTTTTCATCCATTAGATTCAAAGTGTAACACATGTTGATAGATTACTCTAGGCTGTCCCTGGAAACAATAGCAATGCCATAGCAATGTACCTTAAAATACCATTAAGTTCAATGGGGCAGGATTTCACCGAGGTTGTTAAATGGGAGTAGGTTGCAATAGCATCATGGAGATCTTCTCTTGTGCCTATCCTAGGGCTGAGATGTTGAAAAAGTCAAGTACAAAAACTGTATGGAAACGTATATTCCTCTTAAATTATTTGAAAATTAAGAGATAGCTGTTTTCTGCAAAGAAGAAAAAATTCAAGGTTATTTTTTATATGTAGACACAGGCAGAAAAAGAACCACACCCAAAAGCAAAACCAAAGACCTAAAATGCGTTCGAGAGTTGTAGGTTTGCATCTTATCAAAGCCTCTGTGTGTGATTTGACATTTCATGACTATGTCTCAGGGCTGAGATATAGTCCTGTGTAAAACAGGACAGCATATTTATGATTACTTTTCTCTCTTTTTACCAGACTTGGGGAAAAAAAAGAAGTTCCCATGACGTGCTATTTTTAGTCACTCACAAAGTCACTGCAGTTCTACATTTCTCCTGCTTTGTGCAACTGTTTTGTGTCCAAAATATTTTCAGAAAGAATAGGTGTGAAAGACCTCTGTGTGCCTGTTCAGGCAGTGCTTATCTGCCTTAGACAAATCAAGTGTTAGGGCTTTGCCAGCCTGACATGTCTATATTGAAACGTATTAGAGTGAGAATCACAGAAACAGCTCCCCTAGAAGATCGAAGAGGGTGATAATCCCGGTGAGCTACAGAAAGCTGACTTTGGAGGCCTGGGCTTGGCACTGGGTGATGGATGGAGTACTTAAAAAGTCAAGTGATTAACCACAGTCATTTGAGACTGTGCATCCAAAGGATAACACAATGTGTGATACAGCCTGAGTAAGGAGGTCTGGAGGCTCAGGGGTGAAGAGAGGAAAACTCCACATGCTCTGCTTCAAATTGAGTGGAGTCTACTTTTGTTGGGAGGGTTTTTAGCACTGATGTAATTGCAGCAGCACCTTTGTTCATCCAGTAGTCTGGGGGCTGGTCTGCTCGACGGCTGAGACGAGGCGTTCAATGCTCTCCTGTCTCTGGGAAGACTCAGAGCTTGGAGTGCCCAGGGGAGTGTACTACTGTCTGCTGCCGCCGCAGACACGGCCGGACCTCAGAGGCAGAGCTGCTCCCAGCCTTGCCGGTGACCCTGCTCCGCTGCACGCCACCGAACTGAGGGCACTGCGCCGAGACGGCAGTAAGGCTGACCAGGTGTGGACAGGGCGGTGGACCGCAGCGGAACGCTGGCGGAAGCAGGGTGCTGCAAGAGATGCCGTGTGAAATGCTCGACAGGGGGAGGGGAGAGGTGATCTCAGCTGGGCACCCCTATCACCAACCCATGAAATGAAAAACGGCAGAGGTAACATCGATATTTCTTCCTGGGTTTTTTGAAGCCTACTTCGAAGACTGCCCGCTTAGCTTTAGATTTGGGGGGTTTTTTTAAGTCAAAAATGATTTAACAAGTTTGTAATTAGTTTCAGGACTATGAAACCAGGGCTGTGGCTTAAATAAATGGGCTCTTAATTTCTTTCAAGGGAAAGAAATATATCTGGACACAGTTCTGTTATTGTCTACTTCCGGTTAGGTGATCACATCAGAAATAATGTTACATGGAAATCTCTTTAAAGATATAGCTTATATTCAGTTATTTCACTATGGAGATATGAAGTCATATAAAAAAAAAAAAGTTAAGATTATTTTTCATCCTAATATGTGTATTAAAATGCTATTGTATCACTAGTGATCTTACAGAAATACTGGTAGTGAGGGGGTGCGGTTCACATCAAGCATCCATGATCAGAGATGCTATCAGTTAAGTCACTGACTATTTAAATCACTGTTCACCTTTTCTCTGTTGATTTGCTGCTTTAATTTCCTATATTTGGTTTCTCCAGTGATTTTAAATTAGCTCCTCTACAACTTAAAAAATAGGGCTAGATTATCAAGTTTTTGAGTGAGTTTTCTGACCATAAGAATCTCTTAAGAGGTTCACAGTAAATCCAGTGGCACAGTACATTTTGTTTAAGTGCCTGTCATTAAAGGTTGGAGTGCACAGCAGAGCTTGAATTGAGTTTGGAAGACTGATTCAAGTAGTAGCACTGCACAGGAGTGCATCAAGAAAGAGCGTAGATAGGAAAAAATTGTAACCATGGAAAAACTATCAATTCACGTTTTCATATCTTTTTAATTAACTTGGCTTCTTTTAGTCTCTGTCATTTACACATAGCTCGTAAGTCATACCTTGGGTCCCACTGCTTTGATTAATAGAATGAGGAATTAATTTAAAATGGTTGTTTTTGCTTATGTAATAATTATGTCACTGAAACTGGAAAAAAAACCCCAAAAACTGGTTGACTGATAAGAACATATTTGACATCCACTGAGTATCTTTTTCCTTTCTCTTGGTTTGCAGTGTCTGAAATTAGTTACTGAGCATTATCTTTTCACCTTCCCCCTTAAGAAATCTTTATGATAAAGCTGTGAAGTTTCCTGTATAAAGCTTTACTCACAGAACTAGCACAAATCCTCCAATCCAACATCACGCATTTTCACTGATGCTGACAATTTCTGGCACAAGCCTGTGTACCCAAGACACTCTAAATCCCTGCACAGCACAGCACAGCACAACACAGCTTGGAGGAGCTTAAGCTGTTGTTCTGGTGATTTAAACGATGAATTGCTAGTGGGACAGGCTTGACATATCCTCACAGGCAAAAATTTCCTTCTCCTTCTCAATCCATTGGCTCTGTTGACTGTTTTTTTTACACCTACCCAATGCTACTGCAAAGCCTGCCTTCTCCTTCAGGCCTGTGGGAGTGATGTGAGCAGCACAAGCAGCCGCAGCAGGAGACACAGACGGAACCACATCAAAACTGACACCACAGCCAATGGTTTTCACAGCAATGCCTTGAAGCTGCACTTTCTGTTCCCCCAGTGGAGCTTCTCGGAGCTGTCTGCTGCTAATAAGTTGCCCTTTCCCCCCCTCAACCACTGCTTCTTCCGCCCTTTGAATGACCATTGAATTCTTTCTTTTCTCTCTACTCTCCCACTCATTCCCTCTCCTTTGCTCTCTCTTTCTCCTGGTACATTTCCACATGTGTGAATTCACAATTTTCCATTACAACACCTCTTATCCACCTTTCTCTGTGGTGTGTTATTGCTGCTGCTATCCTTTAGCCTGGCAGTAACCATAGGGATTAAATGAAAGGCATTCTATTTAATAAGAAATGCATGAAATATTTCCTTATTAGTCCAACAGTTCTCCCAGTGGAGCCCTACACTTGATGGGAAACACCCAAGAAATTGGTGACTGATGCCATATATTTGTGTATATGTTTTGTATAGTGGCAATTATGGAATTAAAAGAGCTTTGCTTTATATCTAGACACCTATGCAGATTGATGCTTCAGAGTATAAACCTTTTCTACATGACAAATGTGAAGAGCTTAAAGGCTGCAAAATGGGTGGAACTATACACCAAAAAGAAATAAAAATAAATTTCCCTCATCAGGTTCACTATCCTTCTGTTTTCTGAATAAAGCAGTGCAGGGTAATACACCTGTCTGTATTTCAGCTTGTAAGTGAATGTTCATCATTTCTGTGTGACACAATTCCCTGCTTTGCAGCCTGTGGTTCATCCAGTGAGTCAGTAAGTAAAATCAAATGATTCAATTGGACAGACACTCACCAAAAAAAAAAGCGAGCTGCTTTTGCCATGATGTCCCATTCTTTCTTGCTATCCAGTGTGGATATATGACGTACTTTATGTGTCTGTCAAATGGATACTTTGCACAACCTGAAACAATTTTCAAAAGGCTCTTTGTGTGTTGTAGAGGGATGCTGCTGTGGCAGGGGTTATAGTGATAAAGCTTGATATACTAGGGGTCCTTATCAGGACTCTTGTCACCATAAAAGAGTCGTAAAAAGAGAGTTACACTGTTAAGGGATACTAATAATGCCTAGGTGCTTGGTAAGGGTTTATGAAGGGTAAGCTAGAGCTGGGAAGTTACTGAATAGATGATGATTTTCAAAAGCCAAATATCAAGAAGTGGTTTTATAAACAATGGTACACCTATTATAAATCTTTTGAAACAGGAACCCCTATACAGGTAAGGCAAGTGTAGAAGGTGTTGAATAGGAGCCAAGAATAAACCTTGCACAAATAACTCCAATAGTGAATAAGAACATCTGCTGAAGTTTAATCTTTGGTTTAGGGATATTAGCGCTGAAAATTAATTACAGAATCTCTTATTATGATCTTCTGTTCTCAGATCTAAAGTGTAATTTTCTCATGTTATAGTTATTGACAAGGGCAATTGCCTGAAACAGACAAACAGAATGGAGATAGTCTGCAACAGAATGGATTTGGAAGAGAGAAGGTACATATAAATGATATGTTTCTACATTCTGATTAAAAAATTCATCATAACAAGAAAATCTAATACTTCAAGATCCAAAAATTAGTCATCTATATGCTTGTCTTCAAGGATCTAAATATGTCTTAAGAAATATCTGAAGTTTTAGCTTCAGATATTATCTTTAAAAGTTATATATTTATATTAAAAAGTAAATGGTTTTTCATAGATACACATATTTGGATATTTTGAGGACTAGAAAAACGTACCATAAAAGAACTTGCTTTTGTCTCTGAGATGTCTTGTGAGCACTGAATTTTAATAATCACTATCACAACTTCAGTTTGCTGGATACCAATCATATGCATTTCCCATTCTTTATTCAGTTTTACTTAAAACATCATCAATCAGAACCCAAACAATTGGGGTTTTTTAGCTCCTTGAGCTACGAACAAAAAATGGCATAGCTGTCAACTGTGAAAGGACAAAAAAAATGAGGAACATGTGCTTGGGGGACAGGTGTGAACACAGGAGATGAAACAGCTCACCCAGAACCTACGAAGTGTCCTAAAATGCTTTAAACTTACGTTGTGGCTTTCACAGGATGAGCGCCGCAATTAGCTAAGGCACTTGGTTGTGGTTCTGACTCCTTTATTTCAATTCCCTCTGTTGAAAGTGCAGGAGATGCACAAATTCTTGTGTAGAAATGAGGGGCAGCACTGCATTTGTGGCACGAAACCCGTGTCCCCCAGCCAAGTGGCACGGAGAGGCTGCTACTCTGCACGGCGCCTCCCGGCGCGCGCTGGCCTGGCGCGAGTTTTGGGCTGCACCGCTGCGGCTGTGCCAGCACAGCTCGGATGAGGCCGTCCCCCAGAGCCTGCCCCGGCTCCCACACAGATGTGGCCTTGCTGCTGTTACGAGCCTGTGCTTGCTGATGACTTGGGAGGACAACACAGACACAGTCTTTGAAACCCAGACCTCCACGGAGCACAGCTTGTTGAAGGATCCTCCCTGTTTTGGGGCAGGGCTCTGTTAGCAAACCCTGGCTGCATTCTCGGTGCGTGCATGCCTGTACAATAAAAAAACCTAATGTTGTAACAGTTGTTTTAGGTGACTGCTGCAGAAACTGGGGAGGGAGACAATTTATTGGACCATTTGGAACTAGAAGGAATATCGATCTTAGACACCATTCCAAAGGATGGTCTTTAAGATGGTCTTGTATCCACTGCTCTGCAGACCCCATGTGTGGTACCAGCAAATTTAACAAGGCGGGCAGTTTTTACAGTTATCAACCATCAGTTATCTCATCAATCTCTTGATAAGAAAGGTCAAAGTTACAGGGTTCACAATCCTTGAGTTTAAAAAGATTAGAAATCTAGTTCCCCTGACAGTTCCAGAAAGCATTCTCACTCTCTGCCTAACACCACAGATGGTCCCATCTCCATATAAGCTTTCCACTGATTCAGACAGAGATCTGAACAATGCCATGGGATTAGGAAGATTGCTTCAATAATGAAGAAGGAGAAAGGTATTCCCTCAGGAACTTTGGCAAGAGGCAGTTGCAAAAGGTCCGGGTATTTTGCAAGGAACTTTGTGCTTCATGCAAAAGATCTGAAAATGTCAGTACTTCCATTTCTGTAAATCAACTAGTCAGTCATTTTGAAGTTATACATCTCCATAATAGCTGTTTTCTTTTTCCAGGAGGGTGGTGTGGTGGGGAGGAGAAGGGTCTAAAATAGTGTTTCCTTTTAAATTTGAGAAATGAGAAAGTTTGCATGATATTCTGTGAAACATATGGGCAAGGTGATAGATATTCCTTCAGGTAAATAAATAGATTAGGTGCAACTGCCCAACACAATATATATGACCAATTAACAGCAGCATTAGACCATGCCAAACAAAATCATTAATCTCTCTTTAATTTGCAGCATTAGTTTGGTGTCGTTATTGTTTAGAGAGTGTGAAGCCCATAAATTTCCAGATATACAGTGGTTTGCTATCCAATCCAATGCACATAAAGTAAAATATAAATACAAAGCACTAGATCAATAGGCAAAGAGATTTCATTAAGAGAAAGCAAAACAGTGGCAATTTTTTGTAGTAGAGTTTGTACAAAGCTAGCTGGCAAACTGAGTGTGATTTGACATCTGCAGCAGTAGTGGAGCTAGTGACAGGAAATGACCAGGTGCTTGACAGTTTCTGTTGGCTGCATCAGGTTGTCTTCCTGTAGGATGCAGCTGTTCACGTATTCTTTAGTGAAAGCAGATGGAAAATTCATGTAGCTAATTGGTACTACTGACATGGGAGTCAAAGAAATGTTGTTACTTCTTTTTTTTCACTCTGACTTCCTTTTCTTCATGCCGAATATTAACATTCCAGATGGGGAACATTCAATTATGTAGCATTTCAAACAGAAAATGTTTGTAAGTTGATGGAAAATGTCCATAAAATAAATAAAGGCTGCTGAAGCAAAGACACATGCTATCTATTTATTCAATAAGTAATAAAGTGCCTGTGGTATTCTTAAACAACTGTGGGAGCTCTGACCAAAACATTCATTATTTTTGAGGATACCACTGTTGGATGAAGGGAAAATAAAATTCCCAAACTGAGTTGTGAAGCAATGGTGCTTTGTAGATGCAGAGGTGCTGCTAGTAAATCTTTGTGTAAATATGCATGATGAAGTATTTGTTCAATTCTTTCTTGGTAGGACCCTAAGAGATTATTTTAATCTGCTGAGTTGAAAGTAAGACAGATTGTTTGCTTACACTTTCTGAGAAAATATGAATTTATAAAAAAATTAAGCTTAATAAGTATATTGTGTCTAGGACTAATTTATAATACTTTCCTCAGCTTAAATATGGATTATTAAGAATGGTTCTAGAAATAAAATTATATGACTTGTTTACCTTTCCATATGATTTAAATATGCAAAAAATATGAATACTTTTTGTTTTCTCAAAATGTCTTGATTTTTGATTTCCTATCGATTCCTACAAGCAGAAAGAGAACTCTGTGAAAAGCTTGGGACACAAGAAAGGCTGCTAATAACAATAAAAATAACAGATTTTAGTATAAATGCTGCCTTAGCTAAAAAAGCTGGCAACTGATAGACATATGAGACTTCCTTTCTTTAACAACCACTTTTAGTGTCATCAGTTTTCATGCAAAAGCAAATTATTTCAGTGTACTAGTTAAACTGATAAGACTGGCTTTTCTAAGGCTCCCATTGTTTTCCTCCTTGTTCAGTCAAAATAAAATTGAGTAGAATTCAAATGGAAAAGAAAATCCTTAATTTTTTTTTGTTTGTTTTCCCTTTTACTTAAGCCCAGAGAGAAAAGCAAACAGCTTCATTATTTAGCAAAGCACTTGATTAAAATATTAACTTTACCTTACACACTGCATATTTCTTCTAATTACTAGGAATCATCATCAAAACATTGCTTTATCTTAGAAAACATAATTCATTTACAATGGGGGGATCTGCATTGTTCCCCTGAGAAATCTGCAGTGAAGCAACCTGAGTTTTTAACTTAGTGAAAGTGTATCTCAGTGACCTCTTCCTGCCTTCCCCCACCAAATATGTTGGCCGGCTCCACCAGAGAGGTGTGTGATAACAAGACAGGACAAGGCCATGAGTAACAATTGCAGCATTTTTTTCTAGAGTTTTCTTGGACTGCGGCTATTCGTCCAGAACCTCTGCACAGCCTAGGCTCACATTACTTGGGTATGTTTCTGGGAATAAAGGAGCAATTCCAATGATATACTTCCCAGGAATGAGGGAATGGGTGAAAAAATGACTGGAAGAGCTCTAGACAAATGTATGTCTTATTGGGGACCTCTGAAGATCCTGGAGAGAGATTTAGTGACCATTTTCTGCAGGTGAGAAAACCATGTGGTGTGAAAACCCTGGTGAGCCAGCAGAACCACAGGGACAATTAGCTGGTGTAAACTCAGAGTGAAGTTCTCTGACAGGTTAGGACAATACTGATATTATTGAAAATGCTGGTGGCTTGGCACAGCAGGGTTTCATGCTACATTTCAAGGATTATTCATACTTGCCTTCTCATCTTTGGATGTGAGACAGGCCTGTAAATTTCTGGAAATGTAAGATTAAGATTTTTATTTATCTTTTGCAATATTTTTTAGTTTACTTTGGAAAAAAAAGAAGAAAAAGTAACCCAAACAAAGAAGAACACTTACAGAAAGGGGGGAAAAAAAGGTAACCAAAGCAGAGAATGCTGTGACAAACACACTTTGTAGAAACAGAGAGAGTGATCTGATTTCAGCAAAACCAAACACACCCCACCCTTTCACAATGGATGGACTCCTAATCAGAGACAGGAATCATCAGTTGTCAAAAAAGGACTAGTTTTTGACTAAACATACATTAAACTGCATTAAAAACTGAAAGTTGTCAGGGAGGGCAGACAGTCCAAGAGCAATATTTACCTGTGCTACAAGAACAGTAGTGAGTCTGCTAGCCTGTGCAGCACCAGAGTAATGCTGTGAGGATGTTAGTGACATCTATCTGACACTTTCACAAACGGGTGATGGAAAGCATTAAAAAGCATGTGAAAAACAGCCTGCCTTCCTTCCTTCCTTCCTTCCTTCCTTCCTTCCTTCCTTCCTTCCTGCCTGCCTGCCTGCCTGCCTGCCTGCCTCCCTCTTCCCATCTTCTTTCCTTCTTTTTTCCCAGGAGAAGCAGTTCAGAAGTGCAATACCTTACCAACTGCCTCATCGACTGGCATGCTGGAAAGCAACATATGGCACCAGACATCCTGCAGTGCAGTTTTGGACTGATGTAACTGAATGAACAGTCTGAATATAGGTCACTGTAATCAAATTCCTTTAAGTTATTCATACCTTGAAAATCTGCAATTGGAATTTGGAGCAGACAGTCTGCCTTATTCTTCCCACAAGGTGTATTTTACATTAAACAGCCATTTGATAAAATGTCTGATGTCAATACACAGGGACTAGTTTTAGTATGACAGATGGACACATTCACACTCACTGTCTGTCCCCACTTTGCTTTGATATATTCAATAGCAAGTCGATCCACAATAGGAAAACCCAAGAATAAAGAAGGGCAGGTGACAGAAGAGGAGGGAGGGATCTGGGATCAGATATACAGTTTAGGATCTTCTCAAGTAGGGATGAAAACTGAAATACATTTTCCATAAGTAGCAGGAACAGTGGTGTACCCTCTCCATCATCTGGCACATTTAGGGGCAATGCAATGGCCATGCCTTTTGCAGCACCCCATCTGGAAGACGTGCTCTCACAATTTGGACTGTATTAGATCCACACACTGGTTAAGATCTGGGCAGTTGAAATCAGTGGGGCTTGCACATGAGACTGACAGTGCTGTGTCGTACTGCCAGGGCTTCCCAGCCATTTTAGGAATGACCAAATGTTAGCTGTAAGTCACTGTAATGCTGTAAACTTAAGATCTTTCCAGACTTAAGCAAGAGCTGAGTGACTTTTCCAAGGACTGCAGTTTATATTTATACAGCTAAAGACTATTTTATATGTCTAAAGGCTATCCTGGATCCCAGCATATGGTCTGTGAGACAGGACAGTATTTTTACAGTAGGGTTTTACACAGCAGAACACCAATCTGGCCAGGATACTAGGAGGTACTTAGGCAAGGTGACAGAATTTCCTCAGTTCCTGCAGTCAACAGCATGACTTGCAGACTATTATTTTAATCTATGTTTTCAAAGAGGAATAGATTGTTTTGTATTGTTATTAGATCTGAAGAAGTAAGACTACATCTGAAAAGCATTGCTTTGGAAAATCACATCTGTTTTCAGGGCTGTAGTGGATTGACTGTTTGAGATCTTCTATGGACTATTTATAAATGAAGCTCAGTCATAAAACTTAATATGCTCCTGCTCAAAGGAAGGTATGCTTACGCACACCTCTGAGACGATTTTCATCCAGTTTGCTTTAAGTGCTAGGGGAAGGCATTACAGAGTGGATTACTGCTGTAATAAGGTTTTCTTATGGAGATTTAGAAACGAATGTGCTTTATTAAAATATTTGTTAATGGTTTTCTCACGCTGAATGTTGTGTTTCACATTAATAATTTTATTTTTAATGCTACACATATATTTTGAAATCTTAAACTTAAATGAACACTCAGTCTCAAAAGTCAATTAAATTTGAAACTGACCTTCAGGACCAGCTTTTATGCCACTCATTACTATTGAATACTATGAGATTAGTGTAAAAAAATGCATATTTTCTTCATGTACAACTGTAATGTTTCCAGGACTCACCTCACTACAACCATTAACAATTTAGAAAGCATGAGCCCACTGTGTGAATTTCCAAGCAGTTGAGGGATAAATCATTTCACCCAGTACCTTGCACTGCATCTGCACTTCCTGAAATGAAGCAACTTCAAGGTTGTTTGAGGAGATTCTTACAAGGGCGTTAGTTTGAAATAGGTAGGTGAACATGAAGTAATTTCTGTTTCATAGGTCTTCATGGCATCTAATGCACCCAGTAATATAGCAAGAAAATTACACAATTGCTGTAATTCCAAAGGTGATGCAATCAATTGCCCTATAGCTATGACATTTTTAGCACATGCCTCTCACACTGTGCTTGTATATATGAATACCTCCACATTTACTTACAGGATTACTAGGGGCTTTTCTTTGAAAAACATTGTTAACACCCCCCCATCTCTTAATTAAGGAGTTATCATCATGCAACATGACAGAGTTTCCTGTCTTGTAATTTTCTATAGCTAAGAATACTTCAGCATTTATTTTGGAGTTAGAGACAGATGCTGTGTTTGATAAGATAACTATTCTTGAATCTTCCTAAGCACGTGTTGCTGAGCAAATGGGGTTTATGGATTCTAGAGCAGCATACAGTGTTAACGTTGGTGATTTCACATGCTCCCATCCTATGGGTCAACCCCATTTTTCATCTCTTATGCTGAATGGTCTCCATTTTAAGAGAAAAGAATTTTTTCTTTGGCATGTGTTATGCAGTACTAGGCGAAGTAGAGATCTTGTGGATCTATGTGATTTAAAAATCTCTTGCAAGCTTATCTACACTTGACAACCAAAACAGTCCTTTCTAGGTTCCGTGTTTCTACACAAAACTCAAATGGGCATCTTCTTTGATAGTCTAAGTTGGGAAATCCTAACAAGTTCCTTCCTACTCACATAATGAGGCCTGTATTTGCTATTTGACCTGCTTATTATGAAACCTTCATCTTGAGGGCCAAGGCAGAGCTGCATGAAAGTTTAAATCAAACTAGAATAGTCTAGATGCTTTTCTGTTCATCAGCGTTCTCTCTTAACTTCAAATCCTTGTCTGACTTCAGTCTGAACTCATGAAATGAAAATTTCTCCTAAGCTTCTGAAGATGTTCATGCCCATTAACATCTTTGGCCTAATTCATGAAGACCTTGTTTTTCCTCATGTCAGAGCAGGCCTAACCTATTTGGAAAGATGAAACAAAGATATCGCATCCCATCACCTCTTTTCTTTTGGTTTTCAGGTTGTTCTTTTGCCATTTAATATTTTTGAATTTTACAAAGGAAATGACAGAAGAATACACCAAGTAACATGAACTAGCATGAAGACCTGTGATAATACATTTCAGCTGTATTCAGCCACACAACCAAACTTGCAAATGTTTGTCCTAGTAGAAATCTTCATTGTGAGGTTCTCATTTAATACTTTACTCCTTTGCTCATCTGCAAAAAGAATGCCCAGAACGAATTGTAGACATGTTGGCCTACAGACCAGAAGACCCTACAGAAGACACTGTGGATCTTCTCTCCAAGCCACAGACCCACTTAAATATTAAACCATTACTGGAGAGAAAATCATAGTCCATATCATTATATCATTGCAAGCTACTTACACAGAAACTCTCATGAAAAAATCTGAACTCTCTCTTATCACTTTTAGAACTAAAACTTATATTTAAAACTAGAAAACGGTTAGTCATCAGAAGCAGTATGCCAATACATAGTCTAGTTTGCTTTTTTATAGTGTTTGACAGCTTTTCTTAAAAGTCTTTCAGATTGATCATCCTTTTCATTCTGGAAAAACACAGCTGCTTTCCCACCTTTCAACCCACCAGTATTTGACAGGCAGTGAGAATTCACATCTTTGAAGAGGCTTTTATGGTCCTTGTCTAAGGCAAAGGTAAATGTCAATTCCTCTGCAGAGCTGTTCCTTATCCTAGTCAGTTTGTCCCTTTTCCCCCAGAAGTGTCTTGCAGTTGCCTTTACTTCAGGACCTTTAAGACTGCCTAGGGAAAGGGCATTTACAGTCCTGTCCCTCAGAACTGCCAGCATTACTGAAGTATTAGTATAAGTTGATGTGCCAGCTGTCTTCTTGGTCATCCATAGCAGACTGCTGCTTGACTGGCTACAAACTAGCAACTTTTCTTCTAGTTCAGGCTTCACAAGCACTAGTTCTTTTAAAGAAAACCTGTCTTCTGAAGGCTGCCATCACATGCTTGCCACTGATGCCAGCCAAGCAAAGAATAAGACTCTAAAGTAAGTTCAGTTGCTTGCAGGGTCCAGTTACGTCTTTATATAAGAAAATAAATAGCTTTTTATATCTGGAAATCAAAAGACATTAAAATTAGAATCCATGAACAGTGAGAGATGGATAGTTGCACCTGGACATGTAGCATAGCACATTTTGCATCTCTATTTTCCTTGGTTTAAACTAGTCAGATTTTACTTGGCAATGCAACTGAACCCTAAAAATGCTGTTTGTTTTCAAGCAGCAGAGAAGGCACCTTCATAGAACTGGTACTCAGTACAGAGCTGCTGTTCCATTTTGGGGTAATGCATTCCCTATTATACTTATTGTTCTGCATTTATTCTATTGCCTGGTACTGTAATACACTGCTCTCAGTATGCTAATGGGATTTCATGGGGCTGCCATCACCAGCATGATTTGTAGCAGGAAGCCAGAACAATAAAGGCTTTGAGAAGAATAATGTGAGAAATGCATGCCTCTGTAGAGGGGCATCAATGCAAAATGAAAAACAACACTGTCTTCCATTGCTTGTTACTGCCATCTCATTTTCACCAGTAAATAACTAGTGCATTTCTCTCCACAATGAACACCAACAAAAGGAAGACAGCCTTTATCAACAATGGGCATACTATAGGAGGGGACAGAGAGGGCAGCATTCCTCTCAGGCATTCAGTATAGTCACCTGTGATTCCCCACTGCTCCCAAGACCACTGTGTTTAAAGAAGCTCCCTCAAATTTTACTTCACTGACAGCCCTCAACTTTCTATCAAAAAATTCACAATGGGTTAACAAAGATTCTGGCAATTTAGGAATAGGTTCTGATTAATGAACACATGAACAGCTTTTAGTGAAGATGTTTTGTCTACTGCCATAGTTCAAACAATAATATGCATTTGGTAGCAGAGTGCACAACTGTGCTGTTGACTTCAGAGCACACAGCCAGCAGCAAAGTAAGGAAGAGCACACAGCCTTGGGAAATGGTTTCTTAATTTTCAGTGGGAACATGCTACCAGGACATAAGCTGGTCCAAAGTCACTGGCTGTTTTCTAAGTCACATAGTGTTCTTCCATTTATTTGGAAATTCAAAGAACTAAAGAAGATAGGTATTTTTACTAATTTCTGTCTTATCTATTTGCATTTCAATTATGTTGTTATTTCAGCGCTAAAAACTACAGCAGGGGATGGAGAGAAAATTGGGAGAATGATTAATACGAGGTTATTTCCCTTGTCAAAGCCCAGCTTAACCTTTCAGGAGCCTTTGGCAGGCCACACATCAGGTGCCACCTGAAATATGAAAACAGAAGCAGCTGGTATGGCATGCATGCAGAGGCAGTGCAGAATGTATTACATGGCCCACAGGCTGACAGGAAAAGATTGCATTAATACGCAGAAACCAAGAGTATCCCAGAACAGTTCCTCAAAAATTTAGACAGCCCTGCTTTCTTTTACTCTCCCTTCCTTCTTGGACTGCCACAGCTTTGGGGTGATGCAAAAAATGGCTGTGGTGCAAACCAATTGTTCTGGACCACATCTGTTCCTGCTTGTGTCCCTCCCCAGCAATTCTCATGCTCTGTTATCTGCAGGTTGTGGGCTAGGCACTGCTCCAAAAGGCACTTTTGCAGCACTATTTTTGTGATAGTACTTTCATACAGCTTGGGAATTTCTTAGCTCATGTACCTTCTATGCCATCCTTCTGTGTGCTGACTTTGGGAAGCTCAAGGAGCCAGGCATTAGCAAGAGGCAGCAGCTGTATCTGGTACATATCCTTCTCATGTCCATTTGTCCAACAGTGTGAGAATTTATTGACCCAAGACACACAGCTCACAGGCTAGCTCTGGTTTGCTAGAAGGAGGGTCTGACTGTGGTGAGTACAACAGCATCTCTGAACAGTGCCTGTGTGTTAGCACATTAGCATGTAAGTAAATAAAGAGTAATGAAAGACTGGGAGAGCATTTCTGCCTCCTGTCACAATGAAGCATACTGAAAGACTGCCGTGGGTCTATGTGCTATTTCTGGTAACAGTGCAGTGTGTTGAGGTGTCTCATTTCTTATGTACTCTAGACAAGTGTGCATAGCAATACCTGTAATCTGCTGTAGTAGTTCTGCTATGAAAGTAATAACAAAGTACCTACTTTGTGAAGTATTTCTTCACTTAAGTCTGCTAGAGGGGTTCTAAATTGATTTAAGTGTGACTTGGTTAAACTGTATTAAAATCTAAACCCATTAAAATATTATCAACTGATATGCCTTACAGGAATTTTACTTCATGAACAAAACCATGGCTTAGAGATGACTTTTTCCAAAAGAATGATTTTATCTCATCTTTGCCTTGTCAGTCTCCTGGAATCTAGACTCCAATGAATGCATGAACAAATAATCCAAATCTGTGACTGTTTCATTGTTCTCCTCTGTAGCTCTGCTGTCTCTGTAGTTTTTCTCCCTTTTCTGCATGACTGTGCAGATGTGCTTGACAGCTGACTGCCACAAACTTAGGAAACTTCTCTGATCTGGCAAGGGTATATAGAGAGGTGACAAATTTTGATGGCAAAACCAAAGGGCATGGGATAGTGATGATGGAGTTTCCTGTGCAGAACTGCAGAAAAACTTTGTGGGACTACATAGTTGGGGATTAAAATTACAGATTAATTTTAACAAGGCAAATACAGACTGATGCACACAGAACATGGCCTTGCTCTCCTTTCCCCCATGAGTGCATAGAGAAAATATACAATAAATGGTTTGCGCTGACAGTAATGACTCAGGACTTGGACTTCAGGTTATAACAGAAAGTTTCATGACAAGATCTACTTAGTGATCAAAAAAAGCACACTAACTTTTGGAAAGTATTAGGAAAGCATACAGAGAAAAGAATTTTACTATCATGTAAATCTGGGTCTATTTTCTTTTGTTTTCAGAAAGTATGTCATAGGTTTAGAAAATATCCAGACTTGTCCAGAAAAGGACGAGTCAGGACAATCAGAGGAGGTGGATCTTGCATACACTACAGGTAATTACACGGTGGAAATTCTTCACCACAGGTTCCTGTGAAACCTGACATTTCCCACCTAACATTTCATTTCATCTTTTTAGTGAAAATCAAACTAGATAACCTGAAGCCTTCTAAATTGTGAAAAATCACTTCTGACTGAGGAAACCTACAAGCTGCAAATTGAAAACCTAGAAAATATTTAAGGGAAGACTAACTGTATCCTTGCTTTGCTCTGAAGGCACCTCTCTAGGAGATTACTTTTGGCCCATCTCAGCAAAAACAGGTGAGAAATTCTGACCAACTCAGGCAATTTTTATAATTATATGATATAAAATATGTAAATAAACTTTCTAAAGCATGTCCAGAGAAGGAGGGCACAAAGTTGACAGAAAGGCTTAGCTTTCTGCTTCTCTGTTTGTAGTAAGGTTTTGAAAGTGTATAGGAACACACATAACACTGACATTCAAACTAGATGTAAACCACTGATAGTGGTTGAGGTTCTTTAGACAAGAATTGCTCTAAGTGACAAAAGGTGATTGACTATTGCAGTTCTAGTTTGGAATTACGAATCTTGTGTGTAATCTGTTTCTCTTTGAAAATATTAAGTAGTCCCAAACAATTTAGCTGATAAAGGTTTTCCAAATGCTTGTCTTTAAGTGGGGGGAAAAGTACACAATAAAGAAGGAATAAATACAATGAAAGTAGGACTTTTGGGTTGAATTTTTTGTTTGTTTGTTTGTTTTGTATTTTTTTTAACTATTCAAAGCTAAAATGAACTCAAGATTGTGTTAATTTTGTTGTCTCGTACTTGCACTTGCAGGGAGTTTTGGTTTTCTGCCAATTTGTTTCCAAGTGTTTTTTGGCCAGAAAGTATTAATAAATTGAGCTCCAGTAATTGCATGTTCTTTTTTTTTTTTTTTTAAACCATGTATTCATGGGCAATTTTTTTTTAATCTACTAATAATTATTTATGTAGCTTCTATTTTCCACTGTATATAATATTTTGCTTCAAGCCTGCAAAATTTCTAATATTGAGATCCTGAAAATAACAATAATTTGCATAAAACTGAGGAGACAGTTTAAGAATTCTGTCAATGAAGAACACTTTTTTGCTCCCTTCTATTTTTTTTTTCAAGGAACAAAGAATATTTCCATATATGTGCCATATATGTCAAAATTGGCATAGACTCTTTCTTTAGTGAGTATCTGTTTATGGACATGTTCCATTTTGGAAGGACAAGGGCTACACCATCACCAAGACATCAGAGGTTACTTTTGTCCTAGAGCTCTTGATATGTTTGAGTATGCATATAAAACATAAAATCTAATAAAAACATGTCATATTCTCTACTTTGCTTTTTAAAAATCTTATTTTTAAAAGGTCAAATATCTGAAAAAAGTCAATGATTCTATCTATTAGTTCATCCTAACTGAAACATCCAATTATCTGTGTCAAGGTGAAAGCATGAACTATGCCAAATAAAGGGCTTTCATGGCTAAAGTAGAACTGGAGTGGAGCTACACCATGAAAGTGTAATACTGAGGTCCACAGATATTCTCCTTCAATTTTACCCCTGGGTGTAAAATCTTCTTTGACTTAAAAGTCTTAAAAGAGCTCTGATTCAGAGATCCTTTTGCAGCTCACTGTGCTGAGCTCTGAGTCTCTGCCTGATATTATGCATGACTCCACCTATGTGCTACCCTCCAAGTATACGTGACTCCTGGTTGTCAGGATCAGCTTCTCATCTAAGTGCTGATGTGGTCAATTCGTTTGTCTCAAGAGGGAAAGGAGCAGCCACCACTCACTGGATGACAAAAGCTTTCAGTCAACTTGTGGGAGACTTGGGTTCAGTCCTTTTTACAGCCTGAGAAAACTCTCATGTAATGTCCCACTCCCGTGCATCCAAAGCAAGAAAGAAAAATGAAGATTGTCCTCAATGTCTTCCGGAATTTTAGCCAAGAGAAAGGAGACTGCAAGTTGCAACAGCAGAGCTCTGTGCGTGGTGAAAGCACAGGGTCCCTGTCCCTGCACAGCACCACGTCACCTCTTGGATAGCCAAGGCATTCGGCACTGGAATGACACTGCTGTACTGCGGCCAGAAAGTTTCCATGCTCTTACAAGGAGTAGGAAACAAGAAGTACAGGGAGGGGCAGGACGTCTTTTCCCTCATTGCCTCCCTACAAAACACAAGTACAGTTTCACCTGCTCACTAAAGCCAGGCTCAGAGCTGGAGCACGGGGAGGGGCCTGCCTGCAGCCCGACACCGCGAGTCACACTGACTCTCTAATTACTTGCTCAATTTACAAGATGTCCACATTGTCCTCCCAAGGGATTTTGACTCCCTTGGCAGTATGTGTGGAGCAGAAAGCACCATATTCAAAACTGTGGATCCCACCCCAGACGCCTGCAAGTTTCATACCATTTATTACATCTAATGACCTTACTACTTATTACTGGCCCATATGTTACTCTACATATTCTATAAACTTGTGTTTTCTGAAAGCTCTCATATGAAATGCAATTTTATAGCTGAAGTGTCCTGCTCTGCTGTGTCATCAGTGTATTATCATTGTTGGAGATGCGTGATTTTTTTTTATTATTATCAAAACTGCTTTACATAGAAATTTTAATAAAAATTAACTAAAAATAGAAAAATACAGCTACTAGGCTGTGGTCATCTTGTGTGCCATACTGCAGCAAAAATGTCTATAATCAACCAAACAGTTCATTTACACCAGAAGTGTTTGGTGAAATTGCATTTTTAAAGGGTACAGGTTATTCAGATCTATGGAGTTGGCTCTTCTTTTGCTATTGTTTGAAAGAATTGAACCCAATTGGCTTAAATAGAAGTAAAAATAGTAAAAGAAGTAAAAAAATTAAGTTCATATATATCTGCATATGCCAATGAAACGCGGGTGAGATACAAGACTGAGTTACCATGTCTATTATACATCACCGATAGGTGATTTTTATTTTATGTATGGTTATTTAAAAGGTGAGGTAAAATAATGTTCTACCTCATGAAATCTGAAGCTTATTGTGTTACTGCATTTCACTGCATGGTTGAGCCAGAGGATGAGTTGTATGAGTTTGTATGTGATCAGTTTTCCTCATATGAATTATACTTGGTTCACTGTGTTAAGTGAGGGTAACACAGGCTGTGGAAGTAATTCACACCAGGTGCTAGGATTGTTTGCAGGGAAGCTGGACTCACTTTGCAGAAACTCCAGAGCACGTTCTCTGCAGTGCCACTTGGATCATGCAAGAATGATGCCCATTATAGTTATCACCTATACCTCCTTCTGTGCAGCTCTTCTTACAGAGGAATGTATGAAGGCATATTAAAGGCTGGGAGAGGTAAGTGTAAGGGATGACTGGAGCACCATCTTCTCTTCATATCCTGAGTATCAGAAAGTGTCACAGTTTACAGACAAAAGGAAACACCAGGCTACCTCTTTGTGCTAGGCTGGGGTTGAGGGACTGTACTTGGTAAGTAGACAGCCTTTGATACACAAACTAAGCTGGAATTACAGAAGCTTCAAACTCTGCAGATATGTCATTGTCAATATGTCCCTCTTAATTTCAGAGATATGAGAAGTATCACCATAAGAGATGATGCCCAGTAATTTAACACTCTTCCCAATATCTCTCTCTTTAAATAACAGAAGGCCTGAATGGGAACTGCCTGTTCCACACTCGTGTAACAATCAGATATTGGTTTTGTCTGCAGCTGCTTTCATCCTTATGAAATGCCCAGCAAATAACTATTTCTGGATGTAATATGTCTGGAAAACATCCACTCCATTGATTCAGTGCATGTGTGTATCTGCACAATCAGCACAAAGCACTGGTGCATCACTGTTCCGGGAACAGTCTCNTTTTTTTTTTTTTTTTTTTTTTTTTTTTTTTTTTTTTTTTTTTTTTTTTGGGTATGAATCTGTATTCTTCTAATAATGTTAAATATAGAAGAATTACAGAGAATTTTGTGATTTGGAAATATAATGACAAAACTAAATATCTTATGACAAAATGAAATCAGCACTTTGATGCTTGTGCTATAAAAAAGTTGGTTCTAAAAGGCTGGTGACTCTGGCAGAGGAAGGTTCTTCTTTACAGAGGTATCTGTGTAGGGTTTATTGCTTGTGTCACACTTGAGTGGCATTTTACTATTTGAGATAGTTGTTAATACAAGAGAAAGTAAAATCATATGAGAATATGTCCTTTAACACTACTCTCTCTGTGGTGAGTTCACCTTGACTGGCTTGTCAGCTGTCCACCAATGTTCTAGTCTGCTCTGTCACTCTCTCCATCAACAGGACAGTGGGAGAAAATATGGTGAAAGGTTCATGAGCTGAGCTAAGGACAGGGTGGTCACTTGCTAGTTACTGTCTGGACCAAAGCAGACTCCACTTGGAGAAATTAGTGTAATACATCATCAATTAATTATAACAGACTAATATAGTGAGAAATAAGAATAAAACTCAAAACCTTTCTCCTACCCTTCTTCCTAGGCTCAGGTTCTCTCCCGCTTTTTCTACCTCCTCCCTTCTAGCAGTGTGGGAGGGTGGGGAACAGGGGTTGTTGTCAGCTCATAGTGCTTCATCTCTGCTGCTTCCTCCTCATGCTCTTCCCCATGTGGTCCCTGTCATGGCATACAGTCCTTCATAAAGTGCTCCAGAATGGGTCTTTCCCACAGGGAAAGTTCTTCAAGAGTTTCTCCAGTATGGGTTCTTAACCTGGGGTGCAGCCATGCAGGAATGCTGTGGGTCCCCTGCAGAGTCATGTCTGCCAAAAAAACCTGATCTTTTGTGAGCTGGAGCCTCCTTCAGGGCACCTCCACCTGCTGCAACACGGGTTTCTTGAGGGGCTGCAGGTGGATCTCTGCTCCACCATGGACCTCCATGGGTTGCAGGGGCAGAGTGTGCCATACTCTGCTCTGGCACCAGCAGCACCTCCTCCTGCTCCTTCTTCACTGACCTTGATGTCTGCAGGACTTTGCTTCCACGTTTTCTCACTCTTGTCTCACAGATGCTGTTGTGCAGCTTTTTTTACCACTCCTTAAATATGTTACTACAGAGGTGAGACCAGCATCATGGACGGGCTTAGCTTTGGTCAGCAGCTGGCCCACCCTGGAGTCATCTGGAACTCCGTCTGTCCAACACGGGGACACCTTCTGGGGTCTTCTCACAGAAGCTAACCTGTTGCAACCCATCCCTGAAGGCAAGGGTACCTGGGTTCTTGCCAATAGATCCTCTGGGGCGGATTAGAGTGAAATGACACTGAATAGACAATGTTTTCATGTATATATATGTATGTACATACATACGTACGTGTGTATGTATGTATGTATGTATTTATACTGATTTTAGAACAATTTTGTTTGCAATGGGAAGGAGATATGTAGCCATTTAGGTTATTATCTCTAGAAATCTGGTAATAAGAAAGTATAAAAGTAACACTTAAGAAAATAAATAAGGAAAAAAAAAAGAGAAAGAAAGGATAAGAGTTGAAAGATACTCAGTCACCACCCATGAATCCAGTGACAAGACTTGATTGGTTCAATTTTCATATCCATTGGGTGAAGTGATGGTCTCCGTCCTAATCTGTCTGGGGTGGGGGAAGTGCCCAAAACACAGAATTCAATGTGTTCACTAATATGGTGAGAATGCCCAGGTACCTCCCTTAGGGGAGTTTACCACTGTTGCGACATTGTGCATCTGTTGCAACAGTGTGGATCACAGTCCTCTGGCGGAAGGCCTCAGAAATGAGTCTGGGGGCTCTTGGGGGTCACTGATGGTTTGTGACACCTGCTGAGACAGGGCAGCTGCTTCTCACCTCAGTGAGGCTGAGCCAGCTATGCCCATCAGAAGGGATGCAAACCCTCAGGCCTGTGTGTGAATGGCAGCATCCTGATAAACCCTGGAGGCGGTTTTACACCTCAGCCTGTTTGTGTAAGGGAGGACGCTGGCATGATAAAAAGCACTATTCCACCTCCACAGGGTCTATTTCTTTCCCCCCATCTGGCTCACGACCTTTCTTGTTGCTGAGCAAAGATGGGTTTGTCACGGTCATGCTCCCGTGGTGGGTGCTCACCCCTCTGCACCTGGGCTGTCCTTACGCAGATCAGAGGTTTCACTGCACCCCCAAGACCTCTCCTCCTCCCTTCCGGCTGGGGCTTGTGAACCTGGCCTCAGCAAAGCACCCCCTGCTTGAGCCACTGACCCTTAACATTCCAGTCTCTCACACACCCCTGGGGTCCACCTGCTACCAACACCTCACCAGGTAACCCCAACAGACTCTAATACATAAATACATCATGGAAGTGAAAAGGAAGCACATCACTATAAAATCATGCATTACCACTGAAGGATGGCCATTTTTTCTATAGCAGTGGCTGTCATTTCGCATTTGACTGCCATGATCCAACCTCAACAGAAACCTTTTTCTACACTGAAATTCAGATTTCACATTTTCCTCAGAGGACAAAAGAGTACCCCCTACACATTTTACCAGTTTGTGTCACACAGCAGGTTATATTATAGCATATATTTGCAATAAATATTCTAAATCATGCCAAAAGAAATGGTCTGTAATTTATTATCCATTCCAGGAGCAATGCTGTCCCTCCACCACAAAGAATTTCCTCATAGACCACATTCTACGCATATATTCAGCATATAATGTATATTTCATATTAGATTTTAGGTCTATCTACCAATGTATGTGCAAGGCCCATGCTTTCTCTCGTTCCTCTTCAAAACAGTGAATATATTATATATGGGTTCCAAGTCTCAAATCAAGCTCCTACAAGAACTACAGAAAAACTTGTTTGCCGACTATTATGTTATTGTCATACTTTCCACCTTCCTAATTGTCATGAATTACCAAACGAACACATAATGTAGAAATCTCAACAATTGACTGTTTGCTCAATTAATCTGAATTTTTGATTCAGGTTTCTTCCTGTTCTCCAGTCCCTGAATTTTTAAAGCACCATTTCTTATTTGAACAGAAAGGTTTAATATCTCTTACACAAGACTCTTGGTGGCATTTTTCCATTTGTGTGTTTTCCTCCCACCCCACACACTTTTCCTGTATGCAGTCTGGGTGACTTTTTTTCCCTGCTGAATGACACACACCGCAGAAGTGGAGTGATTTGAAACATGTGTTCAGTTACAATTCTAACAGCAGTAATGGTACTGTATTACTTCAAGCCTGATTTCTGCACAGTATTTTCGCAGACTTAATTGCATGAAGTGGTGTTTTCTCCTATAGGTAATGTTATAGTAAGGTATAAAGGCACTTTATATTCCTTTAGCTTACTGCTATTCTCTTACAGGGCCAGGTTCTGTGGGTTTGAATACTTTTGTATCAAACTGACTGCATCTGTCCTTGAGGGCTATGTTGCACTTTAATGGTATGGTTAAACACAACTTTTGTTTGTAGACAGACCCTCAGGGCTCAGACAGATGCTAAGTTTACTGCAGCCCAACGAGTTAGTGCACATCAGCAGAGCCACAGTAACCAATCACATACATGCACTTTGTCTATCCCAAATGTGAAGTAAAATATAAGTGCTTACAACTCTCTTGATGAATCTCTCTTTTTTCGTACTTTAGACAATACTTAACATGGGATAAACTTCTGTACAAGGGAAAACCAAGTCAGACTGAATCTGAAATGTACAGGAGATCACTTTTAAAAAAGCTGAGAAGGACAGAAGTTCCATGGTACAGAACTGATGCATTTAAAAACCAATACTGGAGAAAAGTAACTGAGAGTTTCCTTTAAAATGAATTTACTGACTTTTTCCTCCTGTAAATGACTTAAAGCCCTAAGTGTGGGATTCACAACAGTTCAAGCATGAGGATGCTGTGACTCCAACCTGTAGTTTTGGTGAGGGTGAGGACGTCTCATTCGGTGCTTAGGCTTACATGGAGAGACAAATCCTTTTTCCCCAATTTGTCGTGTCTCCCCCCACCCCCGGCCCCTTCCCAAAATGTAGGTCATCAAAGCAATGTTAAAATCCGTGGAAACTGAAAATGAGCCAACACCCAGTCTGTCAAGATTACTGTGGTGTGCTGAGACTGCTGTCTCCGAGTTAAGACTGACACTTTGCACGCTCCAGAGTTTAGTCATCTTAACGCAGGAGCCATAAAGAAAAGCAGTACAATTGCCTTACAGATCACCGGTGCTTCTACAGCAGCCGTCTGGAGATTTGGCTCAACCCCATCTGAGCGCTGGGAGTGACACACCAGACAGACAGGACAAGTGTAACCCTGCCTACCCTTTGCAGACAGAAGAGGTAATCTGTCCTCACACAGCACGCTGGGGAAGGACCTCTTTTGTAGCAGGGAGCAGGACAAGTGAGCAGCAGTTGTAGCACTAATGGCCTCTGAAACTTAGAATGGTCCTAATGGACCAGTGATTTGGATAAATAAACTCCCGTGCTGGTAGAAACCTGCCCTTAGGCTGGTGCCAGGCCAATTCTACTGCTGCAGAACCTGAACATACCTTCTCTAGCTGGCCAAGTGCTGTATCAGCTTTTCTTAAAATTAACCAGAAATGTGCTCAGAACAAAGGACTTCCACAAAAGTGTTGTTCTTACACTGTCACACTCTGTCTCATGTTCAGGTTTCTGCTTAAAGCCTTCTTCATCTCTCACTGTCCTACCCTGTGACTGAGCTTAAAGCAAACAGTGACGACAATTACTATCACTTGCAATGAAGCCAGAACTGTGAGCTGCAGGTTTTTCCTGGTTTTTTTGTGTCTCTACTCACCAAGCCTGTTCAACATATTCTAGGAGGATCCTTTGATAGGGTATATTAAGAACTGCTGACAGTCTCAGACTGAGATTACATGACTAAAAAGTAATAGCACATCTTCAACACCCTGGGCTCACTGCTACTGTGCATTCCCAGAATACAACACAGAAATTTCTAGCCAGTTTTCAATCAGTTGAGCCTATTTTACAGCATTTTAATTTTTCTTCTGTGTTCTTCTTCATATTTATACATTCAGACGTTCTGAGGTACTAAAGCTTTATAATACATATTCATATGAAAACTCCAAACATTATGTCTTGTTTAGAAATTGAAAAATGCCATTTTGAGGCTGAATTATCAGTATTACTCAGAAAATTACTTGATGATGTTATCTGAGGCTGACACATCATAGTTGTTATTTTTGCAGAGATGTAAGTTTGCTTAACATTGACATTCAGTACTTCCTTTTTTTCTTAAATATCAGGGAGCAGTTTCTTGCAATGTAACTGAGTGGGAATAAAGACAGTAGGGTAAAATAAATAAAAATGCAGACATGAAATCTATTGGTTATGTGTACAAGCCTGCAGAGTTGGAACCAAATATGAAAATAATTTCTAGTCTATCAGACACATATTTTGTGATAGTGAACAAAAGAAGTCTCACATGAAGTTAGGCCCTTACACAGACCACTTATTGTCTTGACAATTATTTTGTGTCAGCATAAGTGTTGAAGCTGAAATGCATTGGTATCAAAAGCATAGGAGATTCTATAATTTGTACAAGAATAAAATCTGATCATTCTCATATGAGCCTAAATGACTTCAGGCAGGATTGTCACAGATATGGGAATAAGAATGAATTAATATTCAAAATTACACAGGGGCATGTGGGGATTATTTTGCAATAAAAATAATTTCAAATTATTAAAAAATTATAAGCATGAGAACATTCCAGGCTAATGATGATCATTACCGGGGAAAAAAAAAAAAAGTGGCTGTTGATTTAGAATGAAATAATTTATGTGTAGTATATATTTACTCAGTCTTAATCAACATCACCGTAATATAAATCATTATTAAATATTTAGGTGAAAGCTTGGGGTCATGGAGGGTTCCGTTACATTCCCTTTCAAGAACTCAAGGGACAAACAGGGCAAATTACGGCAGATACAGTCATGCGCTGCTTCCCTTCTCCCCTCCCCTCCCCACATGTCAATATGTCCCCTGGGGACTCTTCCTGCAGAAAAACAGCGTGGCAGGTGCTCTCCGCATCCCTTCTCCGACTGCTGTGACCTCCGCGGCAGCGAGCCTCAGGCAGGCCAGGTGGCAGCGCTGAATCGCGCATCCCCTGCCCCAGTGCAGGTACCCTTTGCTACTGGGGCTGCTGGAGGAGGAGGAGCTCATCTGAGGCTTAGGAAAAGAAGAAACAAACGGTCTTTGCAAAAGGAAAACTGGGAAGATTTTCCCTGATGTTAAAGGCAGGGAAAGTCTTTTTTGCTAGTTTGGTCTTTCAGTGATAATAGAAAGCACAAGCCCGAGGGTGGTAGGAGGAAGAAAACATCCCACTGTGGAATTACACAGGATAAAATAAAGGGCTTGAATCTGAAACCACGGCTCCTTTTGCCTTCTCTCCTACCTCCCACAGAGAAATGGCCAAGTGCAGTAAGCAGAGTGAGTGTATCAGCTATTGCCACCAGAGAGCTGCCAGATGTCTGCTTCGCAATTGGAAAACAAGGGGAAAAAAAAACAGCCCAGCCCAGAGACGGGGGTGGGGTGGTGGAATCTGATAGTTAGTATCAGAACCCGGGGAAAATTAGCTAATGTGTATGTCGGAACAAGAAATCCTCCCTTCCTTGCAATTACTCAAAATCTTGGCTTGCCATTGAGAATGCATTTTAGGGCCTGGCATAATTAAATGGAAAGCAGGAGCCAAAAGGGAAAAAGCAAATGGTTGAAAAGAAGAGCTAAGAGACTACAACCATTCCTCATCTACATACTTTGCCATAATTTCAGCAAGTTTAGCCAAATTGCATCAGGCCAAATTGATGCTGATATTAAGCAGCAGCAACTCTACTGGCTTAAGAAGTAATTCTGGACTTGTTCTATAAAACTGAGCTCAGAATTTGGCCTGGTGTTTGAAGAGTACTTTGATCATATCTAAGTCTTGTGGTATTACAGAAGTGGGATTTGCTGAAAAGCTTGTGACTGACCACCTTTCAGACTGCTGGTCCTGTAGGGAGGAGCTATTTGTTGAGCAAGCACAGCTGGACTTCACTCCTTTTTTTTTTTTCCTGTCTGGTGGCAGTCAGGCCAGCGCCAGGAGTACAGAGAGACCTCACTTCATGTCCGTATTGTGCTGACTTTTAATTTTATCTCGCTGACTCCCAAGTTAGTGCAGGAACTTGGAAGGCAGTACAGTGCATCTGCATCCAATCCTGACACTTTGGCTGGGAGAGAGAGGAAGGAGGCTGGGCTCCCTCCTCTATCTACCAGCCAAGAGCTCCCCAGGGCTGCAAGAAGCCCTCAGTCTGTTTTGAGTTCTGCATTTAGCAAAGAGAGCTTGGCAGAGAGGAAACTCAGAGAAACTGCACGTTTTCAGTGGGTCTGACCCTAGTTTTGGTTTCTTAAATCTGATGCCAAAGCCAGCCAGATAGCAGCACTTTATCAGTGCTTGGCCATGAAATTTAGAGATTCCTATGAAACTCCAACAAATATTCAAAAATAGGAATAAAAAGCCTACCACCTCCTGCAAGATAGAAGCCTAACATTCCACATAGATGTATTTAAAAGTCTCACTGGACTGAATTAAAGGGTTACCATGAAGATCAACATTCTTTAGATCCTGGTGCAGAAAAGTTTAAAAAATCTTAACCAAGTTCTCTGTAATGTGAAAGATTTGCTCTTCACCCACTGATGGTTATAGCAGCTGAGATTTAAAATTAAGTTTACTACTGACATTTTTTCATTGCTGGTTTCAGTGCTAGAATGTGATTTCTTTCTGGTTTAGCAGCCTTTCATACTTGTTTAGAGAACTCAGAAGGGAAGTAACTTTTGAAATATTATAAATGGTTGACTTGTTGCATAACATATATTTTCCAGGCCCTCTGCTTGCTGTTGAGTGTTGAAGAGATATTACAACTGACAGAACTGTCTTTTCTTCCAGAACTGAAATGAATTAGTAAATGTGAAGTAAAAATGGTCCATTTTGTGGAAATCTTAGAAGGAGAGGGGAAGAGATAGACAAATGGTCTCACCAATAACTGAGTATAAGCAGAAAGAATAAGATGTATTTTCACAACACACAATGAAAGCTCTTCAGTCCCACAGAGTATTTATTGTTTGTGTTACTGCTGGTTAAATGGACTTCTATTTTTTTCTTCTTCTGGTCTGTATCCACTGAATTATTATTTTTGTTCAGCTGCAGCTTCAGAGAATTTAGCGATTAAATCTCCCCTAAGGATTTGTTTTTGCAAAGCCTGGAAATCTAAGCCATTTTTCTTTATATCTTTGGTATAATTTAGCTGTTGCTAGGCTAATGGGAGGGTTGCTTTTGTGTTATTATTGTGCACATTAAAGAACAGGTATAGTATCTCTAGTAAGGGGAATTAGTAGGTGAACTATTTTCTTCAAGATACAGCTATTATGGGAGCAAGCTCTGCAGACAACCATCTGTGTCAAAAGGAGCTGCAATGAGGGAAATCTAGGAAAATAAAGAGGCTGGAATGTGGTCCAGCATGCTTCAGAGGCAACACCCATGTATGGAGGGCCTCCACACAAAAAGCATCATCAGGCCTTTGCCCTCATGGCTGGGGGAGAGGGAGACCATGCCTCAAGTCTGAAAGTCCCAAAAGGATTCCCTCACTGCAGGGCCCTCCAGCTAATTACAGAGAGAGCTGGGCAGTAAGTGGGCAAAGACAAAGATATTGTAAAGCACCATCTGCACTGTCATTCATAAAAGTAATTTTTCAATATCCAGAGGACACAACTGCTCTCTATTTGTTGTGTACTCAAGGACACCTAGAGTCCCTCTGGCTTGCAGGACTGTCACAGCTGAGAAGTCAACCTCCTACTTGGAAGTTTCTCCTTGTGCAGTCACAAATGTCACCTGATGCTGGTCAAGAAGAGAACTTCTGGAAAGTAGATCCCTACACTTTCCTCTCCCATTATTTCACTCTCCTCTGAGGAAGTGAGCTCCAGCATCATTCAGATTATTTAAAAAAGCTTCTCTATTATTCCATTATAATGCATTGTGCAAACATGTAAGTCAAATGATGCTGTTTCATTAAATTTCTCAAGTAATAGTTGGGATGAAGCAGAATCAATTTTAGGTTAGTAACTGAAATCAGCATTAACTACAGGACTTTCCATGGTTCCTTTAACTGATGTCTGTAGTACCCAGTAGTGTTCATGATACAGGACACCTGAGTACAGAGAAGTATCCCTGTATAGCTTTCTCTACTATCCTATTTCTCAGGCTGGTTTTGCAAACCTGCTTTTTACAATCAGATTTTCCACAGAGGTGGTAACTGCAGCATGTCAAAAGACCCTCTTCATTCAGATTACATGGAAATAAAGCATCAAAAAGATACACCACACAGAACCAGGCCTCTATGAATCATGTAATAAATCTTTCGCAGGATCTGTTCCAAACTATGTGATCCTCATGAGTTCAGAGAAGATGATCTCCTTGGTTTTTAAACCAAATTTTTAAACTGACTGAGAGGTACTTCTCATCTTTGAGTTTATTGATCCATTGAGCTTTCTGTGACTCATATCTGAGCTTTAGAACAAGGTTCCTTTTCCGTAGAGGCACAGCAAGAAGTTTTGGGGTAGGAGACAACGTATGCTTGAGATGATATTATGAGTTTTGTAGTTTTTAAGTTCTACTGGAGCCCACATTTAGACCCAGACTTGCCTTCTCCCCAGCAACAGGCAGATCTTTCCAAGGAGTGGTCTAACAGTGCTCTGAATTGTCCTTCTGAAGAGCTGTCTCATTACAGACAAACTAAAGACTTCTTTGCTGAATGTGTAAAATCACATTGTGCTGATTTCCACCTTCGGAGCTGACAAATATGTGGACATGTAGATCAGCTACGTGAAACTGCAAGGAGAAGAGTAGCTCAGGTCCTCTGCCATGCTCAGCAGACAACCATTCACACCTGCCAAAAGTTTTGGTATGCTTCTGAGAGGAATGTGGCTGAACAGGATGGTCAGAAACGGCATGGGTGTGTGCTGGGCCTAGCTGGAAGCTGTTTTATTGCCTCAGCAATTAGGGGAAGGCATATCTGCATCAGAAGGAGACATCAATCCACACCAGCTTCTAATTGCTGCCCCAGCTCTCTGGTCAAGAGCAGCTGAGCCTGGCTCCAGTGAAACAGTCTGATACTCAGCCTGGTGCTGGCCACGGGTGGACTGTGCACGTAGTGCAGATGTGACAGTCCCTGCGAGACAGCTCTGGGGACAGACTGCTGCCCTGAGCAGAGGCAATGGCCTAGGCATAAGGGCTGCTCCCTACAGCTGAACATGCTTCCCTCTCCACCAGCTGTTCTTTTCCCCTTTTAGAGGAGCATTTAACAGTGGTGAGACCAGAGGGAGCCAAGCAGCAGGCTGCCAAGCCTCCAAAAGCATGGTCCATGGAGGAGAAAAGAGGTACTGATGACTTTCCCATCTGCCATCCCTGCTGAATCATTCTCAAGTTCACAGCTCAGGGACAGGTAAAGTTGATCCAGTCTGGTAGAAGACTTCTCTCAGTTCCCTCAGAGGAATAAGGGCTCCATTAAATCTGGACAAATTGAGGACCTGTCCAAGGAAGTTATTTGCTTTCCAACTTCATGTCAGCAAAATTTTATAAGTCCATACTGTTAAGGAGACCTGACAAACCAACAATTCCATGCCTCAGTGGTGGGCTGGGAGAAGTTCAGGTTGTGGACCAGGCCCCCAGCCATTCCTGTTGAGTTCTGTACCCATCTGGAGAGACAAAGCACCACAGGTCACATCTCCTTGAACTTGTAGGTGGGATTGATTCTTCTCTTGACCTATCTGCCTTCAAGCCAACAGGCTCAAAGCTGGAAGGTCAGGTGGGCATTGCTGGGAAGCTGCACCCCAGCACCTCTCTGTACCATGGACTTTGCTTCACAGGGGTTTAGTAGGAGCTGTCTGGCTGTGGTGGTGGCTGGTGTGACATCCCAGTGCTTTTAGCTGTGGGGAAAGGGCTGGTGGATCAGCAAGTCTGTGCAGAACAATGTCTCCTCAGAAGTGGCAGTACTGAGAACACTTCAAGTGTGATGGGGAGCTGTAATCAGAACCATTTGTGTTAATTAAAATCCTCTTGCAGTACATGTGTGGTGTATTTAGGATATGCTTATGGAATCATTGTGAGTTTTGTATTCAGCTGGGACTGGTCTCATGGGCAGCATGCACTAGTCCATGGAGGGTCTGTTTTAAACCCAGTTCCCTCCAGTGGTTTTAGATGAGGCTAAAAGAAATTTTCAACCTCTGTAGGCAAGAAGAAAAGAAAACCATATTGCATTAATTTTACGCAAATTGCTCAATATGGAATTTGTCTACAGTAGGACAAAAGTCCTTCCTTTTGTGGAAAAATCTACAGGACCACCAATGAACTCTATTTTACTACTCATGAAAAAATTTAGCACTGCTGTTCCAACCATAGTACTACGGCTGCCCCAAGGCAAACAAGCACATCCATGTTTACAACTGGACAACCTTCTCCCACAGGCTTTTACACTGCTCTGGAAATTCTGAGAATCAGCATCTATCTCACATCCACAGCTCCCATACAAGGAGGAAAAGTCACTGCTCAGTTTATGTCTGTATGCTACATCTCTATGGATACCTCCAAAAGCTGCTGGGAGGTGAAAAAAAATCAAGTATTTATAATAGAAGAAAGCGACAAAAATATTTAGTTTGCTATCGAAGAAGAAAAACAAAAAACCCACACATCCCTTGCAATTCTAAGCACACCATAAAATATAACACAAAGAGACGGATAAGACTGCAAGGTTATTGTTAATGGATTAGATTCCCAGGGATTTGTGCAATATCAAGGAAGAAGATGATGGAAGGTTTTGCTGCACGAGGCACCTGTTCTCTAGAGTGTTAACAGTACTAAGGAAGACCATGCACAGTCACTGTAACAATTAAGTGCTTGCCCAAAGCCAATGGCTTGTCCAAAAGAAATGGAGGCTTGCATGATCTCTACATGGGTGTAGACCATGGGTGATGTCTGTGTGTAGCTGCACCGAGGTGTAACTGAGATACTGGATGGACACACAGGTCTTCTAGTACTGTGGAACTGGGATCCAAGTGGACAGAAGAGGTCATGAGAAGAAAAATAAAATGAACATCTGCCTGCATGTTTTATTAGCCTGACTTCCTAAGGAAATAGGACTTACATAACAGTATTACTTGCCCATTTGTTTTTTCTGTCCTGCCCTCAAATAACTTCTGATTCTGTTGGCTTATTTCAACTCAATTTATCAGAGAGGCATCAGCCTTAGATATATTCTGTTCCTCCAGGTTTCATGAAAACTGGCAGCCAAACAGGGAAAAGAGCTAAATAAGTACTCTAAATGAGGGGAGGGTTTCAGCATGAATTAAATAATTACCTGCTGTGTTTTGTCTGCCAGCTGGCCAGCCAACATGGTCAAATAACTTCAAGCCCATCAGCAAATTAGGGAATCAGGCTTTTTTCCAGTTTGTGTAGAAAAGAACTGAAAAAGAGGTAAGAGGTAAGTATATGGTGCCTGAGGGGAGGTGTAGAAGAAAGAAGCAAGAAATATTAAGGAGGGAATGGGGCAGGGGATACCTGGAGGAAGAGGTGGAAGCGTGGGCTGAGGCAGCTCTTGGAACAGAGCAGGGGGAACTGAGGTTACAGAGGTGAGAGGAGGCCACAGTGGAAGCACTGGGAGTTATTGCAGGGCAGGCAAGTGTGAACACAGTCTTCCTGAAATCAGGCCTAATTAGTGCTGCTGCTCACAGGATGGCTTGTATATACAAAGTCTGTCATGAATACATTACTAGCCTACTTTCAGAATGATGAGCACCCCTACCTTGTATGGATTTCAGAGGGAGTCGTGGGTGCTCAACATCAATAATGCTCGGGTGCTGTCCATATAATTTTAGTTAAATTTGCAATAGTTATACCTAGCTACCTTGCAGCATGAGAATTATTAGATCATTACACCTTCTTATATCCATCACAGTAAAAGCAAATCTGCAGAGGATATTAATTTACATACACTGGTAAAAACAGAGAGAGAAATGTACTACATAAACTGTCATCCCGATTACCAGAGGTCTACAGACTATATTGTTCTGCTAGATACTCAATTCTTATTTCCTCAATTGCTGTAATATATACATATAGTTAAAATCAATTAGAAAGAAATGTTTGGGCAAAATCAATAGTGCATCAGCCACAGCAAGATTTAGCAGCCACAACTGAGTGGAAAACATTGTGGAATCTTAAGAGCTGATTCACACCTTTCTCAAGATTTATGTTGGAATAACTTCAGTGAAGCATAAACTAGAGCAACAGAAAGTTCTAGTTTATATTTAGTTTTACATAGTTTTAAAAAATAAAGCCAACAGAATGAATGAGCCTGGCAAGAGATCTCCAGAAAGGACTTTATCCTCTGTGCTGTTGTTGAAATCTATTATCCCTTGAGGCAGCTGATCAGACATCCACATCAAGGCTTACATACTTAATTTTTGCATCATCTTTAGGAGATATGCAATCCTGTAACTAATTTCAGAATCCTAAAATGAAATTCTGCTGGAAAAAAATTGCTTAGGACTTGGAGGCACTCACTACAGTTTTGCCATCAACTAAGTTTGAACTATCCTTGAGCTATGTCTCTCCCTCTCACAGAGTTAATCTCTCTCTGGTTACATCTAAAAGATTCTTGACAGAGAGGACTTCTCCCAGGCACTTCGATTCTTGCTGTCATGTCACACATATTATCACTTATTTCACAGGTACAATATTCTGTCTTGGAATATTGACAATCAAACCTGCCTTTACCTTATGTGTAGAATGCTAGGCGGTATAGTTTAGTATATTTTAAGGAACAATATGTCATCATTTTCAGAAAATCCTGCTAGGGCTACATTTTTCAAAGGGCTTTGAGGGATGAAAAATTGAGTTATGAACAGCTCTCTGTACACCTCTTTATCTAATTATTTTAATTGTCCCTTCAATTACTCACACAGAGGAGCAATTTTTCTGATTTACTCTTGTATTTTAATCATGGTTGCAAATTCCTCCCATGGCTGAATTTTGAAAATGATATTAAATCTTCCCATATTGCTTGATATGCTTGTGTTACTCTCACAAGTAAGAAGCTTCTGACTTCAGAATTTTTGCTCATTTAACAAGCTGTGGTGGCTGCTTTTGTGTTGAGAGAAAGTGTTGGTTTTTTTTTTTTTTTTTTTTCCCACTGAGTAAATTTCCCGGTGATATAGCTAAACACATAGTTTAGCTTAGTTAGCAGCCAGCTGAGTATGGGAGTGCATGGGAGCTTTTTTTAGAAGTATTTATCAACACATCATTGTTCCAAAGTTTCTTCTGCTAAGACATGTGTGTTACCAGATACCAAATACAGAACCGTAATTTATGCTGTAGATTGTTTTGCAGGTAACATAAGGATACATAGTTTTGTCAACCTTTTAAGCAGCCTAATTTAACCACTCTGTGCCACAATGTTTATCAGCAAGCATGCCACTCTGGTAATTTTTTGCTATATAATCTAACACGCTAAAGCAACAGTGCTGATACCGGATTCTTTGTTGGTTCTTATGTGTCTCAGGGAGTTGTAAGTGATGCGGGACTTCTCAAGGGAGATAAACATTAATATATACCCTTAGTGTATGAGTACGCTCTAAAAGGTGAAGTGCCATCCCTCAAACGGCAGACCTGCTGATGGACAAGCCCGAGGAGCAGTGACTCAGTCTACCCTGTCCTGTGTGATCTGCCCCAGCGTGCTGACCCCACCAAGGGGAAGAGGAGCAGACCGCGGGCGTGCCGCTCGCCAAAGCTGCGCTGTCATGGCTTTCGTGTGACTAGTGCCCTGGCAGAGCACAGGCCAGATCTCTACTGAGTTTTCAAAGAAGAGATTATGGTCTTTATTTATACCCAGTTTACACATCTGAAATTCTGAGGTATTCTTGAGAGTTCCTGCTTGACAGTAAGCAAAATCAGAATCAGGTGTGGAGAGCGCAGCTGCATCAATCTCTTTAAGACAATTAGGAGGTTGATCAAGAGGCAGGGAGGTGTATCCTGGTATGGATGCCCCACAAAATGCCCTGAAAAAATTTAAATAAATCGTATCTGCCCTGAAGCAGTGCTGTTCTCAGGCCTCCAAGCTAGCTACAGCTGGGCTAAGAGCTAGAACTAAGACACCTGGGAGTAGTTTTAAGTATTAATTTACTACTTTAGTAGGAAGACTGTCACAGAGGTGCATGTGGATCTGCTTTCTGTGCAGCCCACCAGCCATTAAAACATGCAATGCACTCCTTATAGCACTTTGAGGAAGATGCAAACACAAGCTGGCTCTATTTACATAGCTCTGAAGAGTGAAGTTAAAGATATGGACCACAATCTCAGCTCTCACAGAGGTTCTCTGATTTATAACAGCCAAGGAGCTGGACATAAAGACATGTTCATGTGGATACATGAGCCCCTTACTGCACACATAATTCTCAGCAAGTTTCTAATTGCATTTGTAGCTCCAAATGTCTGATTTTACACTCAGACTGCATTTTGAGAATCTTCCTGTTGCAGTTTAGTTATCTGAATCCCCCATTCAGGCAAAAATAAACAGTATAATATAATATATCTAACTAAATGACAAATCTTAATTTCTGAATATTTGCAGTGAACTGTTTCTGAATGGGCCGTAGATTAAAAAATGATTCATGGAACACATCAGCAAAACTATTTGCCTGCTTTTGAGAACACAACTCCTGGTAGACAACATCTGAGCAGAAAAGAAGGAATGTTTTCAAAATAACTAAAAGTTTTTTAATCATTCATCCTTGTCTGTTGAATACATGCTTACAGAAGACTTAAAAGAATGTACCCACTATAGGTCAAAAGTGCTTTAGAGCCACATTTTAAAATTGTTTTAAACTTCTAAGGAACCTGCAGATAAGAGGCTTTTTCCTGTGTTCAAAAATATCTACTTTCCTGCTTTCTATAGAAGTTGGAGGCTTCTGAGTGTTGAAGATGTCCTGTGATTTTTATATGCTCTTTTAACCACTCTGTGAATGGGTTACTGAGGTCCTTGTGTTCTCTGAAATGCTCTTGCAGGCATTTTATTATGCTGGTTGATTTATTTATTCATAGGAACCCGTTTGTGTATTTGAGATCGTATTTTAATTTCTGGAACAATGTCTTTGCCATTTCTGAAAATATTACCTCATGGTCAGGATTTTCAAAGTAGCTCAACATTCACAAAATCATTTCCTCATCACATTAAATACTGAGCTCTTGTGAAAACACAGACAGAGGTACCATGCAGGAACTTATTAAGCACTGAATACTCTTGCAAAATTCAGTTTTCGCTTTGATGTCTGGCTTTTCTGAGAACGTTTGCCGTATGAGGGAAGCTGAGTTCCTGCAAATTTAATCGTGTAAAGGCTTGTGACTTAAAATTAATGGGAGACATCATGGCAATCTTCATTCTGGCTAACAAAAATGTAATCTGTCTAATGTCATGAGGTCATAATGTTCATGACACAATGAGCTGTATGTGTGTGGCTATGCTAGTCTAAGAGTGGTGGATGTTGGTCTTATCACTTTCTTATTGTTTAATTATTTGTGTAATTGAACCAAAGAACATCTTCTGCTTAATCTGAAGGCCTATTGTAGTGGAGTTACTCAGTAGTTTTTACAAGGATCTCAATAGGATGACTCACATAGTAAATTACTCCCAGCTGTTGTAGCATGAGACATAAAAAGAATTGTACCTAGAGGGATTATCTCGTTAGTTGTGGTCTGTATCAGATATAAACCCCACCTTCTGAAAAACTACAGATTGCACAGAATTTTCATAGAATTAAAATAATCCAAAGAAGATTCACAATTAATTTCACAGGACTTGCAGATATGACAGGTCCTGTTTGGCTAAAGAGTAAGGGCAGCTGAATATGACGCTATACTGCATCTCACAGTTTCATTCAAGTTCACTGATATGCTGTTGGACTTGTTTTCCATACTACCTTCTTTTCCTTTTTGAATCTTTTCAGAAAGCTTTACAATAAATTTTTACAGCCAGCAGATTTTCAGCACATGAGGAAGGGGAAAAGAAAGGCTCAGGAGTGAGGTTCCCATGCACATACCTAAACACTAACCTGAATTTTCAGCCAGTTTAAAATGAAATGAAAATAATTTCCCAATAAATTAAACTTCTAATTTATGTTAAAAAAGGAAATTAGAGTCCAAAAAGTCACGTCTAATCAGGACTTAAATAGATAATGGCTGCTGGATGTATTTTGTGCTACTCTTTTCAGCCCCAGGGAGTTAATAGCTGTGGGGTGTTTCAGACACCAAAAAGTGAATGATTCATAGATGAATTAGGCACCAGGGTGCCTAATCAATGTCTCAGTCTTCACCCAGCTCACTGGGCCTCAGACCACGTCCTTGGCTCTCCCTGCAGCTGTGTGTCTGTGCAGCCTCTGCAGGGACTTGGGGCTGGGCTGCCCCACAAGCAGAGCAGTTTGCAGCTCCTGGCTGGTGGAACATGTCTGCCTTGCCAAGAAGGCTGTTTTTGTCTGAGGCTGCCAAAGGATACTACTGGCTGAGGAGTCACTCTCTCTGAGCCAGAGGCAAATATTCACTTGAACAATGAAATAAACAAATGACTATAAAATGTATTATCTGTTATATTGGAATATGTTGTAACATTTCACAGTCAAACTTTCTTTTGCATACCAGTCATGTATGGGATATTAGCTCACACTCATGTCATTTCATGAGGTACAGGACTACAGTGCTACAAAAGGGGAAATAGGAGAAAAAAAGGCATGTTTTAAGGTCATGAAATGATGAAATGCCTGTATTGTTTATGCTCTAAACAATGTCCCCTTTTTTTCCCCCATTACGTTACATGTCTTAGTACATAATCTGTCTTTAATTTTTTTTTTTTTTTTTAAATGGAAATAAGTATCATTAATATTGGTATTCCATAAAATAAACTACAGCTTAAATAACACAGGATTACCAGCTCTAGAACAAGCTGGTGGTGACAATCAAGCCAGTCAACCCGCTTCACAGCAAAATACTCTGCTGTTTACTAGGGTATGTCTGAAGAAATCCACTGACTGTGGATTTTGATTCAAAGCAAAAATTTATGGCAAAATGCATTTTTAAGTTGTCAAACAGATGTCATGCTAACCCGATCCTCTGAATACTTTCAAAATCCAGTACTACAATTTTGGGATGAAATACTAAAATAAGAGAGAAATGTAGAAATACAAACAGAGCAAGATGAAAACATTTTTTCACCTAAGTTTTGAATTTAGGCCTCTTAAGAATGCAAGCATGTAAAGGGCATGTTGTCTCATGCATGCCTGCTGCAGGTTCCAGTGAGAAACACCATGAACCTCAAGCTGTATTAAATTCCTCCTAAATGACAGTAAAAGAGGTGTTCCTCATAAGCACTACCTAAATTGTCTAGTGCAGTTTCTCCTAACAATAACTGTCTTTTTTGGTAAGTATTTGTGCAGGGGACAGCACGTAATTTATGAGTGGGCTCTCAGGCTCAATAATTTTCAGGGCAACATCAGTAACAGTCAGAAGTTCTTTCTAGGCCAAAGGAGGTATTGAAGTGAAATTTCTCTTTTGCTGCTGGAAACTGCTGAACACATTTTAGATTAACAAAAGGAAAAGGCAACAAAAAATACGTTTGAAATCAGCAAAGATGCATCAAAAACTTGAGTAGGACTAGCAATGCTGGCTAACTAGCTTGAAAATTTCACTAGCAGAGATTTTTATATTTTGGAGCTGAAGGAGTAGAAACAGGACAGGAAAACAAGGTAAAATATTTTCAGCAACTAAGGTTTTATACTAGATGTAAAATAGTAAAGTCTTAGTTTCTTGCCTCAACTTCTTAATTTATAAAGTGGAAATAATGGGACTTGCTCTCACCTCAAGGTGCAGTGCTTGGAAGTTGTTTTCAAGATGAAAAAGTGGTAATATGTTAGAACTGAGGGTGATGATTATGTAGTACTGCCACTAGTAGTTTCAGAAGGTATTATTATCTAGCTTAAAAAACATTAAAAATGGAGTCTTTCCATGAGCTGTGACTTTTAAAGCTTGAAATCTTTACATTAATAAAGCAAAGTTAATGGAATCAGTTTGAATGTATAGTATTTAGATATGCAAGATACTACCTGCATAAAAATCCCTGGTTCTATAATTCAATTCTTGTGCAAGAATGAGTCTTCAGATACTTGTATTAGGAGAAGCAGTGGTTAGCTGGAAATCCAAATGCTCTTGCCTTCATATGTTGAAATCTGCTTCCCACCTGAGCCACACTGCAGTTAAAACAAAAAACATATGTTGGCTTTTACTTAGGTGCAGCTCATTAAAAACTCTTTCCCAGCTCTGCAACCTATGGTGTCCAGAAGCCTTTAAAGTTCTCCTGATTGCAGGGAAGCCTGGTTTGCTGTGTCCTGAGTGTTTTGCAGCCCTGAAAGAGCTCTGATGCAAAATAATTCAACAAGAGCAACTGGAGCAAGTACTTTCAACAGTTCAGGTGGGAATAGAATTTCCCCTCCCCCTGCCTCATCTCCTGAAGTTTTGCCACTGGGTCTTTTATTATCCTGTGACATCTCACACAGAGATATGAAACTGATGTGAAAGATTCTAGGTTTGAGCACAAAAGCTTAAGCAGAAATAATAACAGGAGTTAAGTGACTAATTACATGAGGAAAACCTGCAGTTTGGTTTGGTTTTCTGAGGTCAGGGCTCATTGTTTTTATTTTGTTTCTGTTGTGTTTTGCTGTTTTTTTTT
>VZSE01003435.1:533606-704195 GCA_013398275.1 Promerops cafer | reverse complement strand
TTTTTTTTTTTTTTTTTTTTTTTTTTTTTTTTTTTTTTTTTTTTCTTTTCCACAGTGAAGGAGAGAAAACCAGGATTGAATTTAATTATTCAATGACCCCAGGTGGCCTACACTTCTCCATGCCTGTTAGCCACTGAATGCTATCAGAACTGCTTAGCTGAAAGCTGCCTTTTGCATGTTGATGGGCATTGCAAATCCTCCTGCAGAGTTGTCTTTCATGTCAAGACAATATCAAGCACAGCAAAACATCACCATATGTCCTTCTCTCCACTTCTCCCTGTGTTTTGCAGGTTGTATTCTCTTTCTCTGCCACTCGACAAATTTGCTTCCCTGGTGATGAGTGTGTGTGTGTGTTTGTGTGTGTGTTCACAATGTCATATTCTGAGGGGGCGGGGGGTGGGGTGGAGGAGAAGCACAGTGCCTTTGCTCAAGATCCTCTTTTTTAGCTAGAAAGAATAGCCACATCTGCTGCTTTGTCCACAGACTGTCTTCTCTAATTGTCAATTCCGGTTTTGATTTATTAATATTCACATCCTTAGCTACAGAAATCCTTCTTTCAGAGCAGATAGTGACTATTTCCCACCTTTTTCCCTCCTGATTAGCAAGTGTCATAGCATTCTTGTTTCTTGCCAGCAAGAATTAATCATGCCACAGAGCCTGATTCTTTGGGGGAAGGAAGTTCTTGAACGCTCCAAGGAAAAGATGGAGAGAAACAACCTTGGATTGCTTTACAATCCTATTATAAACCCGATCTAATTTTGGACACGAAAATTTCCTACAAAGTCTAATTTAGTGTTACTACCAAAATGACAGATTAGGAGGAGGTGAAAAGAAATCCCACTAGGGAGCCTTTAAATGCTTCTATTGAAGTTGTGGCAAATTTTTTATTTCTGTCCATTTGACTGAAAATTTAAATAATTTTGCATTTTCTAATATTGGTTGCCACATAAGATACAGTTTGCACAGTTTATGGCCTCAATCCATGCTGTCTTTAACAGAAAGGTAGTAAAAATGAAATTAAGGGAAAAAGATAAATGTCAAAATCCTATGATGGCACATCTTGTAATTATCACATCTGCTGCAAAGCTGCTGGAAAATAGCTTTGGAAACTTGCCATGCTGCAAACAACTCACACAATGAAGGGGAGCAGCACAGTAAAGGACAATTGATAATAAGGTTTTTAAGTGGACTTTTAACGTGTTAGTAGGAGGTCTTACCATTTTATCTTTTGTTGTGACTCCTTTTTGATTTTTATCTAAAAGAATATTTTCCCCTTTCACGATGCACTCTTGGATGAGTGGACACTTCATGATGTCCTACTTGGAAATATGGCATGGCAACATATTCATCAGTGACAAGAAGAATAGTGGAAAGGAGTGAGAACTAAAGAGGGAATTCTTTCATGAAGTTGCTGCCTTGGGAAAGCAACAGCTACTGATGGCCTTTGTCTTTTCATTCCTCCTCTTCCCAGGGTTTATATACTCATTTTCAAGGTTTATTAATGTAAGGCTGTGTGACTCTAGGAGCAACTTTGCCTGTTCTTATATGATGTTCACAGTGTGACTTGCTGCTAGTAGCACTATGCTGTGACTTAGTAATCTGCAATATAGTTGTGTGCTGAAAAGCATAGTTGAAACAAGTTGAATGCAACCTTGAAAGAAATTTGTGATCACATCCCTTGATCCTCAGATGAATTGTCTGTGGGGAAGCATGTATATTTGCACATAATTGCATGTTCAGAGAATCACTGCAAAGCATCTTTGTTCACAAATGACTCATCAGTGCTTTGGCCTCATGCTTATAATTTCTTTCAAAGGCAAAAGATTGACAAGATAATAAAAATAATAATTCACTACAGTAAAAATAGTAATTCACTCCCCCAAAATAATCAGTTGTTTTCAGTAAATTTTTCTATAGAGGACCTTTACTTTGCCTTTCCTACTGCCACCATTTGGACACCATTAAGCATAAGATCATAGAATAGTTTGTTTTGGAAGGGAATCCAGAATCATGTAATTCCAGCCCCCAGCCTTGGATGGAGATGCCTTCCACAAGGCCAGATGACTCAAAACCCCATCCAACCTGGCCTTAACACTTCCAGGGATGGGGCATCCACAATTTATCAGGAAAATCTTTTCCAGCACTTCACCACCCTCACAGTAAAGAATTTCTTGCTTATATCTATCTAAGCCTACCCTCTTTCAGTTTAAAGCCCTTACCCCTTTTTCTGTCACTACACGGCAGTCCCTCTCCCGCTTTCCTGTCGCCCCTTTGGGTGCTGGAAGGCTGCCCTAAGTTCTCCCTGGAGCCCTCTCTTCTCCGTGCTGAACAGCCAAACCTCTTAGCCACTCTTCAGAGGAGAAGTGTTCCACAAATCCTGCAGACTTCCTCCAGCATGCCCATGTCCTTATGCTCTGCACTCCAGAGCTGGATGCAGTATTCCAGATGGGATCTCACAAGAATGGAACAGAGGGGGAAAAATCCCCTTCCTTGCCTGGCTGGTCACTGTTTAGATGCAGGCCAGGGTGCAGCTGGCTTTCTGTGCTGTGGGTGCACAGCTGCCAAGACATGCTAAGCTTCTCATCACCCAGACTGTCGTGCAGGACAGTGTGAAATGCTTTGCACAACCCTGGGTAAATGATGCTGGTTGCTCTTCCCTTATCTACCGGGGCTGTAACCCCATAGTAAAAGGCCACCAAATTTGTCAGGCATGGCTTGTCATTAGTGAAGCCATGTAGGCTGTTACCAATAACCTGCTTATCCTTTCATCTGCCTTAGCATAATTTCTGCTCCGTTCCCTTGTCAGGCGCTGAGGTTGGACTGACCGCCCTGTAGTTCCCCATATCCTCTTAAAAATCAGGGTTACATTTCCCCTTTTCCAGTCACAGGACTGCCAAACCATCTCAAATGTAATTGATAGTGGCTTAACCTGAGGTTGTCTCATCAGATCCCACTGACTTGTGCACCTTCTGGTTCCTTAGATGTTCTTGTATCTGGTCTTCTCTGACAGTGGGCTTGGGGTCTTCATTCTTCCAATCCCTGCCTTTACCTTCTGAAATTTGGGTGGTGTAACTGGAAAACTTGCTGGTGAACTTTGAGGCAAAAAAGTCACTGAGTACCTCAGCCATGTTCTGGCTAACCAGGTCTCCTCTTTCCTTCTGGAGAAGGCCCACATTTTTCCTAGTCTTCCTTTATCACCAGTGTACCTATAGAAGCTTTTCTTGCTGCCCTTGATGTCCCTGGTCAGATTTAATTCTATCACTGATTTAGCTTTCTTAATCTAATCCCTGTGTATTCAATCTCTCCATATTCCTCCCAGGCTACTTGCTCCAAGTCTCTTTAGGCTTTCTTTTTGTGTTTGAATCTGTCCAGCAGCTCCATGTTCATCTGTGCACACCTCCTAAGGTTTTCACCTGGCTTCCTGTTCACTGGGAGGCTCCTGAGCCTGAAGGAGATGATCCTTGAACATTAACCACCTTTCCTGGGGTCTTTTTCCCTCCAGGGCTTTATCCCACAGCACTCTACCAAGCAGATCTGTCTAGGCCAATGCAGCTCCTCTGAAGCCCAGGGCTTGCTTTGCCCCTCCTCGCTGCCCTAAGGATCTCAAACACCAACATTTCATGGCCACTGCTGCCCAGGCTGTCCTTGAGCTTCGCATCCCACACCGCCCCTCCTTCTTGGTGAGAGCAAGGTCCAGCACAGCACCTCTCCTTGCTGGCTTCTCTATCACTTGGAGGAGGAAGTTACCATCGAGGCATTCCAGGAAACTCCTGCGTTGCTTAATGCCCTGCTGTACTGTCCTTCCAACAGATAATAGGGTGGTTGAAGTCCCCCATGAGGACCAGGGCTTGTGAACATGAGGGAGTTCCTACATGCCTATAGATGACTCATGTCCCCTGTCCCTGCCATTCCTTTAATCCTGCCCCATCATCCATCCCCAGGAAGAACACCATGCACTCCAGCCAGTCACTGACATGGAGGGTGACACTCTCTCCTCATCTCCCCTGCTTGTTCTTCCCAGAGAGCCTGTATCTTTCCATTCCAGCCCTCCAGACACAGGAGCCACTGCACCACATCTCTGTGGATACATGAGGAAATAAAGTACTTTTTTTTCACCAAAACTAGAAAAATTAAGCTGCTGGGAGTAGAAGGGCTGGGAAGGAGGAAAGTTGTGGAACATATCAGCAGAAGGGCAGCCAAGGTTTATTGACAATATCTTCTATGTCTCCCATTATGAACATTTGTCTCCAGACCCCTTGTGTCACATATTTTTAATTAATTCTCCATGAACTGGGAAGAGAATCTGTCTTCCAACTCAGAGAAAACTAGTAACTCTTCTGGGACAATACCTTTTTTCTCCTGGAGGTGGAGAAGAAATGGGCTATGCATGTTCCTCTTTTACTCCTATTGCTTCCAATAAAAAGTTAGGAGCGTCACCTCCTTCTCTTCTATTAGTGATTACATTCTGAAAGAGAGGAGTGAATCCTGCTCCTTTACACAAAGCAAGAAGAATGGACCACAAGCCCTGGAAGGTGTAGACTCTGTCTGTAGGGAAATATTACATCCCCCTATTCACTAGGGCATTTTATGCCCCACAGAGAAGCAGGACTTGCTTTTTCTGCCATTGGTTCAACTTAGATACCTCTTGTTCATGGGGTGGATTCTGCATTTTTCTATGCTTGTCCTTGTGGATTGCCTCTTCAATGCCTACCTCAACACATATTATTCAGGGGACCTGGCCAACTAGCTCAGCATTTGGCAGGGCAGGCACACAGTTGTTTGAGGTCAAAACACAAAATCCGTTTCTCTTTGCTTCTGGCGTGAAATTTTGATTTGTGCCTGAGAAAAGCCCAGGAGGAAGTAAACAACCCTAAGAACAGAGCAAGGCTTTTACACTGAAAATGCCCAATACAGCCTGGGGCAAGCCATGCAGTAAAGGGAAGATAATATGGAAAAGCAGCAGTAAAGGAAAGACAATGTGGAAAAGCCGGTACAGCCGAGTGTTAGTCTATCCACAAGCAATAGAGGGACCAAATAGAAAGTACTGTAAGAGTATAGACCTAACAGATTTATTTTAGTGACCACACATGTGAGAGACTGGTACTTCTGAATTTTGGGTCCTTGACTGTCCAACAAGGAGTTCGCCTTCAACCTCGTCTTAGTGTGATATTGTATACACAACAGTTGTGTATATGACCACCCCTCTGCCTTTGAAAATGGGATGGGAAAAAGTAGCATTCAGTGAAACAGAGAAAACCAAATTCCAGTGTACAACATGGGCTACAATTCTACAATGCTTCTCCTGGCCATCTCAAGACACCATTCAGCACAGAATATCACTGCAAGAAGGGATCCTGTGATTGCCTCTTTGGGATAACTACAAATATAAAAGTTTCATACAAATTCACACAGGCACTGCTATTTTTCTTCAGAATTCTCTGTACGGACTTGTTACATTTCTGACCCAAATCTTTTAATATAGATTTGTTCTGTGAATTTCATCTAAGGCATCTGAAGCTATTACTATTTCATATGTTGCAGTAATCTGCAGTCAGTCTGTAGTAGATTTCTGTGAGGGAGATTTGGAAAACAACTTGCTTCTGTATTGCGTAGGTCTCTTTCTATTAATATCTTGGATAGTTTTGGCAATATTTCTAAATATGAATAAAATATTAATCTTCAGATTATATACTAAGACCTACTTTGAGCTCAGTTGTGCTACAATAAATCAGGTAGACCAAAGAACTGCTCAGTATCTGTGCCATATAATTTAGATGAGAATCTGTCCAGTTCTTATACTCTTCTGTTGGAATTAAATTTACTCTATTTTCTCTGACAGGATAACAATGGTGTTCATGATAAGCTGTCATACACAATTTCAAAAACTTTTTTTTCAAACCTTTGCTCTTCCTGCAAATAAAATGAAAATAGAGACCAGACTTCAATGCTTTTACAATGTACATATCTGAGGAGTTCCTGCTTTTCAGCACACAGAGCAGAATTTGCAGTCAACACAGAAACAAACCCAGAAATATAAGAGAGCCCAAAGACCTTCAAATGCAAGGTTTGTGTTCTTTTCTTGTCCATCATAGAGAGATAGTAAGGGAGCCCATGATACCCTCTCTTCTTGCAGGCTTGTATGAAAGTGCATGACAGGGTACCATGGCTGCAATTCTGTGAGTGCAGAAGAGATTTAACTATGAATTAACTGGGTTGATGCAAAGTTAAAGCAGACACACCAGAGCTTCTATAGTTTTCCTTTATTTAATTATTAGCTACTATTTAGCTATTAGATGGAGCACAGATGTGACAATACAAGGGGAAAACCTCAAGAGAAGTGGGAAAAGGTGTGTTTCATCAAACTCTGAATTGTTAGACTTTTGAGGTCAGATTAGGGGCTGTCTTTATACTCCAGACTTATGCAGGGTTTATTAAAAGAACTTTAGTCACTTATTGTGGCCTCCTGCCAGAACCGCAACATGAATAATAAATAGTAACAGCAGTCAAGGAATGTAGGGGTTAATTCATGGCTCCATCTAATAGAGCAAAATTTTCAAAATAAAATCAGAAAGTTCCGTAGCTGTTGGTGCAGGAGGATTATTTTCTGCTGTAATTGTTGTGGCGACCCTTATTTTTTTCTCTTCTTCAGCTTTTTAATGGAAAATCCTAAAAGGTAATTTTTGAAGCTGGAGACTTAGCAGAAAGACAGCAGAAAATGTTGCCCCATTCCCATCAAGTGGTTTCTTAGGAAATAGCTATAGGAGTGCTTTGAGCTCATGACTGATCTTACAGCATTAAATTGGAGAGCAAAAATCCTGGAATGAAGTAGAGACAACTCTCTTGTTGCTTGTCTGCTGGAAACACCAAACTCCTACATGCTAATAATGATGAATTGATGCTGCCCAGCTACAGAGGAGAGGTGAAAACAAGGTCAGCTCATCGATGGGATAGGAGATCCATTCTTCTGCTTGTCAGACAGACATATTTTCTTAATTCTGAGGGTGAAACTGCAGAAAATTTTCAGAAAATGCTCTATTTTCTTCTTCTTCTTCTTTTATTTTCCCCACAAGAGAGTGTTGTAATCACACAGTGACATAACTTCTCCTAGGTAAACTGGCAATGGTGGAGCACTAAAAACATGCTTGAAGTTATTTTCTGATAGGAGTGCTCAGATGTCTAAATCTCACCTCTTGTTCTGACATTAATTAATGCAATGTTCTTTTAAATGGGCCCAATATAATGAGGAGGAGATGAGGAATAAAAGGCTGAGCCTGTGTTTGGTTTTGGAAAACAATCATCATCCTCATCATCATCATCATCATCAAGAAAAACTGTTTAAACTAGTCAGGTGAACCAAAAATTCAAATTAAGTCAGAAGTGTTCCTAAACCCAAGGAACGGAGATGAAGCTGACAAGTTCTGTAGTGCTCATGTTTTACACTGAAGTTATCTTTCCAGTGTGGTTAGACCCTTTTGCCCACTGAGGATGCACATCACAGATGCCAGCACCTAAGTATTTCTGAAAATGGTGTAATCTGCTAGAGATGTGTCAGTAAAAAACTGCACCTATGACTGCATCTGTGACGTGGCTGGGCACTTTGTAACTCCTTCCAAGTACACCCAGAACAATTCAGTTCTGCTGGCCACCCTCTTCTCTCTGCCTTTCCCTTGGTCTCAAAGAGCAGGAAAAAGCACAGGCCATGCTGATCAGGAGCTGTGCAAGTACAATCTCACCTTCACCTGTGTTTACCACGCCTACACTTTCTACTGAGTTTTTCTGGAAAGTTAGAGACAGCTAGCAGGAATACAGTCAGTTAAGGCAAGTTACCCTGGGCATATGTCACTGAGCATGAAGGGGCTTGCTGTCCTTGCCATCCGCTGCAAGAAGAAAGGGCCAGAGGTAACACTGCCTCTCACTGTGCTGCAGCTCCTGATGCCAAGCTGTTGCTCAGTGATTAAAGTAGCTCTCTGTGTTTTTGCACACCAGCTGGGGCTGGCATTTCCCCCAGCCTCCTGCCCATCCGTGGCAGGTGGGGAGACCTGGCTGGGAAGGGCAGCAGATGGGCAGGAGCAGCGTGTCTGCCAGGAGAGCCCACAGGGCAGCATCAGCACAGATCAGTCAACAGCAACCAAGTAGTGCTGTTTCCTAACCTCTGTGAAAATGTGGCTGGCAGGCTGTTTGCAATATCCTAAGGACTAACAGTAGTCTCTGCTCATTGTACCCTTGGGGAGTTCATTGTACCTTTGGGCATTTCAGGACCTGGTTAGCCTAAGTTCGTGCTGTGTTCCCTAATGTGGTGGTCTGAACTTTACTAACAGGATAAAGATTTCATGAGCTCATCAGGAATTTAGGGGGTAGGAGGTCTTCAGGGGCCCAAAGGACAGGTTAACCACTGAAGACTTAAGGAAACTGTAACCCTTTTTCTGTTTTCTCAACCATAAAACCGTTAGATTTTAATGAAACAGTTTTTAGAAAAACTGCATTGCTTTCTCACTCAGGGGAAGCAAGAAAATGAAATTTTATTGTCCAGCTATCAGACAGGAGTTTTGCTGCAATTATTTTCATTGAACCCAGAAAATGGGTATTTATCTGTTTTCTGTGCACCCACACACAATTTCACAGCCCTATTTTAAAGGTGTTCTAGAGCACTGTCCAAGCTGAAATGTAGTCCCAGTACCAGACCTTGTGGCCTCTTCCTAGGGGGCAAAGCTGGCATTAAACTTCTCTGTACTTTAGATCAGACCATTAGCTTTGCCAGATGAAGAACCTGAATGACTGATCTGCACTTCCTGTGACCTACCATCATACCTCATCAATCACATCTACATGCATGTGATCATGAGATTGTACTTGTTTGGTCTGAGTTTTAGAGGATTTTTTGTGGGATCAGGATAATTCAGTAATTTAATTTAATTTTTTTTTAAAGGGTTATCAAAATATTTGCCCGACTTTAGCAAAACACTTAATAGATGGCAGGAAAATAAATCTGACAGTTATTTACATATTAAAAAATCCTCATTGTGCCATAGCACTTTCTCCTCACCTAGGATTACTAAACCACCTTGCCTGTTACCATCAGTTATGGAAACTCTGATCAACCAATATACAAATGTCAAATGCTATTGAAAGATTGGTAGGAGATATGAGCCCAATCTTATTTTCTGTACCCCTGTATAAAAAAACCCCAAACATTTTTCCCAGTCTCATGTCTTTGCTCGAGTTTTTGTTACAGGTCTCTAAATCTTTCTTTTTACAGCTTTTACTAAAACCTTCTTGTCATGTGATGGCAAAGCAGAGGAACCATTGATCCATGATGCAAAAGTATTGTATTTTTAACACCCAACAGTCTCAACACAGAAGCTAAAAAACCAAAGCTGTTTTCTCTTTGACTGAGGGTCCCCTCCCAGCACAGACATGAGTCACCTTGGCAGAAGATCACGCAAAGTTTCCCTGAGTGGTTCCTAACTCAATTTGTGCAAATGACTTTCACAGCTTTACGCTGCAGCTGAAGTTACGTGACCGGGAGGGGTCATAAATCTTGTGATATGAATATGGCATCGTGAGTGATTACTCTTGTTGGAGAAGAGACAGACCCCAAAATCTTGGCCATTTTGAGACATACTCTGGAAATGAGACCTCTTTGCAATAGAAGAGTTATGCTGTACAGTTAGGAGAGATAGCCACCAAAATCCCTGCTGCCCTTGGACCGTTTAGTCCTTCTGAACTTCTGCAGCTGCCTCAGTAGGTGAGGACATGACAGTCCTCACAAAGCAGCCAACTTTGAGAGCAGAAGCAGCCAGGACACTGCACCTTCCTGCTGCCTCTGATGCATCAAGCGCCTTAAAGGCTGGGTGGCTGCAGGGGACTCCTCACGGGCACCTGTGCAAAGATTCATGGAATCAGCCAAGGCAGCCAAATTGTCACAGCCAAAACTTCTGCTTTCACTGGTCAGCATGGTTCAGCCTCAGAAAATACAGGTAAAGGGGAGACACAGAGAGGAATTAAATAAATCAGCAAGTGAATAATTCTGAGGACAATAAAGCCTTTCCCCTTCACCTGACTTAACAGGATTGGTTTGGGCCAAAACCGGTCTTTTTTATGAATCAGAATAAATTTTTCATGATTATTTTATTACATCTCAGCAAAACAGAAATGCTTCCTTGCTCATTTTTATTTATAGAATGGCTTGTCCAAATTCTTTATATCAAAAGATGTATTTCATCCGTACACAACCAGAAATGTCTTATGCCTTTCAATGGATATATTTTGATATAAAAATTGTTTACAAAACAGGTTAAGCCTGTGATGTGAAATTTCTTGAGCTTGCAGATCTTAATTTTAAGATTAATTCATTAAAAAATCCCTTATTTTACACAACACCCCATTTTCTGAAAAAAAACTTCCCTAGTATAAGGATTCCCTTAGTTTAGGGTTGTCAAGCTTGGCTTATTTTTAGGTATTGAACAGCTCTTCATTAAAGCAAATTATTCACTAATATAAGGCAGCAAAACCCAGATTAAATGGATGTATGAATAATCTAAAGTAGATGTGGAGAAGGGCTTGAAAAACGACCCTATTCCTTATGCCAGCTTAGTCTGTGTGTGGTCTCTCTGATGTATTTCTTTCCTCCTGTTGGTGAGAGGCTCTGACAGCCCTTTTAGTGATAAACACCCAGATAAAACAGTGGGTCACCATCATGCATAGGCTCCAAGTCCTTTCCCATACTGCTGCACTGTGCACCCTGCATGGCAATTTCATTTTGTAATTCTGTGCTGTATCTGACACATAATCCCTTTCTGAGAAAGTTTATCAGCCTTTGCAGGCTGAATCCAGGCCTTTTGGCAAGTTTTGGCCCTATGCTACCTCTAATGACATGGTGACACTGTACAAAGTGCTTTTCTGGTGTCTTCTGACCAACCATAGCTAATTAACTACAAGCTGGAAAAGCACTACACTATTGAAATGTCTAATCCAAATGGCATAAAAGCAAAACAAAGGAAAATACTTTCTCATAACATCTATCATTGCCACATTTCTTCAAGTGACTTGTTCAATTATTTGTATTTTATATGTATTTGTTCTGTTTATTTTAACCTAAATACAGAAACTTCTTGGATTTTTTTCACTGACCATGTTCATTCCCAAGTATATCTCTATATATACATAAGAAAAGATCAGTAGATGTTCTGCTGGTTATAGTCTCATTTTCATGTAAATGTAGCTCCTAACTGCCTAAATACATTAATTAAGCTGGAAGCAAGCTCAAAAGCCAAAAGCTAGTTAATGAACGTCAGCTTCATTCAATACATGAGAATATCAGAAAAGCACTTATAGACATCACAGACTGTCAAAGCAGTGACAAAATAAAGCTTGGAATCTAGATACAAAGTCTTTTTCATTAGAAAGAGATCTATTAATGGATTCTATCCCCTCAATTTACACCATCAGGAAAAGACTCTTTTTAAAGCATTTCCTGGTGTCAAATTAATACTTTTTCTTTCTCAAGATCCACATAATTGTCTCAGGCAGTATTTTCTGCAGGCTTTCATCTTGCCATGTCTAGCAGCTATGGAAGCTAGAAAGTCTTAACTTTTCTGACTCTGTTCCCATGCCTCCTTCTGCACAGCTCTGGATAAAAGGAAGCTTGAACCCTCTCCTTACAGGGAATTGATTGACCACAGCTTTAATGAACGGCAGCATGCAGATGGCTCTAGACAGGATGTGGTGGAACAGGCTAGCACAATGAACAAGGAAAACTCAATAATGAGCTGCATACATACCTGAAGATAATGCCTTTAGGGTGATCTGCTGTGACCATTCAGAGTCTCTTTCCACAGCCCAGAACATTTTAATAATTGTGAGAAAATATTAAAGTAAAAACAGTTGCATTTCCTTGCAAGTTTACACAGTGGGTAGGTGTTTTCTAACAGTCCTTGTGAGTAATTTTCTTTTTCTACTTTTGTTTAGTACTGACATACAAAGAGTCTTTCCCAAAAACTGGAAAAAGATGCAGATTGCTAGAACAATTCAGTGATGATAAATTATGTATTTAAGAATTTGCAGACTCATGTAGCAAGGAATTAATCTCAGACTGATTGTGGTTTTGTAGATTCTTGTGCTATTATAAAAAAAGCTTGGTCCATGGGCTAGCTGTACAGCTACCTTAAGCCCTAACAGTCTAATGAATTTCCTGTTAATACAACACTGAATTTCAGTGAAAGAACTACCCGTGCTTTTGTAACCATCTATAGGAGTGAAAGGATCAGCCAAGGCCTGGAAGCTAGGAATTCCTCAATTCTACACTTGCCACCAATTTCACAGACAAGGCACAAAAGATCATATTTTTAAAAACAGACCATCACTGGTCTGCATATTTTCAAAACCAGCCTGTGTAGCTCTTGATTTGTGGAAACAAGATACACAGTGAAGTTGATGATAATTATGGGTTCTCAACAACTTTGATGATGAGGTATTTGTTTAGGTACCATAAATCTGATTACAGAAGTCTAAATATAGGTCTTCAGGTCCAGAAACTCTGGACTTTGTTTTCTTCTAAAGAATTGCTTTATAAAAGTAAAACAGAAACGTTAAAAAAAAAGAAAAGAAAAAAAAGGCTTACACAAAAAATCTAGAAATAAAGAAGAAAGGATAAAAAAAAGATTGTTGAATTAGAAATAAATGCATTTCTAATGCTTCAGAGAGCTATAACCTTCTAGCAGGAAGTGAATGGGAGCTAGAGATCACAGTTAAACACACCCTGTACATGAGATTTGTCAGGTAATGATTATACACATAATTGGAAGAATAATAACATCAGTCCAATTCAAAATTCCCTGGCCCAGCAATTTAGTCTCAGACACATTCCAGACATCTCTCAGTGCTGATCACAGCTCTGTGTATTTGCATATGCAATTACTGAATTTACATTTATATATTACTAAGTACATATATAATTATATGCAAAACTCTGTTTTGTACTTGAATGTGTATTTTAAAGCAGCTCTTGATTGTGCAACTCTTAGCATGAAAATATAATGCTGGCTTTCAAATATTCAGACAGTTTTGGCCTTTGCAGTGCCTAAGATAACAACAAAAAAGAGATAAAGGCATTGTCAATCACGACTTGAGGGAGGTTGTCAATGTCTGACCAAAGTCCTCGCCGAACCAGAGGGTTCATTTTAGGAACTGCATTCATCCGGTGACAGTAACTGGTCCACACTCAGCCCTACAGTGCAAATTAATTACACACATGGCATTGCAAAGACCTACTGTCCCCATCAGTGCTTTCTGACTGATGATGATGTACCTTCGCATCCCTGTGGATCAGCTGGACAGTGAATGGGGTGCATGCTCCATGGTCACTGTTACAGCTGCTCAGGTACCGGCGAACAAACCTATCGCTCTTTCTGAATGGACCCGTGACAGCTCCACAGTACTGACAGTTTCCTCCACAAAGGCAGCTTTTGCAGCCTGCCTGTGGTAGAGATGCAATGACACTGTGCTCAGTGAGCACACAGCTCCCTGGCACTGCTGCACGGCAGGTGCACGGCACATGCATGGCACATGCACGGCACATGCACGGCACATGCACGGCACGTGGATTTGCACACCCAGGCCTGGCCTCCTGGCCATGCCACACACCCACACAAGGCCATGTGTGCTGGAGGTGTGTCTGGGTCATGGGTCTGCTCTTTTATGCCAAGCAAAGCAACAACAGACTCAGGCCTCGGCTGCCTAATGCATTGATGTGAAAAGCACTGCAGTATATAATATCAAGCCTCTCGTAGCTCTTTTAGGCCTTCTACCATACCACTAAATGTACTTGACAGCTTAAACAAAAGCAAATATTTAGCAGACAAAAAAGTGCAGATGAGACTTGGTTGATGCTAATGGTGGTTTTACGTATCCATGTAACAGCCTGACTAAATAATTAAACAGAAACAGATACATATTTACCAGGAAACCTTTAAAGTTGACTTGTGGAGATTTTCTTAATCTAGTTCATAGTCAGCTCAACAACATTTTATGAGAATGTGAACATCCTGATAAGGCTGAAACTTGTCCACTTCCCATTTTTCTTAAGAAACCAGATTCTCCTGGGGAGCACCAAAATATTATCAAGCCAGCCTCTGAGCAAACTCCATATAGCTTCTCATGATGCCTACACAAAATCAGGATAGTAATCCTTAGCAAATGCATATCCCATGATAAACTTGCTTCTCAGGCCAGCCACGTAGAGGGGAGCTTAAAAGAGGCCACAAATTAATTAAGAGTGGTGATCATACAACTGTATTATGAAAGTTGTTGTAGATAAATGACTCAAGTTTTTGCAACCCTTATGGGAGCTTGTACAGGTCAGTCTTAGTCTCTCTCCCTGCTGAACTTAGCTCAGTATTCTTGCAGAGACACAAATTGTGCAAGGTTTGGGCTGAATCAACAGAAAACAAATAATTGGGATCACAGATGCCAGAATATTCCCCAGCTGGAAGGGACCCACTAGAATCATGAAGTACAACTCTTGGGTGGCTGGCCCATACAGGGAACAAACTCACAGCCTGGTTGTGTTGAACACACTGAGAAAATCTCAGGGTAATTAGAAAAACAATAAAACAGAATCATCAGTTTTTAGAACAATTTGACTGGAGGTATAGTGGAATCAAGACTGGATGCCTGAGCTGAAAAAGGAGATATAGGCTTGCTGAAAAATGAGTGGACAGTTTATGTCATGGACACAGTGATGTCAGAAGAAGCCTGACTAGGTAATAATTTTGGTTCATGTCACCTTGAATTTGATTGGTCTCTCAATTTCAATTGAAGTTAAGTAAATCAGAAAGGAATTGGAACCCCTTTAAAAATCAAAGAAGTGAGGCTAACCCTGTTTCCAGGGCTCCAGTTGTGATTCTTATGGTTTTCTTGTAAGTTGTTTGTAAACTGTCCACAAATGTCTCATGAGAAAATCCATCATGATCGATAGTTCTCCAAATACATCCATAACTATATTCTGCTATTCACAAAATTGTGCCAAATATTCCTCTCTTTTTTGCTCCCAAATATAACCAAAAAGAGGGTATAAACAGGCAGGAAGGATGGCAAGCAGCAGTCCCCTGAGCTAAAGATGCTGGTAAATACTCACCCTATCCTTTTTCTTCCCTGTGCTAAATTATGCTCTCTGGGTTCTGAGGTTCAGTGCCAGAGCATACATCAGCAGCATTTTGTTCCTCTATACCCTTCTTGGATATATAAACTGAAGAAACCACAGAGAAAATGCTTGGATGTTGGAATTTTTGGAACAAAACTGGCAGGCATCGTGCTTGAAAGGTGATTTGTATTTCGCTAATTAATTCATCAGTAGTAAATGTGCTTTAATGACAGAATTTTTGGATGAGGTTCAGAGTCTCATTAGCCTTAATCATATTAACCTAATATAGTTATTTATATCAGGCAGAACAAAGTGCAACACTTCACCATGACATGTTCTTCTTGGAAGATAATACCAGCGTCGGAATAAAAGGAACTTGTAACACTTCTTGCTGGTTGAGCCATATGGAATGATAATGTCAGACTAAGAAAAATTCCCCATCCCCATTCATTAAGGGTTTTCCTGAAAAAAACTGAGCATGCTGGTTAAATGATTTGTCCTTACAATTTCTTGAAGTCAGAGAACATGGACGTTGCATACTTACATAACAACTTGTACAAAACCTTACACATGACTGAAGACACCAACCAGACAATGCATTTCATAATGTTAAGTTTCTTTGATCTTGGATCAGATATCTCCCAGATGTTTAAGTGATACTGTGATTTTGATTCCCTAGGTACAAAAAGAAGGCTGGAATGTGGATAAAAGGAATAAGAGGAATCTAATTCCAGATGATAAAGAAGCAAAGCTGAGAAACTAGGTTAAGGCTTAAGTTTTGTAAAATATTATCTCTCACCAGTAAATTGCAATTTGCTCATTTGATACATATCACAGACATGAACATATCATTTGCTCTATCTGATACTTTGTCCAGAAGCTGTTTCTCAGTTAACCAAGGCTTACTTAATTGTTAACTCTTAATTATAAGAGATAGAGTACCAGTAAGCACTTTAATTAGGGTTACCTTTAAGAAGTAAATGGAAGCTTCAGGTAACCAACTTTGCAGCAATCCAACACTTATATACCATGCAGTGTTTACTACCAAACCCATTAAATCCATGAAGTCCAAAAGATCTGTAATACAAGTGTCTTTTTACTGTGCATCATAATGGTCTCATTTTCTTGAGTGCTGCCAGTAAACCAATAAGCTCCTAGTGATTGCTCCACTCCCTGGGATATTTGCAGCTCCTACACTTGGCATGCTCGAGGAGTGAGAGCTATCTGTGTGACCTGGCTTTCATGTAGCACCTGCCATGACACCAAAGAGCACGTGTGTGTGCATGTATGATGTACTGGCTATAAGGGCAAAGCATGTTGAGAATCTCAATTATAAATCCATCATTAACTTTCTAAATAAACACCTTGATTATGGAAAGAAAAATACAAATTGTAAAGCTTAGTACTGCTGTTAGCATTATAATGGAATTTAACATAGTATGAGTGTCTGGCTTTAAACACTTAGGATAAGCCTTTTAATACCAGTACGTCTTGAAGTAACCAAACTAGGCATTCAAATTCTTCCTGCCACTTTGAAAATCTCATCTCTAAGTTTGTAAGCCCCAGACTAACCATAGTGAGACACCCAGGTGCCCAGAGGACAAACATTGTTTGAAATCTTTGGAGTTCTAAAAATGAACTAACCAGTTAGGAGTAGCACAAAGGTGAACTGAAAATAATCTTCATGTAATACAGTTTTTCTGGTTCCTCTTTCTTTGTTACACATAAATAAATTATTTATTTTTCCAGTTGGAAAAAACCCCAAGTCTCTAAAGTGTTTCTCAACCATAATCTATGCTGTTCTGTCTATTTTGGAAGAAGGGAGAAAAGGCTGATTTTTCTCTCCAGTACAGAAAGATTTTGATATACTTTTGAATGTGTTGAGTGACATTTTATGAAAGTTTTCTCTGTTAAATTTCCAGCAATGCCTAATGATTCACCATATCATTTTTTACATTTGTTAAATTTTTTTACATGTGTTCTGCATTTCATTTTATCAGGTCAAGAAACAGAAAGATAAGTGACAAGGTAGAACTGACATAAACCTTCAGGCAACATGATAAAACACCAGAGCAAAATAATGGGCTAGTAAAACTGCATACAGGATTTATGCAACAGGTCTGTTCTTTGACCTACCACAAGAGTCAGATGTCTCATTATCATCAGAGTCTTTGCTCTTGAGCTAGATGTTCAAACAGATTTGCAGGGTGAATATTTCTGAGTCTTGAGCAAGAGAAGATTTTGAATATGTTAGTTCATAACTGACTCTTTAAGTAATTTTCCAATCATCTTGTCCAAAGCTGCACTTATTCTAATGATGAAATGTCATGGGAACAAAGTCATAGTGCCTACTGTGCCAGTTTTTAAACTGAAACAATGAAAGGTGTATTCATGAGGCATTCTGGAGACTATGGTCTCTTGCTGCCTCTGTCTTCACCTCCAGTGCTCCCCTCCCTCTTAAGGATGCTGTTCAGCCTCTCCATATTCATGTTTTTCACATTTAGAAGGCCTGGGTGAAACGCGAGCAAATAAAACTGCCGTGTGTCAGGGCGGAAAGCAGGAGAAGGGAGATTCCTACCCTGCAGTCAGACTTTGTGTGTGTCCCAGAGCTGCAGGCCAGCGTCCTCACTGAAGGCTGGGAGAAAGCTGAAAGTTCAGTGGCAAGCCTTCAGCAGCCGGCGCACGCGGAGTAACAGCTTGCTCTCCTGTTCCCAGCTCCCGCAGGGGTCCTCAGCACATATAAATTACCTATTTACTCCCTGTTCCACTCCTACAGTCCTTGCTGAGTTACAATACCTCCTGCCCGACTGCTCCTGATTAGGGAGGGTGGCTAAGTGCAGTGCCATCTCTCCCCTGCAGTGTTGTGTGTGCTGCAGCTCCCTGCAACCTGCACACGGAGTGGCCGGGCAGGCCTGGGGGGCACAGCCCTCAACTTTGCAAAGAGAACTATTCAGTGGTTCAAGCACCGAGCCCCAAAAGTGGGTTTATTTCTTTAGAAGTAATAATGCACAGGAAAAGTGCAAAGTGCACCTTAACATTAATCTACAGAGTAATACTCTCAGAATATGACCTTTTATACCCAGCTCTTGATTCCCTTGAGTACAAGACTGGATTTCTGTTTTGTATATTTGTCGTGCAAGAATTAGAAACAAAATAAATGCACTGTTGGCCTTCACTGAGGTTTAAAAAAACAGCAGGAAACTTAGAGGCAATGGCAAGCAGCAGCTAAACCAAGCTGCTCCAAGAACCAAGTTCTTCTGCAACAGCATTCAGAGCAATGTCTGTCCACGTGCTCAGAAATTATAGGAGAAGGTAAAGTTATTTCACAGAAATATCTGTTCAAAATGCTGATGCTTACCTCTCACAAGCTTTTTCTTGACTACTATTTTTAATTGTTTTGGTCATAAAATGAGGGAAAATATGTAACAGTTTCTTACAATTCAGGCTTACAGGACAGCACAGCCAGGAAGATACAAGGCAGCTCAGATACAGGCAGTCAAGCATGATTTTCTTCCTTTCTATAGGAAACTGTGATGTACCTTGCTATGCTGAGACTGTGATTTCAATCATCAGGCTGCTGGTAGAGTGAAGTATAATGGGAATTGGTCCAAGGAGGGAAGCTGTGCTGCTGCCTGCTCAGTGAGCTTGTATCCACCTGGCGAGTTCCAGCCTCTCCAAGCTAAAAGGCAGACAGCTGTGACAAGCCTGAGTCCCAGGTGACCTGAGTGTGGTTCATCATTCTTTGAATCTGGGCTTTGGTGGACAGTCATCAACCAGATGATGACAGTGTTTCCAGAAGCACTCCTGCTTTAGTCCCTCTCCCTCTGAGCTGGGTGGGTTGGTGAAAGGGACAGAAGTTTAGCAGCCTCCTGTGCATTGCTCTACCACGTCCAAGTGCACAAAGCACTCTGAGCCAGCTCTGCACCTTCTGCTCCGGGCAAACCTGACCACCTCTAATGGATCTGGCAACAGGGACTTCCTAAGGGCAGCAATACCAGGTTTTAGCTGCCTGTGAATTCCTCAGTACTGCCCCTGCAGGAATCCTGTTGTCCATCAGAGTAGCTGTTATGTCCTTTTTGTAGTGACATCGGTGCAATGTGGCATCAGTCAAGCAAAGATTGCAGCCATTATTTGTTCTTTAGATTAAGTTTCTTTTTAATTTTACAAACATCCACTCCTCTGTGTTTTATCTCTGCACCTTTCTGCTTTATCATTGCACTTTCCCAACAGAAGGTGGTCCAGGTGCCTCTGATCAGGGAATCCAGGGACATTTCTGCACTTTACTCCTACTCATTTAGAAGGGAAAACTGAGAGCATGTCCTTTCTTGACCAAGAAACCCTGACAATGGCAGACCTTTCAAAAACAAAGCAATTTGAGAGTGACTGCTATATACAGAGATTGTGTTAGATAAGGATCTATGGTTAAAATACCCAGAAGGATTATGAAGCCAGACCTTTATCCTCTCTGGCAGTAAAAACTGAAATTCCCTGCTGGCTCGCTAACAGAGTTATGTGGCGCTGGCTGTCAGTCTCTCTCCTCTGGAGTGTGCCCTACTGCTATCTAATTGCAACTTGTAACCTTTGTGAATCATTGCCACCAATCTCACTGAGGCCAGTGGCTTAGTAGGATTCAGAGAGTAATTAAACATTTATGTAGATAATTAGGCAATCCACAGGTACATTAGATAGGTCAAGTTTGTAATTAGGGATAACTCTTCATGCTTCAAGGTCTTCTAGCCTCGATCCACCTGATGGCATGTGTTTATGCAAGCAAACAGGTAGGGGGGTGTTTGAGTCCCTAGTCTGAAAAACAGTCCTCGATGATTGTTTAACTCAGGCACTCTCAGCTTGGTTTTCATGATGCGTTTCACAGCTTCTGGCTCCAAGATTGCTATCAGTAGCCCAGATGCTGCCTTGAAGCTTAGAGGGAAAAGTAATGAGTCTTTCAGACAGACTGTTCACAATAGACTGGGTTCAGATCTCAGGCTCACTGATGCAAATTGAAACAACTCATCAGGCTTTAAAATTCGGAATTATTTGGCTTTAGAGTGAGGTAGCTGACACCTGACTCTGGCTGAAAGGATACAGTCCTTGGGAGCACTGAGGATCCAGAGGCTGAGGCTGAGAGGACTCTGTGCTGCCATGGGACTGCAGAATCCCTCTTCCACAGATGCCAGAAAAAGTTTTTTTTAGACCCACACTCCTTTGCCATCCTAATAGGCACATTCAGGCTGAATGATAAAGAGTTTTTCTTCATGGGAAAACAGCATTCAGTTTGTGAACTTAGAGGGAATTGTTTGCTACATTTACTGTGGAGGTGAACAGTTCACTGGAGCTTTCATGCTCACCCAAATTCATCCACATGGTATTACACGGATTACTAACAGCAATTCTTATTTTTTTTTAATTGTGTATGCACAAACCAGACATTAGACGTTCACTATAAATCCAAGACTGAGAAGAGAGGAGGCATTTTTTAAATTCATGGTGGGAAAGGTCAGAAAAAGTTTAGCATTTTACACAGAGAGGATTCAGACTGACTGTGAAACAGAGAAGAGATAAAACTGTTTCCTTTTTCCCTCCCTCATCTCTGTGTGCTATAAACCTAAGGAAATCCTATGATGGTTTTGGTTTTATATGGCTCTACAGTTCAAGACATAAGAACCCATTTGACTCTCAAATATGGGGGAAAAAATAATTTCTAAACTTGTCATCATTGTTTCCTGTCTTTCTTTTTTTGATTGCAACTAGGGTACACTGCCAGTTTTGTGCCCAAGGTTTTCAGCACTTTATCAAGAAAGATAAATCTGCAGATTTCTATAGAAAGCAAACATGACTTTTGGTCACACCTGTGTAAATCCAGTTATAATTTTGGAGAGATCAATAGTGGGACTCCAGCTTTTCGTCTCTGTAAATGACACCAGAAACTGTGTTGTGTGAACCTCTTTGAGAGAGGTGATTCATATAGATCTTTTGACGTCACCTATCTTTTCCTCCTGCAACTTACATGTGTGCCTATGGATTTATAAAGCCCTGATGGGAGGAGCAGAAACTACATGACAGCTCGTGGGGAGAGACCCTCTGCAGAGACACATCCAGCTTGGCCAGTGAAATCCCTCTGTGTGGCACCTGTTAGCTACGCACAGCAGGACTGTCCATCATCCCCTGTAGCAGCTCTGCATTTCCATAGCACACTGCAGTGCAGGCAGAGGAGAAATTACTCTCTAACTATGAGGCAGTGAATGAGAAATTTCTGTCCCTGTTTATGCTGTCAGACCACCACTCGGGATGCTGTACATCAGCCCGAGAGGGGGAAGGGAAGTTCATTTCACAGTCAGCTGACAGAGCTCTCAAGCATTTATCTTTGCTTTCTACCTTGTAAAATCCTGTAAAAATATTGTTACTGAATGTGAAATGTTGAAAGAGAAATGTGGAGTACCTCATGCCTTTTAAAAGGGAAAATCTCCACATGGTGTAAAGAGAGCTTGTGGTAAAACAAAGAGCATACAGTGTCTATCCATTTTGTGATCTGATGCCTGGATCACAAATGGAGAGACAGCAATTTCCACTGTTGAACTGTAGCAAAATGTCCTTGGGAATGCTTGCATTGACTGCTCTTGTGTGAGGATCAGAAGGAAAAAATGAATATTGAACACATGGAAATATAACAGAAAAAAGCTGTCAGGTTGCTGTGGCTTGGAGAACTATTCCTTAGTATAATAATAATCACAAAGAAATTTGGAAGTAATATTGCGTATGGTTTTATTGGTTTTTTTCACAAAGAGATGGCAGAATTCCTCTTAAAAACCTTCATCATGCCTCGCCCTCAAGACCATCGGATCAACCCCAAAATTTTGCCCAGCCTGCCGAACCATTCTCTCTTCCATCTTAGACTGATCATCACAGGCCCCTCTAGCTCAGGTCCTCGGTACCACCTCACACCTTCTCCTGATCATAACAGACTGTGACTCCAGCTCCTGGGATGACCAGAGACTCATTGTGCTGCTGTGTCATCTCAGTATGAAGAGCTGATGACTTCTTGTTTGGCTTTCTGTGGCACGGCGATCACGGTTCCAGAGTCAGTTACTCCCCTGTAGCTGAGTGACAACTTCATCCAAAACCTGAACCATTAATCCAGCACCTATTACTGGTAATATATACTGAGATTCACGTGAGCAGTGCACTGTAAAGCTGGACCTCAGCTTGGCTGCATGTCCTGAAGGAAGAAACAGAGGTACAACGGGCAGCTGTTTAGCGGAGAAGGGTGAATCTGTCCCAAATTCAGGACAAAGCACCTGTAATTTGAGGCACTGCCTTGTTATCTCTCTTTCAATTGCTCTCATGACTTTGTGAGGTAGCTGTGCATTGCTATTCTAGTAAATACTAAACTTCTCAGGGAAGTGCAATATTCCCATTTACCACTGGGAACTGAAGCTCAGAAAAAATTATGAAGCTAAGTAACATATATGCCCTTCTCTAATCTTTACTTTTGACCCAAAATGAGAGTCTGAAGGGGATCTAGAATAGCAATCATGGAAGCTGTGGAGAATATTACTGAGAAGGAAAATGTAACTTCAAAGCAGTCTTTCTATGTTTAGCTTGTAGCTAACCCATATGTCATGAGTCAATGCAAACACACTTTGTTCTGTTATTTGAAGGAAACTACATCTGTGTCACTGGGAATATTATCTGCCTTGAAATCTCTGATTTTCTGACAGATAATCAAATAAACAAACAAAATGACTGAAAAGAAAGGGATTACAAAAGTGATCTTGCTACTGCTAACTGGTAATTGTTAATTGAAGTGTAGCAATTCTATTAATATCACACATAAAAGATAGCAAAAAGTAATACAATTTTTGAAATATGAAAAGCTCTTTTGGCAAAATTAAATGGTATGATCTTCTTAGCTATTTGTTCTGTTACTGCTGAATAAGATGATGTGAAGCTTTCAAGTATGAAAGGAAGCATGCAGCAGGAGTGAAAATGCTATACATATCCACTCAGTGTGATTCTGATAGGAGCTATCAAGTTTTAACCAAAATGTTCAGAAAAGCTACTTAAATTTGCAATTACCTTACATGTTCAAAGAATTGTTGGGGGAGTTTCAGCAACATGATACCAAAACTGAAGGAGGCATGTGGTATAACTTGCAAAATGTTTATCCAAATGTAAATGTTTGTATCAGCTGATTTTGTTTTTTACTTCATATTCTCTGAGCCATATAAATAGACTACACCTAGAGTGTATCATTAGAATGCCTGTGTGTCTTTTTTTTTTATTTAGCTGTAAATTTGAGTTAAAACTATACCAGCTTTGTTCTTGTGGCTTATATTGTCACTAAAATCCCGTGATCAAATCCAAATTCCTATAATGCTGTTGTGCATGGCTTTTTGAGGAAGTCAAGAACTAAACGAGTGACACTCTCATGAAACTGCTTGAATGCTGTGGGTTAAAAAGTCTGATTTATGCATTAAAAAAGGATGACTGTTCTGATAGACCTTGTCCAAAGCTCTTACTTTTATGCTATATACAGGCTTAGAGGATAGGTTAGATAACAAAACAATAAACTTGCTTGAATTATAGGAAAAAGTATATGTAAAATTAATGTGAAAAAATACTCTGCGTAGTTAAAAAGCTTTTAGTTCTGCAAATATTTCTTGGACCTTTATTATTATGATAACTGATTTTTTTTTTCATATTTATACACCAGGTACAGAACAAAGACATGAATTCTGTCTCAACAGAATGCAATCTAAAATCCAAAAAGTATCAGATAATATGATCACTGAGGGTGGAGGGCAGGTGTCAGGCATTTAGGCTGAAGTTGCAGAATTGGGACTAATTTGAACCCTGCCAGATGCAACAGAGGGTAAAATAAAAGAACAAAAATCCTTTCCTCCTCCCTCGACTCCTCCATATAGACATAGCAGGAAGAAGTCTAGGAGCAGCAGAGCATGAATGAAAACAAAAAAACCAGACTACTTGGTCACTAAGGAGAGACTAGTGTCACGCAACAAAAAGAGTGTTGGCAAAAAGGCATCTTATAAGCATTACAACAAACAAGCAGCAATTTAGAAGATATTCTGAACACAGAAAAAGAATCAGTGGGAGAATATTTAGTCAAATTGATAGGCAACATTTTTTCACTTGCACTGGACCATGAATGAAAAATCAGAATCCACTTACCAGGGAATTTTTTAAAAGCAGTTACTGTTTAAAAATTGTGAAGATATTTAGCAGGATTTTCACATGATGAAAACATTTGCTTAGTAAAAATGATCTGTCCTATTTGTGCTTAATATTCACAAGGGACATATTTTTCTTTACAGTGTATTTTCAATAATGAAATTAATTCCTAATTGCATATAATTGTTTTTATCTTCCCAAGTTACAGAAGGCACTAAGGACAGGCATGGCAGGCTGATCTCTATCAGTCTTTGTGACTATGGGCACTCCTGTAATGATGCATGGATGTAGCTCAGTTACAGCTCAATTAGATGTCACCATTAATATATACTCAGAAAACAGGTTATCAGCTATAGCAATTTTTAATGGCAAGAGTTAGTATAAAATCCTTTAATTATATTTTGTTCTGTCATATATACCAATTAGCAACCCCATGCAGGTACACAAGCACTCAGCATAAAAAATACAAGATATTTCACAGTATGTCATTCATGCATATGAAAATACTAGGTGTCTGGTTCAAGTGTCACTGTGGCTTCTTCTGGAAACAGTGAAATACACCCTCACCAAATGATATAAATAAGAAATGCCCCCCTACCCCCTCCTTTCTCTTAACTTTTATATCTGAGCAGATGTCACATGGTATGGAATAGTTCTTTGATGAATATGGGTCAGCTGTCCTGGTTGTGCCTCCTGCCAAGGTTTTGCCTATTCCCAGCCTACACATGGCAGGGCAGAATGCTAAAGGGATGGGCTGCTGCTGTGGGAGCACTGCTCAACAGTAGCCAACACACTGGTGAGTTATCAACACCTTCCTCCACACCAGTGCACAGAAAATCTCCACAAGGGCTGCTCGTGGGGAAAATTATCTCCATCCCAGACACAATTTTTCTCTTGGATATCAAACCTGCCTCCTGCAAGATGGGCAGTTTTGTACCCCTTTTGCCTTAGCTCTTCCGTTTGCCCCAGATGCTGTTTCTCAGGGCTGACAGAAGCAATGCAACAGGGCAATGCCTGTATCCACACTCCTTGCAGATACTGTGATACTGACCCAGAGAACAAATATTTAACATCTGAACATCACCTGTATTTTGGATCACATGCCGACTTGGTGATGTGGGGCCCCCTCTCTCTGTTACTTCTTTCTACACATCATTGCTCTGTGGAACCTTACCAGATTTTCCAATTGCACTCAGAGATACATCACTGAATTTTTAAAATTCTGTTCACACCAGCCACTTAGAGTGTGTTTCCGTACTACTGCCAAGGACAGCAGTCTGGAGAAAACTCCATGTGTCACTGAGGTTTGAGAGAGTTTAGCCAGAATTACCAGGAAACAACAAAGCTCTGTTAAGAAAGAGTTGGAGATGTGAATTTCGCTCAGTCACGCTGGTATACCTCAGCTGAAAATAAGATGAAAAGTCCCTTCTCGAGCCTAATTAAATAAGTATAACATTATAGAACTCATCCCATGCCTACAGTGAATGTAAACACATACAAGTGTATGTGTATATATACATATATATACATAAATATTATATATATGTATATATATATGCTCCATTGTGACAGCGTTACAAAATATTTTTGAAACAGTGAAAAAACATATCAAACCCAACAACTCATTAATGTCTATTCTGACAAATATTTACTACCAAATTCAGAAGACACATGAATTAGTGAAATTTCCTGTCTTTTATCCCAGCAGAGGTCAAATTATATGATGTAGAAGTCCCACTTGGTCTTAAAATGTATGACTTGAGCTCAGTAAGAGCTCAAGATTACCTGAGGATTTCTCTCTCTGCCTTTGTTAGAACAAATTCACCATAAGGTATTTTTCAAATTTCTTCTCCCTCCGCCCTTCCTTCCATGCTTGTTACAACTAAGAAGACAGCTTGTTATGTGCTCTGATTTATTCTGTACCCAGAAATATTCATTCTGTGAGTAACTCCTGGGCTGGCCCAGCCTTGCTGCATGATAAGCATTTACCATTCAGAAGCAGACTGGAGTAGCTGGCCACTTAAATCACACAGTGAATGTATGCTAGAAGCCCCTGGGGACAATGCCTGCTCCAGAGAGTCTTGTTAGGGCAGAGTCACCATGCCTGAGAGCAGCAGCTCTGCGCTGTGCACACCACATCCCATGGCCACAGCCTGACACAGCTGCATTTTCTGCCCCCTTCCTGTACCTGCCCCTGAGGAGCCAAGGTGGTGGCAGGGTCTAAGTTTTGGAGTTGGAGAAACATGTATCCTATGCTATCCCTGCAAATGTCCAGACATGCAATGCTGCATCGAGGACACAAATGCCACATGAACTGGAAGGACACTGGAGCAGAGCACCGAAATTACAGAGTGCCTAATGCTGGACAAGCAATACCAGTCAGACCTGGCAGAAGAAGGGGTCTGGCAGGAGGGAGAAAAGTTAAAAATGTCTGAACAGAGGGCGGGACTGGCTGGTTAGGGGCTGGGAGCATCAGAGGAAGTTGGGCAATGGACAGAGGTGGCAGATGGTCTTAAAGTGATCTCTCCTTAAAGCAACTCTGATGACATTAATGCAAAATTGTTACCCTCTATCAAAGTGAGAATGGAAGGTGTGACACTGAAATAAACCAGTATGCAGCTCTTGGAAAGATGATTGTCCATGGCTGCTGTTGCAGAATGAGCAGAAATTAAAGGGAAAGCATGAACACAGGGGGCAAAATGAAGAAAGTTGTTTGTTAGACTTGTACTCGACACAGGCAGGTATAAATGACTATGTAACAGCTCACTACAGCAAGGAACTTAGGAACATCATAAATAGATTAGAAGAACATGTCATTTCCTGTTTCAGTGAATTATGTCAATGTGTTTTTCTCACTAGTGTCAGTAAAAAAAGTGCATTTTTTAATATATCGATATTCTGCCCAAACACTTTTTCTTTTCTGCTTTCTTGCCCTGACTTTAATTCAGTGTTCGTATTCCTCTTGCTATTTCAGCTGGAAGTCTGCAGCAACCTTGATGAAAGAGATTTGCTCTCTGTGTGCACCATTATACGCACCCACAGAGATTGCCACTCCCCACACACCCCCTGGGACACAATAGTTTTACGCACAGGATGCTCTTCCTGAGCAGGGCAGGACGCACAGCCCTGGCCTTGGCAGCATCAGCTTCAGGGAACATTTTAAGGAATAGGTTAAAGTCAAGTATCCTGGAAAAGGAAGTCATAGCCTGCTTTTGCATCAGGAAGGAATGTCCCATCCTGAGGGAGAAAGATTAGCTTAGGTCTGTGTGCAATTGCTCAGGAACAACTTCCCAAATTACAATGCATGAAAATATCCAAATTTAGTACATTATGGAGTAAGAGGACAGGGCTGCATGCAGATTAAAGCCCACATTCATTATTGTTATTAAGTAGTCTAATTTTAGAAAAAAACCCTATTTTACATGAATCAAAAGCACAACAATCTTTAAATACACTAAGTGGAAATTTGAATAATAAAGGTCATATCTTCGTATGCCTCAGAAATAATAATACAGTGTAATGACAATACGTGATTAAATATGAAAGCATTCTGTGTTGACAGAGCCTGCAACTGATTTTATTTTCTTATATCTTCATTGGATAAACACACACATACATACAAAATAACAAACTATGTACACTGGACCGCAATTTACAGGAAAATCTGTTGATTTGTAATTCTTGCAGTAATGGGTGATGCTGATGGGTAAGAATCAGGTACCCTAACTTTCCTTAATGGGTTGGAAAATCTTGGGAAAATGAATATGGAAAATTTTTAAAAAGAGCACAGAAGAAGTGGGTAGTATAGAAGAAAGTTCATTGCATGAGGAAATTGCTGCTCAACAAAAATAGGAACACTGTAGAGTGAAAGAGGACACAAAACTTACTTATATTTTAGTCCACTGAGTCTTATCTTTGTAAGAACAATAATGAGGCTGTACTTCCCCTTCACCAAATCTCTCTCCATTCAAAGGCAATTATTTCTTTGGTTGAGCTAAAAATGAACTGACTGAAGAAAGACTAAAGGCATGAAAGGTACCTCACATACAACCTGTGCAGCAGGACTTCCATATACTTGTGGTCTCTTCCCATCATGGATAATTCTTCAGAAAAGGGCTGAAAGACATCAGGCTGATGTGAATGGGCACACACCTTCAGTCAATGGGTGAGACTATTTCCTCACCTCCACACCAGCTCTCTCTGTCTTTTTCTATTTTTTTTTTAAATCAAACTCTGTTTTCAGCTAAGATCCTGTCTGAGCTACGAGAGTCCAGAACAGCCATTGTAGTTCCAGTTCAGACAGACTGGCAAAGTCTGGCATGGTCAGGCACAACCATGCACATGTGGGACCATGACACCAGCTGTATGTATGGCCAGGCCTCAGGGTATTCTCTTTCAGGAAAGAGGTCACTAGTCTGTATTAAAAAATTTTACTTTGCCATTAGCTACCAGAAAAGCAAGGAGCAGCATAAACAATGGGTTATAACCCTTCCCACAGTGTGCATTTTCTAAAGAGCTAGCATCCTTGTTTCCATGATGAATGTTCAGATTCCTGGCCTTATCCTTCAGAGGAATAGGCATTGGTCAAAGAAGCAGAGAACCAGACCACTTGCCTGGCATCTTATTCTGTTCCCAGTGTGTGTTTATTACACTGCAGAATGTCAGCACAGTCCTCCTTGGGTTACAGTCCCTTGTTTGAAAAACATGAGCAATAATCATAAAGTGTCCTTCTTCCTACACTATCCTTTTACTACCTATCCTTGTAGTAATCTCTGCCAAGTGGTCTGTTACACATATCTTTAGAGAAACTAGTACAAAGAATCCCTGATCTTGGCCAGAGCTGTCTTAACATAACTAAAAATATTAGATTTGTGAAGGTGCTCCCTCATATCTTTTCAGATAAACACTGTGAAAACAACTTCCAAGGTATTCAAGGCCAGGAATACACTCTCCTTTTGCTGGAAAAATGACATTTTTTTGAATGTGAGTTCAAAATCTCTCATACAGTCTCCCTTTAATTTCAGAATTGTGTTTTCTTTCTCCTTACTTAGCAAATGTTAGGACAAGAACTTTAAGATGGAAGGTATATACTTAATGCTTGTAACAGAGCCAATGGCCATTAGGGTTGTCTGATTAAAGAAGCCATAGTTCTTGATGATAAATTGCTACAAGTCTGAGACAAGGCAAAGGCACCTCCAAAGAAATTTTCCATATCATGGAAGAAGAAGCAAATCTGAGAGTGGACATTAAAGATTGTTATTGGATGCTCTTTTCAACCAATTGTAAAGGAAATTAATTGTTTTTAATCTGTAAGCAGTAAGTTAAATCAACTGGATCTGATAGGAAATAGATGCATGAGATTTGGCTCAAAATTGCTAAAATTAGAAAGAACAAACAGGAAGTATTTTTACTACAGATGATGTCACAGTATGCTACCTGCAATGACTGTGTGAAAATTAAAAAATGAATGTAGTGGCTAAACACTGCACTACTATTTCATGTAACGTCATTGAAAATATGCTTTCTGCTACATAGCCTTTGGAGAAAATATATGTTTTACATTAAAAAAGAGTCAAAAACTGGATTAAAACTAGCCTGTAATTTCAGATGGAAAGAGGGAACAATCTGATGGAGATAATGATGCTGCAAATTGTAAGAAATTAAAAGCCCAGTTCCTATCATAAAACCTTAAAATTCTGAATTTGTGCTGAACTGGATTAGAAATCCCATAGAGAGATGAAGGGGGTAGAAAAGGGCATATCTCAGAGACTATTTCTTATGATTTCATGCATCATTCATTTTCCCAAGAGACATAGTTAGGAAATACAGTCTCTTCTGTGAATAACAACATAGGGAGTTAGCTTCTCCTCTACACTGAATAATCATTTTTACCTTGATAAAGTGTGCCCAGGTTTGTGCACAAGACAAAAAAAATTCAAGCTCTCTGCTCTTGCTAATGGGAAACTTTTATATGTGTTTTGGAAAGTTCCAAACAAAGCGAGGCAAGGCATAAGCATGTTCTTGTCATTGAAACTTCAAGTAGTGAAAAGACATGTAGACATATTTAATTTCAGCTGTGCAGAATGAAATGTTGCAGAAATATTATTTATCCTGCTGGCCCACTTGTATTGCCTTCTACCAGCTGCTAACAGTGTTTGGGAGGGGGAGTTTCTCATGCTTATAATTTTTTAATAAATTAAAATTATTTTAATTATATGGTAATATAAATGAGAATGGACTTTTGGAGGTCTTACTGTCCTCTAATATTGGGGTCATAGCCTTGTCTAGCATTCTGAATCTCTTGATGTGGTGCATTGGGTGAAACAAAGAAAAAATCAAGCAATATTTGCAGGTAAAATAGAAAACAGAATTAGAAAATAAATATTTTTCTTGGTTCACAGTCAGATAGCATATCTGTGTTAGTATGCACTTTGACCATTTCTATAGATAATGTTTTTTGGCTGTAAATGAAAACATTTTCATATGCAGTCTGCTACTGTATATGCACTAATTGTCTAAACTGATATGTTATTTACCTCCGTATGTCTACATCTTCCATAACCAACTAGTTTCTTCATTTTTGCTGTGTTTGAGGCTGTTCTTTAGCTAAGGGTTTCACGAAGAGTGAAAATAAAGGAATTCCTGTCTGGAGTATCTCCTTGAAGAAGGTCATTTTTATAAGAGGCAGAGGGGCACAAGCCCTGGTCAAGACAACTAAAAAAAATTGAGTACACTGTGAAGAATTTCAGTCTTGTCTCCATAGAAAGCTTCCTAGGGAAATGCAGACAGAATGTATCCCAAACAAAGAAAAAGTGATATTTTTTCCTGCAAAATTCAGATAATTTATTAAAAAATCAGTGAATTTTTAAGGTTTTTGAAGGGGAATCATTCAGTAAATCAGAATAAAAAAATGTTTTTGGTTCAGATATAGCTTTGCTTTAGATGAGATTAAGAAGCTTAAATTCTAGTCTTTTGCTTTAGTAGATACTGTATTTTATTCATCAAAACCAATACTCGTTGTATTTGGACAATGTCTAATCTGTAATACATAAAAAACAGCACAATGCTTCTTATGAGAACTCCTATAATAAAATACATTACTGATCTTCTTCAGCATTACATATGTGCTAATGTAATGTAGCTTAAAAAAAAAAAAATCTAGGTAGTTTTCATTTTTGAGCTGATTCTGTTTTAAGAAAATTATCTCCTTTTCTGGGTAGCTGTCTAATGACTGATTCTAGGTGTATCTAGCACACCCTGACAAGGCACATGGCTCATGCAACCCTACCCTGTCTGTGACAATTAGAAAAAGCCAGCAGCAGGAATCCCAGCATCATCAAGCTCTATGAAAACTAATTTCTATCTGCAATTTGTTCTTCTAGTGACAAGTGAGTGATGTCCTGTGCGTTCAACCTGTTACCAAGTGTCGCTCAACCAGAATGAAATGCTTGCCTGAGCAGAGAGCACAAGCAATAAAAATCCATCCCTCTTGAGCTGCACTTAACCCTCAACTAAAATTATGTGGGATTTAGGTGGCACATGGGCCTTGTGACCAGTGATGGACTGCAATGCTAAAGGAGCTGAAAAGGCCAGAGTTTTCTGAGGAAAAGTTTCCATGACAACTTTCTTGTTGTAGTTGTTGTTGCTGTAGTTTTTATTTTAATGCTATTTTGTTCCCTGCTGCTTTCACCAGGGAAACAGGACCTATGTAACCACATAGCCTTTTTACTCTCCTGGCATTCTCTCACTACTTACTGGCAGCTCTGAACCCATTAGCCAATTTCCATCAAGCAGTCAGGCATTTGAGTTACAACATGTAAATTACCGCAAGTTTCCAGAAAGTCAGTGACAGAGTTTTCTCAGTTTGTGCTTGGTAGCTCATTCTTCTTTCTTCTTCTTTCTCATTTTCTTGCACTCTCAATTAGTAAAACAGCCAGACAACATGCTTAACAGCACAAGTCAGCAAATGCAGATACCTGTAAATTAAGTGTGAACCTTCCTGTTGATTTGGCAAGCAAACAGGCAGGAGAGCTGTAGCTGGGTGTAATGTGATTTACATCAGGAAAGGGCACAGTAGGGACACTCTGCAGTGAAGAGCAGCTCCACTGGTTCAGAAAGAACAAGCAAAGATTGAATGAGGAAATTTTCACATTAAAGTGCTGCATCTCCTAAAGGAATAGGTTGTGCCATAATATGTATTCAGAAAAGAGGTTCTTGATATTATGTGGGGATTTAGAGCAGTTGTACAGGATCTGCTGTAATGGCAGATGTGATCTGTGACAGTAGAGTTATGGTATTGGCCCCAGGTTGGGTCCTACTTTTTGTTGCTCTCTGAGCATTCTGACCAGTGGGTGGCTCCCAAATTGCAGATGGGGCAAAGATTTCCAGTGCCAGACACTGTACCATATATTTAATAATCATGAGACAGTGAGAAGCTGAGAATGAGTCACAGCAGTAGAAGCATTGCCATTAGTAAAAGTTGAAGGGCATTGTGGTGAAAGCGCAGTTTTTCTCTACATTCTCAACTGAGAAGAATAAGCAATGAATTCTCCACAATGCTTGCTTGTGGGTTTTCACTCCCCAAAGTCCTTGTTCTGAAGATCATCCCCCTTTCAACACATTTTTTTCCATTCTCAATGGAGGGGTTGTTCTTATTTGCCAAGAAGAAGCCAAGTAGACTTCAAACAGAGTCTTCTGCTCCAGGTATGGATTTGTCTGTGAAGCTGTACTCTTCATGTACTGTTCCCTCAGTATTCCAAAGCACAAGTGGAGCATAATTAAGCTACACTAAGCTCTATTTTCCTTATGAGTCTGGTGAACTAGAATATGACTTTGCAGAAAAAAATACATATGTGATTAAACTGTGTTTTTGTGATAAAGGTAACCAATTTTCTTTGTACCGGCTAAATCAAAAAAGATGACTGATCTCACTGTTTTAGTTGAATGTTCTATTGCTGACAAACCTGTACTGATGATGAATAGCAAATATATAAACCCTACAAAAATAAATATATTGCATAATTTTTGTTGGGGCTTTATTAAAAGGGCTAAAAATAATTCAATACCACACCCAAAAATTTATCAGAATTACTACATTTTTTTTCCTTTCCATCTAGACATTTTTACTGTTCTTTGCACCTTTCCACTCAGTTCCCCACAAATTCAAAATGTAGTGCTATATAAATCTTTGTCAGCATGTGATATTCATAAATGCACTAAATGCATAAGCATATAGGGCCTTATAACCCTAGAAATATCCACCTGAAGGAGCTGAAAGTTGGCAGGTTAGCTACCTGCACAGAGAAATGGGGCAATATTTGTGCCCTATATACCAGTGTGCCCCCATGTATTTCTTTCATTGTATGAGAATTGTATAAAGAGTAGGATGGACAGTCTATAGAGAGACAAAGGAATCTAGCCCACAAGAACAGGAAAGATGCTGCATGTTTCAAAGATAGGTGGAAATTCTGACCCTACAGTATTCAGTAACTCTAAAAATATCCTCCACTCAGTCCAACAGCAGAGCTTCCATTCTCTCAGACTAAAGAAAAGGTTTTAAGTTGCTCAGGTAAAAAGCATTAGAGTGATGCTTTCCCAATCAGAGATAAATATCAGCTACTTCTGATCTCCTACATTGTCAGCTAAGTAATGACTCATTTTCGGCATTGTCCTCAGTATGTGAAGGACAAGAGGAGAGCAAACCTTATCCACAGGTTCTGGTTACACTTAGGCATTTCCTGCTATCAGAGGCAGGCATTATGAAACACAGTTAGTGCATTCACAAATTAAAAGCAGAAACAGTCAGCAATTACAAAGGCTGTTGATACACTTGATTGTCCCATTGCATTTCAAGGCTGGATTGCCTTGATTGGCTAAGACAGGAAAGAGATGCTATAAGCAGGTTTGCAGGTTGGTTTAGTGCCTGAAAAGTAGTTCTTTTAAGATGGTCTTCTTTTCCCTTTATTTATACACATGATTTGTAACTTCTCCCATGACAGGCAGGATAGGTTTTTCTAACAAAGAAAACTTTTGTTGTCTCACCTGCTCTGATTGGACTGTCAGCAATTTCCCAGTGCTAGTGGCACACATGCAACCAAGCTCATCCCAGTTCAACTCAGATAAAGAAACAAGTCAGAGTGTCTTCTTTGTCTTGGAACAGGGAGAACTGGAGGGCCTGCATTTATTTTGGTGCCTGGAAAAGTAAAGAAAAGAGATTTACTGGGAAGCTGCTATAAGGATAATTACTCGGGGAGCTGCGCTACCCATGAAATGCCTTTATGCAATATTTCTGGCACCTGAATAGGAAATTAGATTTAGGGCTAAAATCCAAGGAAAACCTCTCCATTGCATATGAATGTAGCAGTAGATATTGTGGTTATCCTTAAAAAGCTGTCCTTAACTGGTTCCCACCTATCCTATGAGTGCTCCTTCTAAATGGCACAAGCTAAACCTAGGAGGATTATCTGTCTTTTTATGATAAATGCTAAGAGTTTAACAATACTTTGATGTGTTAAATGGCATGGTTCCACTCCTTCTCACCTAGCTCACTGCCTGGCAAACTGTGTCCTCAACTGATATTCCTACTACATGGGAAGAGAACAGCCCCCACAGGCCTACCTGACTGATCCTTTCACCTTTTGCTCTTGAAATTAGCATGGATGTCACATTGCCTTCTCAATTACAGTATTTGATTTCAGTTTTCCCACTGTTTTGCTTCATTTAAACTCTGCACTGAGAACTACATATTACATGGATTTCAGGAATCTGGTATGTGCACTGTCATTCTCTTGTCCTATTGCATTTTACTCACTGGTTTTAAGGCATACCCTGTATAAGATGATTTGTGCCATGGTGTGATTAATTTCAGAAATTCACAGCAAACTGAGCATACTGCTGAATCCTGTGATGTAAAAGCATGGATGGTTTAACACTGTGACTGAAAGTTCTTGCCTATGCTTCTAGAAACTCTTTTCTCCTGCAAAAAGGACCATTTTTAAAAGACACAATAATTTCTGAGCCACTGAGCAAGTGGTGCTTTATTTACCACCAATTGGAATACATATTGTTAGCAAGAAAATGGGTTATGATTACCTGTATGCAAATATCCATTTATTTTCCTTTGGAATAGTAAACAATTATTCAGATAACCAATAGTGAGAGCAAGTAGACTTCCACCAAAGTAGCTTTTGTTTTTACTTGAGAAGAAAAATAAAGGAATTTTGATAATGGATGATGTTTACTGAAGTAGTATCCCTGTTTCTGGCTTTAAATGAGGACTTGCACCTAAATAACTTCAGAGGAAGGTATTAGGAAAAAAAAAAGTAACAAACATAGTTGAACACTCATTTACTTTGGAAATGCCCAAAATGGTCAAATTGGAAGTAATGGCTTTATCCTGAAAGGCTCTGACTGGTCTTTCTAACACCTTTGCTACTTCAGGACTGAGCACTGAGAAAATACTTGAAGATGATCTTTCCTGACAGAAGCAGTAGTCCTGCATAGGTGTAGATAATCTGTTATTTTCATTCTTCTGGAAGAGTCAGGTTTTGCTACTCATGGTCCTGGAAGATGGCCATGCAATTTGGTAGTATGTCCAGGACAGACTGTGAATCCTGAGCTGCTGCATATTATTCATAAAGGCAAAATTCTATTTTACCCATTCTAGTTATGCAATTTGAACATGTGTTTTTTTTCTGTGAGGACAACTCACTTCATGGAGGGCTAGTACAGGCCTTATGCAATATGGAAGGACATCATTTGAGCTTAAATTGTGTTGGGAGATGAAATTTCAAGCAATGTTACTCTCTTGCTGTGCAGGGCTGCAGGGTTGATCGCTACCAGCCTTCTAATGTGTCAGCTCACATTCAAGAAAAGCTGTAAACAACTGTATTCAGAAGAAGAAGAAGAAGCAGCACCAAAATAAAATGCCACTTGCTTTTTGAAATTTGGTATTTTCTTAATATACGTTGAAAGAAACCTATCAATATCAATTCAGTATCAGATCATATTAGATGAAGGATCATATCATAGCAAACCAATGAAAAAACAAGTTAGTAAAATATTTCCTGAAAATACATCTTTTTTTCAATGCTTTTCTTATTTAGGTAACAGTCTCCTTGGGAAAACGGCCAATAATAATAAGAAAGGTGTTTGTTAAACTTCTGGAAAAAAAACATATCTAAACCTGCCTTCGTTTTGACTTTGATGGCATATATAATTAAGAACAGCAAAGGGTAGGTATTGACAAGAGACTCATTAGAAAAGAAATAAGATTAAACACAAGATTTATTGAAAATGATTTAAAACTTCAGGAAGCTATCTTTAGTGTGTGCAAATTAAGGTCTGCTGTTCTGGTGAATTGACAGGACTGTACCATGCAGCAGAAATACAGAGGCAGAACTCAAAATAGTATCTACCACTGCTCATTCTTACTCTCATTATAACATGGCCTGAGGCCTAGAGGACAACTTCTATATTTCTTCTATTTTTTTTCTTCTCAGACCATAACGAGCTTTGTAGATTTGTGCTGTAATGAAAGTGTTTGAAATTGATTTGACTGCTACGGTTACAAAAGTCCCAGATCAAAGAATTCAGCATCCACCCAAAATGGGCTTAAAATGCCTTTTTTAAAATGGCTTTGAGTAAGAAATATAACCCCCATCAGGCCCATTGATCCCATCATGTTTATTGTGGCTAACTGTAAATCATTCACAAACTACCAGATGGTGCTGGATGAGTTTGAGAATCGTTATTTTGAGGAGTATTCTGAGTTCTGATTTAATTTCAATCTCATTCCACAATATTTTTACATTTTCCCTATCACAGTCATGGGCACCCTCCCATGCTAATTTGCAAAATGAATTTTACTGAATACCATCTAATCTTATTGCCATAGTTACAACCAAGAAATCAAAGATTGCTACTCTGAGCTGAAAATAGCTGACTTGATACAAAGAAAGGGACTGATTCTTATGCAAACCTCTGTACTCAAATACAATCTCTTATTCAAAGAACAATGGAAAGTTTGATCTCTGTAAGCACTGACTTTTATTGTATTTTCATTCTAGCAATGATCTGCAAAAGAGATAGAACAAAATGCATAAAGATGATGGGACAAATAGAGCACTGGGTCCAGATTTTGTCGTATGTGTTATTGGCTGATAGGAAAAAGAAAATCATTAGCGTAAGTACTTATTTTGTTAAAGCCCACAGTTGTTAACAACAAAGCTGCTGCTGGCTGGAGCAACAGTCACAAAATCTTTCCCTCAAGTCTACTCTGGAACACACTTTAGAGAAGCAGCAGGAAGGGTCTGTTTGAAGCCAGGGCTTTTGGCATTTGAGCTGTTGCTGCTTTCTGTGCTATCTCTTTGTACTTTCAGACAGCACAGGCTTTTTTTTTTTTTTTTTTGTTATGAATAGAGGATGCAAAATTTTTATCACTTTTTACTCCAAATACCCTTGACTCAGATAGATAGGGGTGTTGTTAGAGATATATGGACAAAATGCTCTGGCACTTGTTCTCTGTGCAAGGACCTTCTGAAGAGACTCTCTGTGGTAATCCCAGCGCACAGAGAAAGGATCTTGTGCTTGGAGGAGTAGCTTATATGAGAGTAGCAACTCCTGAATCCACCATAGACTCTCTCACCCCAACTCTGTAAGACACAGAAGCCATAAATGAGTCTTATTACTTTCTTCTGTGCTAGTAAAGTAAACATATGATTGGGGAAGAATATATAAGGCAAGAAAACAGAGGAAAAAAGAGAGGATTTAAAAAATGAAAATGCAGAGAGGAGAGTCAAGTCTCTCTCAAAGGAAAAAGAGGGAAGAAGGGGGAGACATCCTAAAGAGATACTAAAATGATACAGAAAACCAAATAGTAACAAGCATCTGAAGGCAAGCCGCATTTTCAGAAAAAGAGGGGGAGTGTGTAATAAACATATAGACAGAGTAATAATGAGAAAAACCTCAACTCACCCAACAGTAGGAAGAAGGAAAATAGACTTTAAATTGTCGCTACAGAGTTAGAATTTAAAATCTCTCAGCATTGCCATATGTGGGATGCTATGCATTTTTCTGTGTGAAAGAAATCGCATTTTATTGAATGAAATAATCTGAGAAAACACGTAAAGTGTTACGAGTTCTAATATGCTGCTTTAGTCATGAAAGGGAAAGAAATTTTTACACTTAGTCATGAAAACAGGGAAAGCTGGAGGAATACAAGCCTTCCAAAAGGACATTACTTCACAAAGTCAAGCTCTACCTGTTACAACTCCTTTGGTCTTCCACAATACTTCTGGTCTCTCCAATACTCTTGTTACACTCCTTTCTATTTTTTTTTTCCCAGACCAACACCAATCCTCTCAATGTCTCACAAACATGGCAGCTGAAAAAGAAGAAATATCTAAGCAGTGTTTTTTAATGTATCTTGATGTCCCCTATTTTAGCAGGGTATGCACAGCTTAAGCATTAATTTAAATCACACATTTGAACATAAAAGAGCTCATACAGCATCTCTCCCATGCAGAACTGTCTAATAAACCTCTTGCTACTGTTTCCTGTAACATGAGATGTTCAACAACTTGCTGTCCTCAGAGAATGAAAGGTAATCTTGACTGCAGTCATTCAGCATTTAGACAGCTGCTCTGCACATATTCCCAGTGCAGAAGGATACAATTCAACCAAATGTTGACCTCAACCACCCAGACCCATGCCACAAGCAGAAGTTAAGTAAAAATTTTCCGTTTGTTAGAAAACTTGTTTTTGTGCATGGACGGTAACACTCCTTCTTGTGTAGAAGACCAGAAGTTTGGGGGGGTAATGTGTCTGTCTCAAACACCAATAGCCAGACAGCTGTGGGGCCACACAAGGATTGCTGATAATAACACTTTCTGAGAAAGACCAGGATGTGGCTGGAGAAGGGGCTATGTGGAGGTAGGGCAGCATTTTTCTGGGACCAATATCCTTGTTCTGGATCCTGGACAAAAGCAGACCACAGTACAGTGCAAGTGCAGGAATGTAGTCAAGAAGTGAGAATGGGCTGTTGACCACAGGCTGAGACACTTACAGGGGATCAAGACCACTAAAGGCTCCCAAAGCCCTCTGAACCAGTTCCACACAGGTGTAGAAGAAGGGACTACTTACAGTCACTGATTTGCATACATAGCAAGAAGCTTATCTCCAGGATGGTGAAAGCTTGCCTATAAAAAGGTACCCACATGAAGCCCAGGCATGTGTACAGCTCAGGACTCTGGACACCCCCTCAGCTGGATTGATATTTCTTCCTTTCTTTCTCTTCCTCCTCTTTAATTCATTTCTCTCTCTTTCCCTCTTCATTTTGCCCTACCCCTTTTTCCAGAAGCTGTTGCCATGTGCTTATACAGGAGGCCAAAGTCTAAGTTATGCCAATTTCTATGATAAGTGTGTTACTTACTAATAAAACTTTGTAAGCTTTCGAAGGTCCACTGACTTTTGTTGCTCCTTTTAACAATGAGCATCTCTGAATCTTCCCCTTAGGGTGTGATGGAAGTCAGAGATAATGATCAGAGTGTTTTGAGAAAATATTGAGAAATGTGAGAGCAAATATCTCCTCAAAAATTTTTCTGGAGCTACTGCTCTCTGGTAAAACTTAAACCTGTATAGAGAATACCTGTATTAGCACAGAGGAGAAGAAGTACTAGCTAAGACCTTCTCAGTAGTGTTGGTAGAAGTTACACTTGCATGTCCTGGAAGAGCTACAAAATAGGTTTCCTGGCCCAGTTGTCACTTTGCTCCCCTCTTATGTGTTTTGGCCTGGACTGTCTACTGCCATTAGTGCCCTGGGAGGAAAGAGTAAATCCCCTGCCCCTCACCAGTAAGCCCTGGTGCCTAACCAGTACCCTCTGGCAGCAGCTGTCTTTGCAAACAAGGACTCTTCAAGGGCTTAGAAGCGAGATGTCTGGTTTCTCAGCTGACATTCATTGCTCAAAGCAACAGATATGTGATATCATAGGCCAGCGAGGGTTGGGAGGGGACTCGGGAGGTCCAGTCCCTCTTCCAATTAGAACCAGCTTCAAAGGCACATTAGAATGTGCTTCTAGTTCTGTTGTTTCCATGAAATGTTTGGAGCCCCCTGTCTGGTAGGGTATGGACTCTGTTCAAATGTTTGTTCAAAGGTTTTGTTGAAGTATTGGTTTGATTGACAATTCTTTAGAATTCAGTTTTGCTGAATCCAATTCTTGCCCGTTGTCTGCTCTTCTGATACTTGTGTTTGCTTAAAGGAAAACCTCTTCAGTGAATGTTAGTTTTTGTGGCTTCCTGTGCAAACCAGCTGGATATTTTTGACTAGGAAACAATTAACCTAAGAGGAACACTTTGTGGTCTATGAGTAATAGCTAATATTTTCAATATTAGAGATATTTAAGACCCTCTTGAAATTTTGTGTACATGAGCTGCTGTGTAGGACTTTTCAGCACACTTTCAATAAAAACCATTAAAAAGCACTATGTACCAAAAACCTCAAGACAACATTATGTGTAATTGCAATTTTGTTCAAGGAGTTTCACTCAGCAGAAACAGGTTTGTGGTATAAAGTGAACAAATGATGGTCATCTCTCTGTTTCAGTAGCAATACTTGTGCTCCATTTAGTTTATCTTGAAATTTCATCTCCATTATTGCTAAGGCCCAGTACAAGCATTTGTGTAAGGATACAATAATGAGAAGAAGCTTCAGGATGATTCTGGCAGTAAACACTGCATCATACTACTTTTCTTTCTGTTTTTTTAGGTGAACTGGACAAGAAACTCAGAGTTAATTCCAAACATCAACCCAGTCTCCCTGGCTAATCTGCTATGGTGATAACTTAGTTGATGCACTGGTGAGATAGCTGTCATTCTGTGTAAATAGATTTTGCATCCAGTCATTGTTCTTACTCATTTTGGGGAAGCACTACAGCAAGCGACATTGGGCTGTAACAATGTTCTTTTATTTTGCTTTTTATATAGTCAAATGTCAACTTGTTTTCAGTTCAAAAATTGTCAAAAGTTCTACATGTGTCAGAGATATTTTCTCTTACCTAACAAACAAAGAAGTTTCCTGGTAAATGCCTGAGTTTTGAAATAGGTATGTTCTTTCCTTACCTTCTGAAATTGAGGTTTTTAAATGAGAGGAAAATATCAGAGGCTAGTGAGCTGACAAACTTAAGGTCAATTTCTGCTTAAATTTCAAGATGACATGACAGTGTAGGAAGAGAAGGAAGATAACAGTCCTAAGATCTACAAGAACAGTCAATTATTTTGCCCACAAATATACTGAGAAATCAACAAGGACTTTGGGGAGATAGTTGTGGCTCCATAAATACTTGATGTTTGTTGGGTTTCTTTGAAAATTCTTTCTTCTTATTATTATAAGAAATTCTTTCTTATTTCAGAAGGAGGGATAAAAGTAAAATCCAGAGGACTTTTTTCTCTCATTATAGGACACCTTGCTTGGGAATATTTGCCTTACTGTATAGCTCTCCTGAATCCCTTCAAAGTACTCAGGCTATCACGTGTTCGTTAATTTTCATATAATGAAAATAGTGAACTACTTTGAGAAGTTTTTCAACTAATCTAATTTTTCACCTATTTCTTCCTCAGGTGTTCACTGGATTTTTAAAACAAACAAACAAACAAACAAACAAACAAACAAACAACCAAACAACCAAACAACCAAACCAACAAACAAACAAACAAACAAACAAACAAACAAACAAACAAACAAACAAGGCTACTTCTATTCTGAAAGAAGTGCCTGTGGAAGGCTCTTCAATATGGCAGCACATCTTTTCAAGGAGTCGCGCACACAAAATATTTTAAAGAGATGATATAACTGGTTTTCAGTAAAATTTTAATATTTCTGTTCATACCACATTTTTCTGCCATTACAGTCTTAATAGATACTTAATGCTTACTTTTTAAAGGTGTTGATTTAGTTGCCACTAGTCAAACATAGTAATCTTTTCTATCTTCTGTCAATCAAAACTTTCCAAATACTTTTCTTGTTGTGACTGATTTGCAGACATAAATCTATTTCCCAGATTCAGCTTCTTTGACTCTGCAACAATCATGACAATACAGCTGCTGGAATGTCTCCAGACGGTAAATACTAAAGAAACTTACATCAGGCTGATGTGCCTTTTATTTTTTTTTTTCCTTTTAATGAATATGAATATTGCTGTCTGAAATGGTCTAAGTAATCTAAGGTTTGCTGAACATCCTCTATGCCACCCATTCTGTTCAAGTCGTGTCAAGTACACCATGGCACTCCTGTAGATATTAGTGAGGTAGCACTATAAAACAATGTTTCTAAGTACTTTCAATTCTCTGTGATACAGTAATTAATTACTTTTGAGAAAAGATGAACAGATGTGTTGGGCACTTACCCAGATGCTTATCGATAAGCAAAGAAGAAAAATTGCTTTGATTTATATAGGTATTGGATAAGACCTTTAATAAATGCCAATGGAAAATGAATAGCAGCTAAGTCTATTAAGATTTGCTTTGCTTTCTTTATATGATCAAAAGGAGATTTTCCTCTGCCAGCAACAGAAATCCAGGCTTATGTGTAGAGTTAGGCACAGGCAGCCCAGACAGTGCTATGCTGCCACATGTAGGGACTTCAACAGATGAATATAGTGTTGCCAAAAACATACATCTGCCCAAACTGAGAAAGCATGTTAAACAGAATACATCCACAGCAGTGAAATGCTGATTAGAAGGAATCTGTGTTGAAACAGCATTTCACAGGACAATGGAAAGTGAGAAGTAATTTCATGAAGCCACTTCTACTTGCAGTGACATATCCCAGCTCTGCTGCTGTATTATCTAATTCCTGTAAATATGTGTTTACTGCAGTCCTTCCACAGCAAAAGAGAAATGTCACACAAGGCACTGAACACCTTTTATCCTATTAGTTCTTCTGTGGAGATGTAGCAGAGTAAAACAGATCAAAAGTACAGGAGCATGAGTGTTTGAAGGGTGCAAGGTGAACTCAGAAGAGAGCAGGCATTGGCTGCACCAAACACATTAGAAACCTTGTGTTTGTGCAATTGACATCTCCCCATAGTATGAAATACATGGACATTTTTCAGAATTTTGTATTGCTTTACTCAGAAGAGACTATGAATTATTTGAACCATAAAGTGACTTCAAAGTGGTGACAAAACTTTGAAAGAGATCTTGATCCTCAAGATTTTAGTTGGTCTCTATTAAAAGAGATCAAGGGACACTTTATTCAGCTTTGTCCTAAACTTTCTCTGGTGCATCTAACATTTATCATCACCAACAGGAGACATACACAGTTAGATGGACCTTGGGGCTGATTTGATATGACAAATGGTGTCCTTTTGCATATCTGTACTGAATAGGAATTTAGGTGAAAAAAAGGAAGTTTGATGTCTGTAAGAGAGCTAAATGAAAACCAAAACTAAAAAATAATTCTTTAACGACTCCTTTTCATTTACAAAGGAATTTAACTCAACCATGTTTATAATTTTGTGTATCTTACACACATACTGAAGCACTTGTGAGAAATTTTCTTAGTTTACAAGACAAGTGTCTGCTAGGGAAAGCAGCANGGCGCGGGAAGCACGCGGCGAGGGCGGTGAGGCTGTGCTTCGCCACAGCCTCGGGGCGCCGGTCCCGGTGCCCCCAGCAGGACTCCCAGGAGCAGCAGGCGGGAACAGCAGGGACTAACAGGAAAAGAAAAAAATCCCGGGCTGATGAATGAGATGTATCAGAAGGTCCGCGGCGGCAGCTGGAACTGCGAGGTGTCCTGGCAGGGCGGGGAGGGTGCAGGCTAAGGCCTGGAGAAAAACCAGCGCCGAAGGGGCAGCGGGAGGGCGGGACAGCAGCGGCCCAGCTCCAGGCCCAGGGAAGAGAGAAGCAGGATTTTCCCGGAGATCACGAGCAGAGGCCGGTCAGTCTCTCAAGGCTGGTGAGCTATCCCTGCAGCAGGCGACAGCCGTCCGTCCTCCTCCGATGCCACCAAAGCAAGAGAGCCAGGCTCCCCCAAAACCCGTCTGTCACCTGCCTGCGCTCTCGTGGTATCTCCGCCCGTCCCCCTGGAGTTCCCCCTACCTGCCCGTCTGAAGCACTGAGTGCCTTTTTAGCAGCTCAAATGGGAAGAAATTCCAAGGAAAGAAACCCAACCCCCAACAGAAATCTAAGTACATTTACTAAAAAAAAAAAGTCAAGTATCATCTCTGGCTTTTCATATGTGAAAAATCAGACACAGAATGATTACTTACAGAACTGTTTCAAATGCTGACAGAGCAAAGTGCATGCACTTTGACCTGCTGGTTAATAAGAATGCTGCAATTCATTTTTGACCAGCTAAATGTCATCAATACATCAACAATGGCAACAAAGTTTCTCTGATTCCTTTACTAATTCTAATTTACATATAGTGAATTGAGATGCTCTCCTTTAAAATATACTTATGCGCTGGATTGAGACAATAAAATCACACTTTTTTTTGTAACAATCAAACTAATTTCTGACAGAGAAATGAAAATAAGAAGGTATTCAGTGGGGTAAATATTGAAATCCATATAGAGATTTACTGATACAATTAAATACAATTAAAATGATAAAGGCTGCTGTTTACTCTCAGAAAAAGTTCTTTTCAGCAATTCTGCTGGATGCAGAACTTTTTGCTTGAAAACATACATTCCAGATGGCTGTAGTGTTCAAAAAGATTAAGACATTTGAGGTGTTCATATGCATGTTCCCTATTTATATAAAAGGAAGAGTGTTGATACCGACTTGCCCTCGTAGTCTACTGGAAATATGAGGGTGTAAACTCAGAACTGTTAGCCATGCAGAATCAGTACCCTTTGCCTTTTGGTGACTGTTTATAGATTTTGAGCACTGGAAAAGCAAGTCATGCAGGTAGTGAAAACACTGGAAGACAATGTCACAGAGAGACTGTCACTAATAGATGAAGGTGGGTGAGGTTTTGTATAATACTGGGACAGTAGTTACAGCGATCATTTGTTGTTTCTCTGATGGTTATGCTGAAGAAATGAAAGAAGTCGTGTGCCCCTTGGATAAGTGTTCTGGCAGGTAATTCACCCAAAGAAAAAAGCACTTTGTTATCAGATGAGGGAAGTACTTCACTGACCAGTGGATGTGCAAGCAGGTTATTCATGATAGCACTGAGGTGCTCCTGGGAAAGATTGAGGGGCAAACAGTGGTTTTTTTTTCTATTACCATATGATTCGGGAGCTTGTCTCATTAGAAGGAAACAGGTTTAAGCTTCATAACGATTGTTTTTCAGAAATCCTGCTGACTGATCCAAGTGTCAGAGGGTATCTTGTCTCTCTTAAGCATTACAATACCTTTGTAGCATAGAGATTAGGAAATCAAGTCCTTTCTATTGCTCTAGCATGGGTATTTAGTTCTGTTTTTCACTGTGCTTTCTACAATAAAGAATTTGATGCTCCATGATGTGAAGAATGGCTCCTTTGTCTCTTTCCCCCTGTTTTGTTCTTGGGCTGAGCTGCTCAAATGTGCTGTAGTATGTTGACGGGCTCGTGGGTTTGATGACTTAAAAAAGGAAAAAAAAGGAATGGGCTGATGGACATGATTAGAATGTAAAATCAAGAAATACAATTTAATTTAAAGGTTCCATCACTACAGGTCCTTGGGAAATACTGCTGTTCATAATGAATTTGCTTAGTATTCATGGGATGTGACATACATTTCCATAGATTATGCCCTTGTGAGATATAGCCTCACTTAAACATTGGCTATTCCTACTGAGTGAATTTAAGTAAACAGTTTTATCAAATGGTGAATTCCATCTATTGCCAAGTGTTCAGAGTACAATTGTTATGCTTGACTAACCAGATATTTATCTCTTCTCTGCTACAGTAGTGACTGACCTCCTGCATAAACATGTGCAATTTATCTTGGGATTAGAGCTAATCAGGAGGCTTCTGCACTCTGCTTCTCCTTTATTTTCATTCTTCCCCAAATGTTTTCCTTATATATTTTGTCTGTATTAAAAATTATGAGGAAACTTAAGACATATGTTTAGGGAGTCTTTGTGACCATCATTAAAAAGTGTATTTACTAAGGTGTTTTCTCTCTGATTTCCAGCCAGTGCTACCAGGGTTCTGCAGCACCTTGCTGCTTAATTGGAGAAACATTACTTGAAAAGCTCTTACAGCATCTTAGAGCAAGTCATACAAGTCACACTAAGGTAATGCTAACTGTTGCCTGAGATCTTGTGCCTTTCCTCTTTCTCCTTTTCCTTTTCCTTTTCCTTTTCCTTTTCCTTTTCCTTTTCCTTTTCCTTTCCCTTTCCCTTTCCCTTTCCCTTTCCCTTTCCCTTTCTCTCTTTCCTTTTCTCCCTTAAAATTTACGTATTTGTAGGTGGCTCATACACTTAAGATTTGGTACACTCTTTCAGGAGTCAAAAGTCACATAGTTTTTTTTCCCTTGATAAGTTTTTCTTTATCTGAAAGCTGTAAGATCCCACAATTTCATGAAGAACATTTCAGTGAGAGACAGAGGTACACAAGAAGACTAATAGGAGAAAATGGATAAAGTAACTATAAATGGTCTAGCTATGCACAGACCTGCTTTTGCTGTCCAAGGACTGGGCAATATTTGCTTCCAAAAGCAACCCAATACTTTTTTTTTGCAGTGTACTTACAGACAGGAAGTTTAAATATATACCTTCATGTCCTTATTCTCTGAGTGTTGTCATTCAGAAATTATTAAAAAATATCTCTTCTGTGATTTAAGTCCCCTATCTGAGCTATAATGGTGACAGTTTTGTGTGTCAAGAACATATTCACTTGTCTATGTAGTTAAAATATGCAAAAAATCTATGTCTGTGCTCTGTCACCCACTGCTGCTGAGTTGCAGAGAGGATGGTGATTCTGTTGACTGTCCTAGTGCTGTCAGCAGGAATGCTACTATTGCCAAAACATAAGTTAAAATAAGACCTGTTCCAGCTGCAATTGTTGACATTGTCAACCTGCCTGAATCACTAGTGTTCCAACAAGTCAGCTAGGTTAAAAATGATAGAGGGGAGAAGACTGAGGTACATAAACCCCCTGCCTTAGATAAGGATAGTGAGAATAGCCCAGGCTTCACAAGGGAGCTGTTACAAAGGCATAGGCTACTGAAGCCCTGAAACCACATTAATGGCAGTAGCTCGTTCCTTTATGTTTCAAGACCTGTCAGTCATGCCATAATTTCTTCATGGTATATGTAAATGAATAACACTTGCAGCTATCCCTGATGCGCTGTAAAGCACAACAGCTATTTTGGCTTTTTTTTTGGCAATTACACTGAATTCCCTTCCTTTTTTCTACATATTATTGGAGAGGGTCATCATACACACAAGGCATTTCATTAAGCTGGCTCAGTCTGCCAGCAAACATGGATTACTTAGGACAGATATTCTCCAGAAGCATGCTGTAACAAATTTTCATAGCAGTGGTAGCATCTTCTCACTCCATCCTTTGAGGAGTTATCAGACTGAGACATGAAGTGTATTTCACTCAGAGGCCTCCAGTTGGACAAAATGAACTCTTCTACCTTTCTCACATTACTGCTGTAGAGGACTCTCTGAAAGTCAAATTTCAGAGAGGCTGCTTGAAATCAGAAGCCATCAGCATGCACTAAACTTTAACATATGTCTGTCTCATCATGGTTGATTGATCTCAGCTGAATAGGGTGTTTCATGAATATGATGTAGGCAAGAAGACACTTGATAGAATATCCTGTGTTTTTTGCATAAAAAGCATGGTTTTGTAGTCAAAACCAGCATTGCTGCAGTCATCCATAGCACTTGAATATTTCCTGGGCAGACTTCATTTTGTAAGGAATGTTTTGTGTGTGTGTGATTGGAAGGGACATCACAGATAATCATTAAAAGCTCAATATTAAGAAAGCTCATGGTAATTTTTTAATACTGTTAGTTCACCTTGAACCCTTGCATGACTTTAGTTACTTGTGCCAGGAATCTCACACACATAGGGCAGAATATTTGAGGTAAGTAATTCAGATTCCCAAATTCCCATGCTGATAATGTACACACCAGAGGGATGTGCAGAAATGACTGAGAATAGAAACATATCAAGACACAGTTTGTCAGGAGCAGAAATACTTTTATCTTCAAGAGAAACTTAGAAGAGTGAAATAGCACATTATCCACACAGGAATTAAAAACAGCCCCAAAACCCTGCAAGAAATCACTCACAGAGAAAAAATGTATTAATCTACAGAACTCACATAAACAAGCTAGGATATACATGGATGTATTCTCTTTTTTAGGCCTTAAATATTGTCTGACAACCCAGGAATAATTCATAATCGGATATGAGCTTTAATACCAAACCCTTAAATATTAGCCCCTTGAGGGGCTTGCACAGAGAGACACAACCACTCCCATATCCTGAAGGCACTTTATTGGTGCCATCTTTCTATATATATTTATGGATTAAGAATTAAAGAAGTATATAATTAATTTTCAGATATGTTCTTTCTGGTGAAATAACAAGTGAATTACCTTCACTTCTTGTTATATTTTGTTTACATATGGAGTTATGAAGTAAGGACTCAGTACTGTTTACATTCAGCATTTACAGCTCACTTTTAATTAACTTCCCTCCATAATGTTAATATAGTTCTTTTGCTGAACAATTTCTACTCCACAATAGCTGAAAGTACGGCCAGTACAGCATAAAGGGAAAAAAATGGCTCTTCATTATCAAACCATTATATTTGCAACAGCTCACTGCCAAGAGACTTTTCAAAGCAGTCAAACAATAAATTCATTAGAATTCCAAAATAAGCCATGAGGGGCAAACCTTGATCCCACTGAAATCAGTAGCTCATGTACTGAATAGTGCTAATGTTTGGCTCTTAAAAGTACTCAAATATCTTTGGTTCAAGCAAAATAATGGACTATTACTGCAAATCTAACCTTCATTAAATTTTCTATGCACTTAAATCTTTGTATGAATTGGGGAATAGGTTTTGTTTGGACTGAATACTACTTATATTTGATTTTGAAAATGATTTTAATTTTGTATCCTCTCCAGGTTGCTGTTATTCTCTGGGAACATGACTGCACAAGTAAACTCCTATATACACACATACATACATACACACGTGCATATATATATATAAAAATATCCACCCAGGTATATACATATATATACATATATATACATATATATATACACACACATATATATATACACATACACACACACACACACACACATATATATATATATATATACACATACATATATATATATATATATGCACATCCATACAGACCAGGTAGCCAAGTGGATAACAGCCCCACTGCTTATTTCAAAGGTTGCAGGTTCAACATGACTGAGCTCAGTTTTAATTAAACTTTCTATTTGCTTTTCCACAAGCTATGCCATATAAAAGTCAATCATGGTTAAAAAAAATGTCTATTTGCACTTACAGTTGTGTTGAGTCTACTCCTCAGCATAACACAGAATAGAAGATCAGGAGCAGTTAGCACAAATGTGTCTTTATCTAAGTGCAAAACCACATAATGTTTAGCAAAACTTGGGTAAGTTTCTGGTTCCTAATCTCTATATTTCTTGAAGAATCTCAGAGTGTGCTCTGCATTTCTGTGTCCCTGTACTGCTGTAAAGCATCTATGGGCCAGGAATGCAGAAAGGAATAATTCAGTCGTATCTACCTTCAAGCCCTATGTTGCTAAACACTGGAATTGTTAAGAACACCATCACTAATAGGCAGACTAATTGGGAATTTTCAGTGTTACACATCCTTGAGAGCAGTTTCAAATGACTTCTGTTTCGTGGGACATTGGAAAAATCATACTTTTGTTCACAGGTGAATACTGAAGCTTTGTGCATCTTCAGAGTTTTTGGGAAATGGCTAGGTTCTGTGGCAGATTGCTGTAGACAAACTGCTATTTGGTCCTGTATTTAGCTTGTCCAGTAGGGAAAAATAATGATAATAGTAGTGAGTAAGAGGGGTGCCAAAAATAGTTTGACCTTCTGATATATATCTTGTCAGGGATACTCAAAACTCATGTTAACTTTCATGCTTGCTGGTACCTGAAGGAACGATATATAGGAAAAAAGTAGTCCAGCTGAACACTTTCTGTGTGTTATTTGAGCAATGTGTATGAGGAAGGGAAGAAATTACTTGTGAAAATAAAAACTATTGATGCACATAGATTCATTTCTGTAGTCTGAGAGAATAGACATCATGTTACAAATAAGATTTTAGAGAAGAAAATGCTCCATATCAACATGGACCAGAAATTACAAGGCACTCGCATATCTCGTTGCAGAGTATTCCTCAATAGACAGATGTTTTCTGTGGTTTGAGACATGCTTTCTGTGGAGAAAGCAGCCTGTCAAAAATGATAAAGACGCAGTGTATTTTCAACTGCACAGGAAATTTATGTGTCTCTATGCAGACTGGAGGTGAGGCAAATGAATATTACTCACCTGATGGAGAGAATGAGGTCTGATACAGAGTACAATTAACCTAAGTTAACATTCAGACAGAGTCTCTCTCATATACCTACCACTTCTCTGATTGAATGAAAACAGAGACAGAATTTATGTGCAAAGAAGATTGAAATGGTCAATTAAGCTGTCCTTCTAATAAGCTGTCTCTAAGATGGCGACTGGTTAAATGGAGAAATCAAATATGCTAAGTTAAAATAAGAAACTTAAGCGATTGATTATCTAAGGCAAACAGAATGCAACTGCAGTTTTGAGGAGCCCTGAATAAGGTTTGCATGGCCAATTCCTCATGTTTCTAAAGGTCAAAGCCATTTCATTCATTTTTTTAAAGGGAGTTTTCTGAGGCTAAAAATTAATTAAACCAGTACCTTTGAGTATGTTGGATTATGATTGCCTTTGTTGTAATCTATATACTACGTATGCCTGAATGTTTTTAAATTACTTGACTTCTTTTTAGGTTTTGAAAGTAGTGTTGTTTTAAAATATATCTCATTTAAGAAGCAGCCAAGTATTAAAATTTATATTTACCTTATTGGTTTGAATATTTTATTTTACTTTAGTGATGTATAAATCTTGCAACTACATGAAAGATTTTTTTTCATGTTAGATGCTTAGTACCAATTCCTCTTCCATAAAATTAGATGAAATTGTGTCCGAAGCTAAAATGCTGTAATGAAAAAACATTTGTAACAATTTAGAAAGAAATAATAATAGTTTTGTTTCTTTCTATATTTGTAATCTGATGAAAGTTTTCAGAGAAAAGTTCTGGTCTGTTTTCTCTGACCTAGGTGACTAAGTCAATCATTAGGATAGCAGGCATTTTAGTAATAAGGAATAGCCAGAATTTACCATTTATAGTCCAGAGCCACAGGCAACAAAAATAGGCTACAGCAGGTTACAGCTATTGTGAAGGCCTGTCCATTACTTAGGTCTGAGAACTACAATGATTTACATAAAGTGTGCCTGTTCATTTTAAGACAGGCTGATTATATGGCTTGGTCCATTAGCTGGGAGCAGAATGAGACCTAATCTCATGAAAAGGTGTAGGGAAAAGGACTATAAAATGCTCTTGTGTGTGGAGGGGGCACTGGGTGCATCTTGACTGTCTGATTGGCATATGAGCCCACTCTGTGTTCCAGTGAAGTGAGAACCAGGTACAAGTGGAAGGCTAGAGGATCAGGGTATTGCCAACATGCCATAAAGTGATCCACGTGAAAAGCTCTTCTCTTGTAACCACACACAACATAGTAACTTGTATATAATATGAAGCTAGAAATTTTTATTAGCTCGTTATCTCTATTTCTTGGATCATAAAATTTTACTCTTACAAGAAGTTTAGTTTTGGCTGTCTGTCTGATGCCTATTAAAGTCAAGAGAAGAACATCCCATCTGTTTAAATGTTTGCTGGTTTTTAGAGTAGTTTTGGCTGTTAGAGATTACATCCTGAACTCCTACCCATTCTTTATTTCTTCATTTTTTTTCCTAGAATTAAATTAGGAACAGAAATATGTTGAACTGTTTTGAATCATGGAGACTCCAGCTGCTTCCAAGCACTTCTCAAATCACCCCATTCCAGGCAGCCATGAAAAGAAGGGCTTTCAAACTGCAGCAAGAAGCAACTTCTACCCCAGATACTGGATTCTGTAAATTTTTTATATTTTTTACTGCCTGCTTCATTTACTACCTTTTAAGGTGGTGATACTGTTTGTCAATGAGAAACTCTCCTGTTTCCCAAGTCAGACTCTTGTATTAATAATGTACCAAAATGTCTTCGGTGCAACTCATACATGCTGGAAAAGATGCTTGCCGTGTCTGGAGTCAGTTCAGAGTAATCTGTCCACTTATTCCAGAAAACCAGAAGTCCGCAGATAATCTATTAGGCTGAGTCATGGTACAACCCATGAGAATAAAAATTTCCAGCTCTGGTGCTACCAATCACAGTAGTTTAGATTTTATTGTTTCAAAAGGTAGGTGACTTTGAAGGGACTTTTTTTTTCCCCCTATACATGGGTTCTGAAGTCAATCTGAAACATGTGCACCAATGTATTTGTAGTGATTTTGGCTTCAGACCACTGGACCAAGACCCAAGGATTTATTGTTTGTCTCTTTGTTTAAACAAAAATCTCCTACCTCTTTTTCTAGCATACAACCCCCGAACAGCAAGTTTGTTTCTGAATGGTGAGTATATGTGTGCATTCAAGGAATGTCAGGAAAAATAATTACATTTACCTGACAGCATATAACAGTGTCTGCATTTTCTACCATGCTTATTGACTCACAGAGTGAGTAATTCAATGTCTAGCTTTGAACATATTTCTCTAAGATATTGGCTTTCTCATATTTTAGAAACATTAGTGCTCCCCCTGCTCAGCTAAACAATAACCAGTTATATGAATGAGGTGTTTATATGCATGTGTGAAAGGAAAAAATAAAAAGTTTTGCCTAATGTTCAGGTCTGATCCAGACTGTCTGGGTTTCACAAAGGTTACACAGTGTTTGCCAGGTTACTGGGTTAGAAAGCAACTCATCAAATGTCTGCTGCTAGAGAGACTGCAGCATCTGCAGGATGATTCATGCCGGGGGCTGAGGGCAGCTGGGCTCTCACATCCTAAACCTCCCCAGAGACTCCCTCCCATTGCAGCCGAAGGATGTTTCTCCTGACACTTCCTTGCCACAAACAGCAGGAGCTGAGTGTCTAACCAGTGGTCTCGAGAGTGCAGAGATACGCTGGTATGATTCGGGACCAGACAAATCTTTAAACTTTGAGATGAAATTGCGTTTGCTTTTGTGCTTCAGCACCAAAAGTGTGTGAGGAGCAGGAAGCACTAAAGCACCTCCCTCAAATATCCCTGCTGTCTTTTAACTTAATAAACTGACATGCCTGACACAATGATAAAGCATTTTAAAGTTGCTTTGCAGAATGGACTCCAGCCCTGTAATGGGTCTTAGGATGGAAATTAGAAGGTTTCAGTGTTAAGGACAGCCAGTGCTCAGTTGCTTTTTCTGACTTTACTGAAAGCACTTGGGAGACAAATGATGTGCTTTACATGAGTATAGCCATGGATTATTTGTTCATTTCCTGAATAGAAGGGAAATTTAAACCATATTTGGTTTAAAAGCACAAAACTATTGGTACATCTGGAAACAAAAATGAAAACCACCTCAAAGAGCTCCAAAAAGAGTGTGAAGGAAATGAATTTTATCTTATGATGATCAGAAAGGATATCACAGGACACACTGAAGAATTAATGAAACACACTTCAAGAACCAAGGCTGCGTGACAGGAGGCTGGTTATAACCAGGTTTGCTCAGTAAAATATTAAAGGCCATTTCACCCTACCCATTTACTTTGAGTTACTACAGAGCACTTTAGAAAGGGTAAGAGACTAATAGGTACTGAAGAGGTTTTGACTGCAGAGTGCAATAGAAGGTAATAGCATGAAAGTTCTGCAGAGAAAATCTGTTCAGAGAGTGTAAATCAAACAGGGTTGCCCCAGAAACAGGCGTTTCAGTAAAGCTGACATATTTCAAACAACATTTCATACATCAGTATTTGTTTTAGAAACGGAATTGTTTTAAAAATATCAAAATGGCATATTGTACTATTTTATTTATTTTTACTTTCAAGGGGCTTTCAATAACACTAAAATATTGCAATGTTTATTCAAATATTTTGTGGGTTGGAATGTGACCACAGCTTTTTTTACCAAAAGATCTTTCCCTTACAAATGGACCTCACGGATCATTTCTGAATGTCAACTTTTTCTTTCCTCTCTGCATTAAGAATGGCAAAGGGAGAAAAAAAAAAGAAGTTAAGTCGAAATTCATTTTCTAACAATTTCTTCTGTGTGATTCAGTTGCTGGTCTTAAACTTGTACTCAGCTGTATTTTGCAAATATATCCTGATTGAACCCTACTTATTGCTACTTATTTGTCCTTATCATCTACCCAGATAGAAACAGAGACAGCACCCAGAGCAGCAGGGCTGAGTCATGCTCCTCCAGGTCTTGGGTGACCTTAAAGTGGGGCTGAGTCACCAAAACACTCAGCTGAACACACTGGAGCAAACAGTGAGGGCACTGCTTCATTCTTGGACTAGAGATGGGCATGGGCAGCGTCCTCACTGCTCAAAGACCAGAGGAGAATTCTGCTTCTCCTTCAGGTGTGGCCTTTCCCAAGGCTAACCTGAGATGAGCCAGGTGATCACCATCCCTGCCAGAGGGCTGTGCATTGCCCGTGAAGGCAGAACACTCAAAAATTAACTAGTCTTGCCTGAACAACTTGTCTCAAAGCTGTCGTTATTAGCCCCACGTTTAATGATCAGAATATAATGTTGAAATAGGTGGATGATAGGCCACAGCCTTAAGTGAGGTAAAATCTCAAGGAAATGTAAAGAAGGTTTTTAAAAAAGCAATAAAAATAATAGAGTACAGTGCCTGGGTTTTTCACTTTTATAGCTCAGAAATAAGAATATTTTTATAATAATTTTTTTTTAACAGACTAGATTAAGTCTGGGAAAGAGGTGGGTGTTCACACACAGGACTGTGGTATGATTTTTTTAAAAGTACTCGCTGTTTTGAGAACCATCAAATTAGAAAATAATACACGAATCACTGAATTTCCCAGTTGTTCAGGCTGACATAAACACTTATTTTCCATTCCAGGTAGCAGATTTCCAGATTTTTTTAAGTCCTAAGCTGTACTGAAATGTTGGATAATTTTGGTAATTTTGCTCTATCAAAGTTTCTAGAGCTATCTGAGGGTTGATTAAGTTATCTTTTAATTGGTGATGGGTGAACTGTGACAGATTTAGAGATCTGAGTGACTCAAAAGAGATCTGCAATGGTAATATGCCTTCAGAGGAACTTTGTTGACTGCAAAATATGCAACAGAGCACTCAATAGGGTGAATCCAATGTGGTGACATTGTTCACAAAAAGCAGCCCTGTGAAAGGCCCATAAATGTATAATCTTGTGTATTATTGTTTAATTCTGTTATATATTACCACAGTTAGGGTACTTTGCATTAAATTTCTGTAAATATTTGAGATTTTAGTCCTTAGTTGGTAAACCAGTGTTTTAGAGAACTGTAGAAGAGAGAAAAAGACGTGGAAGAAATGTCTAGAAATATTCTTGAATTAAAAAAGCTAACAATAAAAGTGATGTGCTTTAAACCAAACTATTTTATGCTTGACCTGAACTAGAAACTAATCTTCCTAAACTGAGCCTCAGCTCCCCAATAGAATAATTAAATGGATGTTTCTAACTAGAATGTTGTACGTTATACCACAGCATTTTAATAGTTCAGTATGTCTAGGAACAATTCTTACTGTTCCGAATTTGTCTTGAAAGGAGCAAATTGGTTCTGCTGGTGGTGGTGGTGTTTTTTTCTTTTTGTTTGTTTGTTTTTGTTTTGTTTTGTTTTGTTTTATTGTTGTTGTTTTGTTTTGTTTTGTTTGGCACAAGCAGGAATGTTTGGAGCCACCCAGGAGGTGTAGGATTGTAGAAGCAGTCCTGTTACCAACACAAGGGCGAGTGCAGACGAAAATGCAGTGAAACAGGCAGAGTGCAGCATGTGAGGCTGATCATGGTGCTGGTGGAGCGTTCAGTGCCACAGCACTACTCACACCCAGAGGGCTGGGCTGCCTGCAAAGGGCCACCAGCCCCCCTCCCACCAGCTGCTCGGGCTGGCAGATCCTGCTCCTGACCTTGCAGGCAGCAGTCACAAATCTGCTGAGACACAGCAAAGAGCAGCGAGCAAGGTGTGGGTCTGGGAGCTGTGGTGCAGGCTTGCCAGGGTGAGGGCACAGCGTCCCTTCTGTCTTCCAGTTCCTACATCTCTCTCAGCAACTGCAAGGAATCACCCCCCTGAAACTCCCAGCCCACTGTGAGGGCTTCCTGTTACTGCGTGCTGCTGTTACTGGTGTCGTCTCTGCACCCCTGATAATCTTTTGGCGGTCCTTGTTGCTGAAATCTTTAAATGGGAATTCTTTAGAGAACTACCTTTTTCATTTTCTGCCTCCACTCTCAGCTCCCAGTGTTTCTAACATCAACTAAAAATTGTTATTTCTTCCCTGAGTCTGCAAATTACTCCTACGCTGCTCCCATAGACTTGCAGTTTCTACGATTGTGCAATGCTCCACAGTTCTGAGCACACAGACCATTTCTTGTGCAGGATGTCAAGCCCACCACAAAGGGCCATGGTCTTAGAAAGGAATTGTTTTCATTTAAGTAAAGACTTTCATAAGTCGGTCAAGAGTCTAATGAGTAAACAGAGGTCCTGGCCCTAGAGATGCTTTTTAAGATCTTTGAAAAGTCTGTTTTATAGAGCTTGAAAGAAATCTCATGGTGGCCTTACAGTAAATCAAACAATCCCTTTCCCTGTGCTCTCATCTGTGGTTTGAATCGGTTACAATGAGCCTGTTTTCAGAGGCGGAAACAGGTGTTTGGGGTTGTGGTGGATAAAATTCAAAGCTCTTTTATGAATGCAACTTCAGAGAAAATATGGTAAAAGGACTGTGACTGACCTGCACTTGAGAATATGATATAAAACCAGAGGGCGCAATCAAAGCTGCTTGTAACCAGTTTGGTCTGATGGTGAGTAGTCTTCATTTGCAAAAATGCAAAAAGGTACAAAAATCACAAATGATGACCCAGAATATTGACTGTGTTGCAGCAGTTTCATGTGGATGGACCAATATGTGGGAACCATAAATTCAGACCTGAGGAGCTCCATCTGCAAAATCAAATCCTCAGGTGATGCTGGCCTTACATACTGCCTCATACATCAACTTTCAGCCACTAGAAGGCCAAGGAAAGGACAAATTTGGTTTGGTTAAGTGTCCTTAGGAGACCTCTGGACGCTGACACAAAGCAAAGACGTCGTGCATCTTCCCTGCTCTGCTCCTGGCTGTGAGTGAGCAGCCAGGAGGGGATTCTGCCAAGAGACAGTGAGCACAGCCTGGACTCTGACCAGAATCAATTCCACAAAGTGATTTTTTTCTTCGTACAAGGTATTTGCAATCACTCAGTACTATCAACTCAGGAATGTGAGAATACAAACAACCAGCTGAGTCCCAGCTCTATGGGAGAATTACTTTTAAGAAACTAGTAGCAATGATGCTCTGTGTCTTCTGTGACCCAGAAAAACAAGCATGTTTCTTTCAGTGGTTTTCTATATGAGATGCTGGTTCAGTAGTTTGTTGCTACAGTGTTCACTCACATCGTTGATAGCCTTAAAAATTAATCTTATTCATGAAACCTTCCCAACACCATACTATGGGCAAGCACTTGTTTTCCAACTTAAGTGCCATGCCTTTAGTGAAGACAATGGAAAATACAAGCAATATGCCTTTCAGTGGTCTCAGGCTTGAGTTGTTTTAAGTTTAGAGCTTCACAACAAAGGTTGACACAAATGATCATGCAAAAATAGTGTAGGATAGGAAAAAAAGATTTTATAATGCATGAAGTCTTCGAAGTTCAATGCAGTGTTTATTTGTAAAAGTAGTTTGTCCTCAGGAACAAAGATCATGAAAACATGAAATAACATATCATCCATTAAACAGCACTTTCACCTGTGCATGCCATTATAAGAAAAGGCTGCACAAAAGATTCAGAGCAATATTTTCCTTCCCCAACACACATTAAGTTGCTGATAATGGAATTTAAACTTCAAGGCTGGTTTTGGCTCGGTCTAGAGAAGCATGCAAGGGTACAAACCCTCAGGTCTGAGTGTGCAGGACAAGCACATGGTGATGTATCTGCAGACTACCTCCCAGAGCAAGCAGATGGCTGCCACAGACAGGGAACAAATGTAAACTCAGTTTAGTTGACCTCCACAAGCAAGTGTGGCAAATTGCTTTAATGCTGGTGCTGGTGCTACTGCACATATTTTTCTCAAGCAACCAGCAGGACTCTCATTTTGACTGGTGTGTTAGGGCCAGATGTCTCCCTTCAAATATCCCTTGCCAAAGTCTCAGTCCACCCCTGAAAACTGATGCAAAGAGGGAATGCCTAACTGGGAGAAGTGCTGAATCTGCACCAGAGGGGCTGCTGGGTATGGGCTGGATCCTGGGAAGTGCATGAGCCAAGTGGCACACTGCTATGCAGGGCACAAAGCACATTACATCTCTGGCCCATGTAGCAGATGTCATAAAGCCTACACTGGTTTGGAACATTTAAAACTGAAGTTTTTAAAAGCTTTTGTTACTCTTTTGCACTGTTTGAAATAAAGTGTTCAGCAGAGCTGAAATTTATTAATTTTGAAAACTAAGCCATCTGGAGCATTAGCTGCTTAATTACAGCATAAAGAGTCATGAATGAATACTTTCTATTTTCTAGTGCAGGATTCAGAGTGTATTTGAACCTTTTTATTCTTTGATTAAAAAAAATTAAAAAAAGGAGACATGGAAGCAGTCATGTTATGCTATTCTCTCAGCTTTTTATTCTCTTCACAAAGTAAAAAAACCCAAAAAACAAAGAACAAACCCTTTGACTCAAACCCAGAGAACACAAAACCTAACTAGTAATAAAATTCAATCCCTCTTTACGAAGCAGAGATGACAACAATGACTACATATAGATGAATATGGAAGAAAAATAAAGAAAGCTGTTTTGCTTCTTGGTCTATTATTGCATTTAATGCAATTTTTCCCCACGGGATTGTAAATCACTTGTCTTTTTGTGCTTTTGCTCATTCTACGAATTTTTTGATCCTGGGGTAAACCCCAACTTGAAACAATGTGGGCTTGAAACAAGGAAGCCTTTGTCCTCTCTGCCCTAGGCAACTGAAAACACAGTACCCCTATCCTGCTTTGCCATGAGACCTTCAGTCAACATTCCCCTTGGTTTATGACAACTGAACCAACAATTAGGCCTGAGGCATTCCAACATGACATTTGGAATAGAGGGTGCATTGACGTGTATGAACCCTGTAGTGTGCTACTCTTATCTCCTGCAATGTAAAGGTGCAAAGTTAAATTTAGAAGTTGCTGCTGCAACCCATGGTTTTTCACGGCTGTGTTTTCACCCTCTGTCTTTTGTGGAAGAATGTGAGATTTAGAAGATGCACGAGTTTTATTTAGCTCGAGTTTTTCTGCATTTTTGAGAGCAGAATTTTATGAAACATTTTTACAAAAGTCTCCCTTCTCTCACATGATGCCACAGCACTGCTTAAAGCACTCCTCCATAGCATCCCAGTATATGTCTCAGCCCTGAAGCTATTCCCAGTTGCATGCTGATAAAGAGCAAATGTTGCCTAACAGGTTTGTCCCGAAGAGAAACTGTCAGATACTGCAGATTCCCACAGCCTGCAATGCCTGCTCCACTAAAATTCAGGAGCTCCAGGTGCTGGTGTGACTAGTCAGGGCTGCTTATGTTCTGCATTCATGCCAACCCTCAATTCATGCCTGTACCAGGTGGAGGGAAGGCTCAATTCAGGCAGAGCCAGCTGGTTAAAGGGGAGCCACAAAGCAGGATAAATCACTGTTTCTGCACATCAGCATCTCTGGCCATATCTGAAGGTCACCTAAGAGACTCTGTGGGAAGAAGGTGGTGGTGCTGTTGCCAGCTTCTCCGTGGTCATTTCTGCCATGCAGTAGTGAGGGCTGGCAGTGGACAAAACAGGTCTCTGCTGGGAAGGCCACACCTGGATGAATGGCTGCATGTTGGTTATCAGCAGCATCATTTGAGTGGTTATTTCCAGAAACAATAGTTTTCAGTGTGCCAAAAAGCATTTATGAGATTCCAAGACCAGATGGACCACTAATAATCAGTATTAACACAGGATGAGGGAAGAAAGCCTACTGCAGTCTGTAGTTTTTATCAACTGACAGACTGACAGGAGGTCAACTTTTTAGGAGAAACTGAGGTAAAAGAAAAAACCAATAAAAGTTATTTCAGTGCAGATAGATGATCAGTGATACAGGAGAACTAAATTCTTCATTCTTTATGTTTAAACAGTTAGGTCACAGTGCCTTGCATCGTCAGGTAATAAATACCTTGGAGATCTCTGCTTCCTGCCCATCTGGTAATAGGCCCTGAGTAGTTTTGAAACCTGTATAATGTGACATGTATTACATAGCATTCTTCAAAGGCTCAACCTTACCTCATTCCAGAAGAATGGCTGAAAGTCACTTAATTTTGATAGTTCAAATAGGCTAATTTTCTGTATTTTTCATACTGCAATAAGCCTAAAGATTCAGATGCGAATTGTGTGCTATAAAGTTAGTGCAAAATTAAATTTGCACTCGCCCATCTGATTCAAGGGGAGTGTGAAATGTACTTGTCGCACCATTTTCACATGTTATAGTGGCTTGCTCAGTGTGGCTTCTTGGAATTTTAACCAAGTGGCTGATAACAGTGACTGAATGCTGAAAACAGCATTCAGGACTCCTACCACAGCAGCCAGTAACAAAAAAAAACCAAACAAACAAAACAACCAAAAGCCCCCAAACCAACCTCCTCCCTAGAAACACTGGAAAGAAATAAAACAGAAAGAAAACCAGACTATATAGAAGACAAACATTTCTTTACTTTTCATTAGCTCCTCTTTAACATGGCCCCAGAAGAAAGCAATACCTGAACCATGGGGAGCTGTATTGCAGGAAGACTTGACAGATAAATACTTCAGTAAACAAATATCCCACAATGATTTGGGTTTTGTCATATTTTTCCATGGAGTATTCCATGAGATACTAGCAAGATGAGTGACTGCTGCACAAATCAACATCACAATGTTTCATTCTTACTATGTTTCAGTTTAGTGTTTCATTTGCTAAAGCTGTGTCTCACTAAAATGATGTATCATTTTAGCCAGTGTAAATGGCATAGCTGACAGTGCAATGTCTTGCTGAAGTGCACCTCATGTGGCAAAGCATGCAGACATGAGGTGCACTTTAGCAAGACATTGCACTGTTATACCAGTAAATAAACCTATGCTGAAACTGAGTGTCTGAATTCAAGCTCAGACTTTTTCACTTGGAAGGACCAAACTGCTACTACATATTTTTCCCTTTTTTTGCTCCCATGTGAGTCTCCTGCTTAAATCATGTGCTGTGTTTGTTCACCAATGTTGAATAGGTGAAATATGCAGCTGCTGCAGTCACTGACAGCACCTCAGCTCCTCAGGGTACTGAAAAAAGTTTTGGTCTTCTGGAATCATTACTACTTCAGGAGACGACAAAGAAAAGCAAAACAATCCCTTTGCAATGCTCAAAATCCTACAGTCTTTGGCTTTTTAGGCTGGCAAACAACTGCCTCTAAGCTCTTTTCTCAGCTTGTGTCATCTTGCTGGGAACGCCCAAGAGTGAGTGGGAATTGCATGAGCAGCACTTTATCTGCAACAGGATTGCCAGCTTTCTTACCATAGTTCTTGGGGGCAGATCCATTGAGCCCCACTCAAAGATACTTGCTCAAGAGGGGCAAGTCCCCCCTGCAACTTGAGATTTTTCCTACTAAGTTGCACAGGCTGCTGTCGCTGTTTTCTAACCTACTCTGCCCTCACCTACCTCTTTTCTGTTATTCTGGCACAGTCATGGGACCTGCTTAATATTCTGGACTGCTGTGTCAAAATGCTTCACCCTTCATCCTTCTCTTCCCACAAGTCTGTGGCCACACATTTACACTTTTATTCCTGCAAAACCTTGAAACAATTTCTTATGACCTCCTGATGTTCCTCTTCCCCATCTTCTTAACCCATGAATTCAAGGGATTTTTACGCATGTAAAAATGCCCTCTCTTTCTCTGTGGTTAGAGATTGTGAGAGGAAAAGTATGGGAAAGCAAAATTGATATTTTAGTAAAAAAGAAGGAATGAAGAAGTGTTTTCAGAAGAGAGAGTGCATAATGTCATTATGATCTTTATAGTCTCATCTCAGCTTTTCCATAGCTCTCCTGAGACCATCACTGCAGTAATCTGGGCTCCCTTAATTCTGGGTTTCTAGCACATGGACCTCCCTTCTGCCAGCTCTCCTGCCTGCTTGGCATGGACAGCACTGGTGGTGCTTCACCCTAAGTTGCACTGGAGCTGCCAAATGCATATGGCTGTTTTTCCACTTTTGTCCCTAAAACTGGTCCCATACTAGGGTCACAATTCTTTGCTTAGCCATCAAAGGCATTAAATGTATGGGAACTTCATTTCCTTAAGATCCCTTCTGTCTGTCAAATTCAGTGAAAGCAGAGCAAAAATAAATGTTGTTGTGACTATTGGGGATGATGAGGAGCAAAGCAGTCAAATGGGTCTTCTTTACCATACCATACCATACCATACCATACCATACCATACCATACCATACCATACCATACCAAATAAACCCACCCACAGAGACACAGACACATACTTCTCTAAACTCCAAAATCATTTGACCTCAAGGGTCTCTTTGAACTTGGTGCATAACCCCCTTGTCTGTAAATCAAAATTACAGTCCATACTGTCTGAGTATCAGAGATGACATTTTATGTGTAAACATAATTTAACTGTTTGGCATCTAGAGGAAAAAATAATTATATGCAATATACTAATAGAAATAAAATCACTGATATGCAAGTCATGACAGTGAGCTTTGACTCAACTAATACCCTTTACAGTGTAATTTTATCTACTAGACAACTGCATTTTGGCATTTTAAATGTAAAATTAAACATTGGAAGAAGAAGGAGGTCAATCATAATTTAATTTCCCAGCAAAACAAATCACTACAGAATAATAATATGAATTTAGGTAAAGTACAACAGGAGGTCAGAAGCCTGCCTTGTATTTGGCTTTGCTGACCTTTCGCTTAGAACTGCACATTCCCACTCCATTTACTATATCTGTTCAGATTTTTTTTTTTTTTAAAGTTACTGCTTTTACAAAAATTTCTGGACCAAGAATGTTTGCCTCAAGAGTTTACTCACTCACAATGCTAATGCAGAAAAGCAATATGTTCTGAGGAAGCAGCAAAATTAATAAACATCTTCCTTATCACAGCCTTTTTCACATTTTAATCCCATTGTCAAGGATGTTCCCATTCAATAATACCTTGGGCAAGTGAGTTTTCCTGACTCAAAACTACAACTTTTATTGTCTGAAACTTGTGAGTTATTCTGAATGAATAAGAAACTTCACTTTAATGTGCTGTCACATGCCTTAATAGTTACTGTGATGTTTAGCTTAAAATACAGCAGTCACCTGGACAGTCTTAGTGTTTATACTGCCATTGTATAGGCCAGTAAGGTAAGTCTAGGAGAAATCCACTGCTTCTATGCTACTTTTTGTTGTAGGGATTTGCATTATTGATGTTACCCTCTCTCCCTAAGTCACAAATCACTTATTTCATTCAAATTTGCAAATGAGTTGCTCAGACAAATCAGTCCCAAATCACCAATTGAGTCACTGATACCGAGATGAACTCATTGCCTTCACAGGCTGAGCCAAAAAATTTCCCAGCTTGCACAAGATAGATGTATTCTAAAATGTCTATAAAGTTGAAAAGATAACATTTTCATTTCTTATTTTTTAACGTAATGTAGTATTGAACATGCTTCCTAACTCTTTAAATAATTTACATTTAATTTCAATGAGGGTGTCCTAGAAAAACACCTGGACTCAGATGGACAGTGTCTTCCTCATACAGTAAAAATTCTTTACAACAGGCTCTAGCCAAATAAAATGTTGCTCAGACTGCTATGATGAACAGGAATACAGACCTTTTTCTTCCCAGCGTCGTCCTGCCCCCTTTTTCTGTCTCTGAAAAATAAAGTTGAACTCAATGTCTGTGCTGGGCAGGACATATTCTCGCAGTGTTCCAGTCATTTATGGGAGGGAAGAGTTTAGCTATACTCCCTCTTTTCTGTGCAACTGTGTCTTCCTGAAGGAAGGGGTTTCATCTTCACATGGAGACTGACAAAATCCTTTTGCAAAAGGGGTGGCAAAGGCACCCATTGTAGCCAGATATCAATGCATTTTATGCAAATATTATGCAAAAAAATCAATGCCATCTGCCTATGGTACTGATGAAGATTGCAGTGTCTGGAGGAGCAATCTAGAGGAAACTCATGAAAGAAACCCTTTTGGCATATTCCATCACCAGTGTTTTGATCTTCTATATGGAAATTAGTATTTCTGAAAGTAGGTTCCAAATAGATAAAACATTTTGATTACTTGTGCTAAGTCATGGCAGAAAAGTGACAACCAGAGAGCTCAGGTGAAGAAACCCATACATGCAATGCTAAGTGAGAAGTGATGGGTTTCACTAATTCATACCTTAAATTTGCCTAGGATATCTCATGACAAGCTCTTAATTTTCTTATTTAGCATCTCAATGCAAATGGATAATATTTGATGACACTGGTACATGAAGGTACAACAGTATTAATGAAGCATTTAGAAGGGAGAAGATTGCCAGGATTCTTCTGAAGTGTTTATAGTAAACTATACTGATTTTTATTGATTCATTAGGACTGACTGTGTTAGAATTGACCTGTTAAAATCCATGACTGTTCAAGGAACTTTTAATAGTTCCATGCCATATATTTAAAAAAGAAGTAAAATTAAAAACATGAATTATATCTGCTTTTATAAAGGAAAGAATGTGATCTAGTTATATATATTTTTCAAATGGGAAAAAACTAATTCACTTCCATTTGGTAAGAGTTAACTGTAAATATTATTTTAAAAATTACAGCTAGTTTTGAGTTCTCTAAAGAGAAAGAGAACTTGAAACCATATAATTTACTTTAAATAGTTCAAAAATAGGTCAAACTGACTGATATTCGTTTAATGAAAGAATATTTTACCCGTACACTAAAGCCTTGGGGTCTACTGTCTCCTATAGGTATTTCTGACACCCTCAGCAGCATTATTTGAGCATAGATGATCAATCATTTGACCTTTCCAGCTTATGTCTTAATGAAAATGGTGCTTGATAGAATGTCAGCTGAACTGGCCACCCTGGAGACAGAGATCAAAAACTCCCCTCCCCTCCCCTCCCCTCCCCATTTATCATTTCCATCTGGGTGTGTTTGGGTTTGTCTCTTAGGAACAGCTTTGCAAGTATAGAAGGGGAACATGGATACCACCACACTTTGGTCTTTCCTGCTTTTTCTTTCCTTTTACTTTATGTCCACATTTGTATATGTGTGTATCAAAGGAATTGCACTTTAAAGCACTCCTTCAAAGGACAAATATCGCCCTAAGACAAACATGAGCACTTAGAGTCTTTGAAATAACTTCCAGAAAACTGAAAGGCTTATGGCATAATGACGTGGTGAGGTAAATGGCAGTGTTGGTAGCATGACCCTTGAAAAATGAATTACATCCGACTTCCTGCAATCACTGCTTCTCTTCTACCTCTGCTTCCTTCCCAGGGAAAATGGGATGTTAATATCTCCTGCTGTATGGGAGGTACCACAGTCTGGAATACAAACATAGAATCCTGGGGAAGCTGCTCCCTGTGTACGTTCCTGTGAAAGATCAGAAGGGGAAGAGAAAAAGCCTTTGTGAATGTGCCTGTGGAAGATGATGACCAGGAAATGTTACTCTAACACAAGTTTTGTACCCTAAGCATAAAACACAGCCTCCTCCTCTGCCCTGGGCTCCATAAATCTGTGCTCTCTCCAAACACGGTGCTGTGCTGGGTTTGTGTGTAAAGGTTTTGGTAGCAGGAGGGGCTGCAGGCTGGGGCACTTTGTGAAGCATGTGGGCAGGACTCAGGTTGGAGAAGTTCATGGAAGACTTTCCTCTGGGAGAGGCCCCACTCTGGAGCAGGGGAGGAGCAAGAGGAGTCCTCCCCTGGAGGAGGAAAGAGCAGCAGAGACCATGTGTGATGAACTGACCACAGCCCCTATTCCCTGTGCTGCTGCCAAGGTGCAGAATTTGTGAGGAAAATAAATCCTGAGAAGAAATGTGTGCAGGAAGTTGTTTTAAGATTTGGTTTTTATTTTCTCATTATTCTACTTTGATTTGATTGGTAATAAATTTATTAATTAATTTATTTCCCTGGACTCTGTTTTATCTCTGACAGTAGTTGGTGGATAATCTCTCCCTGCTCTTACCTCAACCCATGAACTTTTAGTTGTATTTTTCTATCCCTTCCTTAGTTGGGGAGGTGACTGACACTGTAGCTTTCATGGGTACCTGGCATCCAGCCAGGGTCAACCCATCACGCATACTATTTTCAGTATGTATGAAACACACCTGACTGCAGTACCATTTTTGGAATATTTTACTCCTATTTAAAACTTTTGCTTCATCCTTCATTCTGACTAAAACTTACAGCATGACATTTATACTGGAGTTTTAATTAGCTCTATTTTATTTTTGGGACTTATTAAGTGAATCTTTTTATACATCACAGTGATATGAGGCCACTGCAGCTTCTCCTCAGCATGCAATAAAATATATATTACTAAAAGCTGTAAATTACTTTTCCTACGTAAAGTAACAAAATTGTGGCTTGAAGATTTTCACTGCTGAGACTCAGAAAGGCAACTCTCTTGACTTCTGCTGTTTGGAGGAAGAGCTGATGCAGGCAGTGCACTCTGTCTTGTTTGCCTTCTCTTACTGTTGTTTTAAAACCCTTCTTCTGCACAATTTTCCACTCACAGTGAAAGAGCAGTGCATGGACTCTCTGTTGACATCCGTTTGATAATCTCATTTGGGATCCCCTTCTTGACCCCCTGGTTTGAAGCCAGACCTTCTTAAAATCTGAAGGAACTTTTTCTTGCTGACCACACTAGGGTTCAAGAGGACAAAATGTCAATTACTCTGCCTTTACATAGTTTTTGACAACATCATCCTATAGTCTTCCCCCCCATAAAATTCTATATTCTTCAGTTCAGAGACTGTACTGTAGCCTCTGAATTCATAGTCACCACCTTTGCTTTTTGTTATATGTCAGTCAACCCTTGTGCTCAGTGCAGAATCATTATTTTCCTCATAGATTTTTCTATAGTTCTTCTCAGTACATTATCCAAGAGCTTTGTAAGGACTGCCTTTATCCTTATAATCTCCATCAGATGAAGTGTTGTTACTTTCCTCGTCTTAGATGGGGAAAGATAGGTCATGGTGAAATCAAAGTGTTCAGAAAGGTACATTAATTGTAGGTGTCCATTTTAAATGAGGGAGGAGCTGACTTTCTCAAAAGGATTAGCTTTACTAGAGCATGTTACAAGGTGCACAACACAGATTTAATTGATTTCCTTAGCAGAGAAGAACACTCAGCATTTCCTTATTTCCTGGTGGCAAAAAAATCTTCAAGTACTCACCATCTCTGAAAATTATCCTGTACTTGATGACAGATGGTCACTATGGTATCTGTGGCTGAATACCTCTAGAGAGTCTTTGGACAAGGTGAGATTTAGCCATTTCATGGCAAACATGTCTACTAGGAGATAAATGAGGGATGGATTCCTGCTGATTACATTCATGCAGGAAATGTTAATAGAAATTTCAGTACAGAATTTCTAAAAGTGTATTTGAAGATTTCCTTGTCTAGTACCACAGGAAGAAGCACAAAAAGCAGCAAAATTCTGTAAATAAATGGCATTTCTACTATTTGTTACTGCAGGGATATACATAAAAAAGAAAGCACCCAGTTCCAGAAACTTCTGCAGGGAATTTTTTGTCTCCAGGAGAGTAAGAATGAGGCTCACTAAAACCTTCGTTTGAAGTTTTCTTCCTGTGCAGTATGAGATATTCTGATATTGTCTTTGGATGGACAGCAGGTTTCTGAGGCTAATGCATTCCTGATGGAGCATAAAGCATAAACAGGGAAATGTATTTAAACTCACTTGGCTTTTCCATGTGTTACAAGATGATATTGCTCTGAATGCTCCCCTTTTGCCTTCTTTCTTCTTCTCCCAGCTTTTTGGCTGAGCATGACACCACATGGTCTGGAATACCCCTTTGGTCGTTTGGGGTCAGCTGTCCCTGCTTTGTCCACTCCCAATTTCTTGTGCACCCCCAGCCCAATCACTGCTTGGGTGAGGAGCAGAAAAGATGCTGTGCAAGCCCTGCTCAGCAAAACTGAAAATAACCCTGAGTTATCAACACCATTTTCAGCACAAATACAAAGCAAAATCCCAAACTGTGAAGAAAAATAACTCTACCCCAGCCAAACCCATCCCATCATGTCACAAACAGTGAAATGACTAAGTTGTGTTTTCAACAGCAAAATAAGAGTATGCAGGAAAGGCTATTATAGTCTGTGCTTGCTAAGGACTGCTGCCTGCCTTCTCCATGATGAGGCAGGAGCTTTGTTTAAACTGTCAAATGCTCAAACACTCCAGTCTTATCCCCCAGGAAGAATATATGGGAACCCTTCCTAAAAAAAATCTACCTAAACAAACAAACCCAGAATCCTCCATAAGTTGGGCTACAACTCTGAAGTGCTGAGGTACTTCTAGAAACCAGTACTAGCATCCTAAGGTCTCACACTGGATTAGCATTTGTATTTGTTTTAGCTTGTGTAGTATTTGTCTAGTGGCTATAGCAATACGTTAAATGATAAAAAGGCAGCCCCAAGTAGTTCTCACGATGAATTGCAAAAGATGAATGGAAAATCTGAGAAAGATGGACAATAAAACTGAACTACCAAGTCCCAGAAAGAGACAAATATTTGCATAAATTTGTGGCTCTAAAGAAAGTCTGTGGAACCTGAATTTGCATAATCTAAACGATGAGAAAAGTCAAGGAAACTAAAGAGTGTTTAGACATGTTGGTGCCAGGGCTAGCTCTTAACTTGAACAAATCACTTTGTGAGAAGAAATCCCATGTGCCCTGATCCTGGAGCCAGAAAAAGCACTAAGACATTTCCCAAGAGAAAGGGACAAAAGGCTGTATTCTGCTGGGAAATAACAGGGAAAAAAATAGAGTTTGTCTGTGTAACAGTAGAGTGGAGTCACCGGACACTTTCATCTCAAGAAATTGAAATACAAACTTTGCTAGCTTCAATCCTTACTGACTGTTTAGGGATCAATAGGTGAACATTCATCTGTTGTAGTCAGCCCTCATAACTTTGTTACAGCAGAAACTCCCAGGACCAGCTGAATCCTCAAGCTGGCAGCCAGACTTGGGCAGAGAGATGGAGTTGCACACCTGCCAGAAGCAGGAAGCAAGACAAGATCTGCAACCATGGCAATGTGGACTTAGACACCCTGACACTCCTCCAGTGGCTCTCTGTCCAGGGCCTTCTGCTGCATGCCAAAAACTGGGCTGCAGTTTCTCTAAGTGTCTGGAAACAATAGCTATGGGACAGATGGATGGATGGGCAGATGGGGAAGGAAGGATTCCAGGAAGGATTCCAGGAAGGAAGGAAAGGAAGGAAGGAAGGATTCCAGGAAGGAAGGCAGGATTCCAGGAAGGAAGGATTCCAGGAAGGAAGGATTCCAGGAAGGATTCCAGGAAGGAAGGATTCCAGGAAGGAAGAAAGGAAGGAAGGAAGGAGAAACAGACAGTGTTTTGGACCTGCAGACACTATTCTCCTCCCCTTGTTCCTCACTCTAGGATACCTAGATATAAGTATGAAAAAAGACTGCACAGGTGGCACTGGTTATCAGAAGGTATCAGAGGCTTAAAAATCCAGAGGATTCCGAGGCCTCTGGTTCTTCTCTAGACCCTTCAAAAATAAATACTATTACAATTCAAATAAATGAAGGAGTATATTCTGTCAAGTTTACTCTTTCTATGAAGCATGTAAATGTCTAAAACACCTTACAAATAAACAATTTGGCTTTTCAAGGTCTGCTCTGCGTTGAAACATATGAACAGAGAGCATAATTTAGTAAACAACATGCTGAATTGCTGTTTAAGATCTAGATTCCACACAAGAAATCCTGATACTATCTTCAAACAGAATCTGCATTTTTGTCAATACTTCATGCTATGGAGTAATCATACAAAACACATAGTGAAGCTCCTTGCCAAGGCTGGTAAGTGTAAGGACTCTGATTAACAGAAGTCTTCTGCCTAAATGTAATATGATGTTTATTTCCTATGGTTTGCAGTTAATTGCATAACACAAGTAGTGACAGGAGAGAGCTCCTCTTTGTGGAATAAAACCAACCACTCCCAGGATGTCTACTTAGTGAGCAATTTACAGAGACAGTGCCATGGTGGGTACCATTCAAAGGCACGTAACACCTGCATTCTTGTACTCATTCACACCTTCAGCTCCTGTCCCCTGCCTGTCCCTGTGTTCACTGCTCTGGGCAAAGCCTGCAGATCCCCTCTAATGACTCTTATGGCTGCTTATTTTATGACATTTGATGACTTGCTTGACCCCTCCTCAGCAGCGAGTCCCTGGAAGAAGTTGTGCTCCAGGCATATGTACAATCTTAATGCAGGTAGGGATATGTTATTGTGTCATACATGAAAAGTGGCATTAATTAATGTCATTAATCAATGACATCATGTTTCTAAGGGAAAATCTTCACTGTGTAAAGGAAAGGAACTTATTTTGCAGACAGGAATTTCTATCCCTACTTCTACAGCTAAACTTACCCAGAAAATAGGAGTTCCTACTACCTACACACAAGGGAAGATTTCTTTAAAAAGCGTTGTATGAAAAAGAGTTTTTAATCAAGTGGAACTGGGTTAACAAAAAGTCTGTTTCTCTGTGTTGGTTAGTTTTTCATCACACCAAAGAAGTCTGTATCATTTACAGCAAGTTTGAAAGCTGGAAGACACACCTGTTGACATTTGGCCTAAGGAATGAGAGCAGCCTATGCTTTCAGGGAGATATTGAGAATGAAAATAGTGGTTGCACTTCATTCCCACAGTTTTTAAAGTTTTATTGATTTTTTTTTGAGTAGAAAATTAATCTTTTATTTTTTTTTTTTTTTAACAAACCTGGTGATTACAAAATATGCTAAATGGTAAGTCAGTGATTTTTCAGGGCAAGGAACAGAGTTATAAAAACATGAAATGAAATACTTTAAATCAGACTTTTAATAGGGAAAAAGTAATGTACCAGTTACTAATACAATAAAACTCTTAATATTGTTATAATCAAGTCTTTTTCAAAAAGAAAATAATAGAATGAGAGAATAGATTTTGTGTCATATACATGTACTTTCCAGCTAGAAATGCATTAAGACAATAGGGTAAAACGACAGATCCTTTAGAGGGATAAAAGGCTACAAAGTCACATCACCCACCTGTTTAAAAGCAGAGAGAAAAATCAGGGTGAAACAAAATTATTTTAGCATACCTTTGAGGCAGAGTGCTTTGTCTGCTTTACACCCTTAAAATCAGCTAATTGGCCAGTGCTAGTAACACATCATTTATTCTATGCAAGCCAAGCCCACAGGTACATATTAACTGTAGGCTTAACAAACAATTTGTACTTCCACAGTATCTTCAATCAGAGCATTTCCAAGTACCTTACAAGGAACTAATGTCTTTATTTCCCAGTGTCATTGGGAGCAAAGCTATTAAGTTTCTTCATCTGAAAGGTGGAGAAATGAGATGACTTGGATAAAACTAACTTTTTTGCATGGGCTTCCACCCTCCACTTGCACCCTTTGTCTGGGCTCCCTGAGGAGTAGCCAGCTGCATCCTCCCACCCCAAGGCTAATCAGCAGTAGGGTTTTTGATGTCGTGCTGATATAACCCAGTCCAACACTTTCATCTCCATCATGCTCTTTAACCAGGTGGAAAACTTAAGATTCCAGAGACCTGTTGAATGTGGACTGACTGGTGTATGCACAGAATACAGGGTATAGTATAGTATAGAATAGTCACCCTCACCAGGTAACCAGATAAATGACACAGTTACCAAGTGTCACCTAGGTGACTATAATTACGTGGTTTAGTTTGGCTCTTGGTTTGAAGAATGTTGCAGAACAGAGCACATGGGCCAGTGAGCAATCATACACCAGTACATCTGAATGCTAGGCAGCTTCAAATTTGCTCTTTGGGAAATGAAACCTCTGAGAAAATATTTACTTTGCAAATAAAGTTCATTTACAGTGTCAGACAAGGTGACTCTTTAACATCACAGCAAACACTAGAAATTCCAGTATAATCACAGCACCTCATTAGACATGAAAAATAACCTTCATGCACTGGCATGTTTTGAGGTTGTCAGCAGTAGCAAAGGAAATGCTACAGTATGTGATGGCCTCAGTTAGTAGCCCTGAGGATAAAGAGATGTAAAATGGCAAAGAGCACCAGGCCTTGAGAAGGCTGGGGGAGAATACCATGCATCTGGGAAAGGTAACAGGATGCAGAAGAGAGAAATAATTTACTGAGAAGCTCTAATCCAAAGATGCCCTTATGCCACTCCTGAATGGAAAAAAGCTGAAGTGCTTGTTAGCAGAGCACTACTTTGTTTTGATGGCTTTACATGGATGTTGTCAGCATGGAAGTTACTTCCATATAATGATCAACTTTGTGTTATTGATGTTTACTTAAGAGAGAAATACTAGTATATATATAAGTACACAATATAAAAAAATAAATATGTTATCAGATTTCACAAAATCCATAAAGTAGCACCGAAAAATTAAGACATCATGAGTAACTTCAATCTGAACCATATAAAGATCATAATTTTTCCATTTCAGAAATTTAAGAAGTGCTGTTTAGGTAGCATTAATGACACAATGTCCTACCAGGATCAAGATACATCCCTCAACATCATCCTGAACAGAAATATTCTGACTGTCCACTTCTCAGATATTCACTGGTCTTCCATAGCAATCTGGTCCCCAGACAAACAAAATATCAAATCCAAATATTCTGAAACTCTGCAGCTTATGTCAGGATGAATAAGGAAAGAAGACAATTTTGACCAAAAATGGATAAAGTCTTTCAAAATGTACATATAGGTTGCACCCATGAGTTAGTATTCAGAGCCTGTCTGAGCCTGCAAAACATGTCCATCCTCCCCCACAAAAATGTAAACCTATTCTTGTCCACAAAGCAAAGATCCAGCCTACAGGTTTGGAGAAATAACCAGGAAGATTACATTAAGTTAACTGCAAATGTAACTGGTTTCTGACTGAAGGGCTTCTGTGCATTCCTTTGTACATATTTGTGTATAAGTCATTTCTTGGCCTGTTCCTCTGCTCTCCAGCCATCTGTAAGAAATATGCAGTAACAGAAATAGCCTACTGTGTATGGGTTTACATTCTCAAGCCCTGTTTTGACAGGACAGTCAGCTAGAACAGCAGAGATTCTCACTTATTTTTCTAGAACTCTGACATGCAGAGAAAAACAAAGGGTTTTCTGCTCTGCAACACTAGTTTCCAAGTGCACAAGATAAAGTCTGTCATCATTAAAGGGTTCATGTAGCATTAAATATTAATAGATAAAAACTATTTCCTGGTAAAAAGGAAACAAAGTTAGAGCTGCTATATATAGATTGTAACTATGGATGTTTTCTTACATGAAAGCTTCCTGGTTAATGTATGTTGTATTTATAGTTAGACATATTTCAAGCCATGCAACATCATATGACACTTTCCTCATCATTCTTGAGTAGTCTGTCTCTTTCATACTGCTTTGAACTTTGTTACTGAGGAGGCTATTCAGACACCAGAGCTGTCTATGGTCCATACATTGATCTCTGCTGTCTGCACAGCCATGAAAATCACTTTCATCAGATTATCCTTTAGCTGCATATTTACTTTTCAGTTTATAATAAAAACATTGCATTTAGAAAGAATAAATTACAAGTATTTTTACCCTAAAAATATTAAAATTACATCCTAGAAGACTGCTCTGAACTTCATATTTCTTCTCACATTTGTTTTTTTTTAATTACTAAATTCCTTTTTTTGTTTGTTTATTCTGAAAGTTCATTAAACATGCTGAATAACTTTTTATCTCATAAAAACAAGTTCTCTAATTTACCCAAGATGATAAAGAATGTACCAGAGAGTTTCCCAGGCAGTAAAGTTTTAAAAACCTGCAATTTTTTTTGGTGGAACTTTAAGTTGGCACAGATCTACCAAGAAGAAAGGGATTAGGATTTTTAAGAACAAATCCAGCAAATCATCTTGTGCTTCACAGTTGTCTGGGATATTTATTAGCAATATTGCTCTCTAGGGTCAAATCTAATAAGCACAATCCCTCTTAACATCTTTATAACCTCTGAATAGCCTAACAGCAAAAGAAATGAAGAGCACAAAGAAGAAACCATAAGGACAAAGTTTCTAGTATGATTCATTTCAGGTGAGAAAGTGAGGGCAGGTTAAATGAAAATGTATGGGAGCATGATTTGCTTTCTCTTCTAGAGTAAGCAGGTGTAATACCTTGTGCTTGGAGCAATGTCCTCCAGAAATCACCTCCCAGGCGTCGAAGTAAACAGAAGTTTATTTGAACAGAAATGTTTAGAAAAATTATGATACAGTGCTTACTGTATGTACTAGGAAAATACAGTGTTCTAGAATAAGCAGAATGAACATGTCTGTACTCACCAGTGAGTGTTCTATGTGCTTTTGAGTCGTCTGGGACTTGAATGGAATGTGCTGAAAGGCTGTAAATTTTCTGGTAAAAAACCTCATTAGATCAATGTTGCTTATTTTCAATAAAACTTGAAATTAAAAACTGAAATTGCAGCAAACTGCCTAGGGGTATTGAGTGAGATGCTGGATGCTTGCCTTTTCCAGTCAATATTCTGAATGGCACAGGGTGTTTCCTTGGAAGAGGTCAGCACCTGCTGTGTCTACTGGACTTGCTGGGAGCTGATAGACTGCAAACCTGGTTTGGAGATATGCAGCACCTTGCTAATTCATTTGTACACACCAAATAAATAAATAAATAAAAAAGAACTCTCTGCATCAAAGTTTTCTGATTTACTTCCTCTTTGAGGTGCATAGTAACTATGCAATAATGGAGTATATTTCTACCTTTGAGTGAGAACCTGAGAATACACTAAGAATTTGGGTCTGGATTTAAACATAATGTATGTAAATGACATCTATTCCACAGAAAAACAGCATTGTTCACATCCTGCTCACCTTATGCATGTTGAAGAGTAGCAGCATGAAATGGAGCAAGAAGTTTTTCCTCAGTGGGTTTACAAGCAAAGTTAAGAAAGTAGTAAATCAAATTAAAACCAAGGATTAGGAGCTCTGTCACTGTAGATTGCTCTCTCCCCTCCAGATCTGAGTTAGGGACTTTGTCTAAACAACTCATCTCCCTCAGAGAGTTTAAGGCTCTTTCCCTCTTCTTGATTTACAGCAGAAAGTATCTTCTAGCACTCATAATAATACTTCAAGAGAGCCTGTTTCTGCAGTATTATCACATCTCTGATTTCAACACTGCTGTTCTCAGTGGAGCACCTAGGGAAAGAGATAATGAAGGTCTAGCTTTGCTTACAGGGAGCTTTTTGTTTCTGGTTCAGTCAACAGGGATTGAACTTCCTCATCACCTCCAAACTTCAGAGTCTGAAACACACACAACTCTTGTCAGTCTTCTAGTCAAGGTTTAGAGAACAGAATTTAAACTCTAACAGGTGCTATTTGATGTGTGTGCTTATGAAATGGTACTGCCTGCTGCCTGATATTTTGACATGGGGAGTTTCTTCACATATGAATACATTTCCCTGTCACGCATCAACTTTGTCAGAGTCTTAGGGGGAAAAGAGGAGGAGGAGAAACATTTGCTAAAATATTTGTAATATATCCCCTGATCAGATGGCAACAGCTGCTTGCAATCAAAATGTGTCACTCTTTATTGGGTATTCATGTTGTGAATATAGAAATGGATTCTGCTTGTAATTAAATAAGAAATTTTCTTCTGAAAGTAAGAGCCCTGGGGAAACTGTCCCCTTTGCACCATGAGTGACAGAGAGATGGTCACCATTCCTGTTTGCATTTGAAATAGTGAATTTCCTTCTGCTAGCACCACGAATCTATTATCACAGGGTGCACTTTTAGTCTCTGAGTACAAAGAAGCCTTGTTCCTTCACACCAGCCCTTACATTTCTTGATTTCCCCTCTTCCTCCTTGGCAGAGAATATTGCTGAATTAACTATGGTGTTTTCCATGAAATTCCCATGTCTACGTCTGGCAATAACGCACAAAAGGAAACTGTTTCAGAAGAAATGCTGATCTTGGATAGGGCTCAAAGTCTGGGGTTCGTTCTTACTTTTCACATGTGCACCTTGGAGTTTTATGAAAGTGTTCAGCCTCCCCTTGCACCACAAATGCCAAAGGCAGGAGCTACATGTGGACGACAGTGTTCGCAGGGGGTTGTTAGGGAAATGGTTCTCCTCTGCACTTCTTCTTCAAGATACTTCTTTAAAGGAGCACTTATGGCAGACCGGTGAGGATACTTTTAGGATTGATGAGTGAAAAATAACTGTAGTACAAAGACAAAACAGTTAGTCTCTTGGTTCATAGACAGCTTCATCATGGTAGGACTGCTTCTCTGGCCTTCTAAAGTTCTGAATTTGAGTCCTAAAGAAAGGTCTTAAGTGGTAGTCAACAGCAAGACAAGAAAAAAACAAAAAAGAGGAGTTAAAGAAGACACAGGCACAAGCATATTTTAGGTGAGAATTGGAATCTGTTTTAGAAGTGTTCATATAATTGACACAATCCAAAACAGAACTTGTGCTATTTTGGTATTTGTAACATTGCAAAAACATGCTCTATTTAAATACACAATTATTATGCTGTGTTTCTGTCTTATAAAGACATACGAACCATGAAGAATTAGGCACAATGAGAAGGAGAACTTCTGAGCCTGCTGTTAGAGAAAACTAGACTGATATATTTTGCTAAGATGCAAGAGAGAAAAGCAAATGAGTAAAGTTAAATGGCAAACTTTGTGTTGGCACTGACTATTCATAAGCACATGTGGTTCCTTAAGTGCTGAAGAAAATCAGTTTTCATCTAATTATATAAGAAATTTCTTGAGTCAAATAAGCTCTTGGGGAGCAAAGACTAATTTTCAACAGAGCTTAACCTATTCATCAACACTAAGCTTCCACAATTAGTGAGCTCAGTCATGCAGAAAGTTTAAAGAAATACATCTCATTGTTATTATTTCAATTTCCAGGTCCAAAGGAGAAATACAAGACATGTTACCTTTGATGTTTCTGAAATATAACTGAAAATTGTTATAGTCACACAGCATGCACTTCGCAGTTTCACTGCACCAGTTAAAAACAGCTGGGGAAAACAGATTTCTGAACAAGGTCTGATATTCACCCAACTTTTATTTTTATGTTTTTTAACTCCACTGATAGATGGAGGCAGGCTAATGTACAGTAAAACAGACATCCTCCATTTGCTACTACTTTGAGGATCTCCTTTTTATCACACAAGAAGGCAAAAATCACATAATTATGTCTCATACCTTATATGACCATGGTACCCAAAAGACCCTTTATTAATTAGAGTTCTGACAAGGAAAGCCAAAATTAAGCTTATCATAGCCAATGCTCCAAAGATCTCAGTGTGAAGCAGGAACTTTTATGAACTGGCCTCAATATTTTGCATCTGCAGGAAGACAACATGCCATTTGTAGTTTTATGTGCCCTACCATTTTCTGGTTCATTTGCTTAGGATTTCTAGACATGACTTGCATTTGAAACACCAGCAGAATAATTAGTGAAACACAAATCCTTCACCTTCTGAAAAAGAAGAATTCTCATTTTACTGAAAATGTATGGAAAATTCTTATTGGTAAAGCTCCTATTTCTGTTATACACCATAGCTGCTCTAAACCCACAAAGCTACCAATATAGCTACCAAATATTTATTAATTAAGTCCCCATTTTATACACTTCAAAGAAGTGTCCAGATAACTGTATGGATATATTGGATATATATGTATGCATTTAAGAAAGCCTTATGACCTATTTCTTTTGAATGTCTTATTGAGAAATCTAAAATAATTTCTGGAAGATAGAAGTGTATTGTATCACTTCTGCAGTGAAGATGGATTTACACTCTCCAGTGGAAATTGCATTACAATTTCCTTTTCAAAGGGAAAGATGCTGATTAGAATTTGGGACTCTGAGAATGGAGAGAGTAAAAATAGGTTAGAAGGCAGTACCTCAGTGAAGAATAGACAGCCCAGGAAAGAGAAAAGAGGAAAGGAAAAGGTCTGTTGAATATAAACCTTTTGATAAAGTTTCTTTGTACTCCTGTGCTTCCTGCTGTTCACAGATAGCAACCACCTTCTTGGAGCTAGGACTATCAGTTTATTGAATATATGGACAGTGCACACCATGGAGAGTTCCTCAGTCCCCAGATGGAGCACTAAGGTGCACAAATAGCTGCATGGGAAGGACAACTGTAATAGCAGCTTTATTATCTGGACTAATACCTCTATCTCCTCAGAAGACCATCTGAATTAAAATCTAGTATTGGAAGTATATGACAATGTTCTTTCAAAATTAAACCATGGCACAGAAATTTCATCACAACTATAGATGGTCTTTTAGGCCTCTCCAGATGATAAGACTTTTTATTTCCTCTTGAACTATTCTGTTGATGGATTTTGCTTTAATGCACAATGTATCAAAATAACAATTGTGCTGTATTTGGCAGGTGCAAACCAATTTGTTCAGCTTGGAATGCTTGATTTTTTATGATGGTTGTGACACTACATTTGTTTGACTAGTGCACTGAACATACAGTAAGAAAGATGCCAAAAGGCAAATTCACAATGAAAGAACCGACCTGAAAAGAAAATCATTGAAGAGGGTTGTTTTTATTGGTATTCTTCACGGATTGAGCAGTTTTAAAGATTGTGTAACAACCACAGGCATGAAAGCTATCCAGCCTCTTAAAGACTTGAATAGATGGTTTGTAACGTACTATGTATGTCTGTTCCTCTCTCCAAGATTTTTACAAAATTGTAACAAAAAAAAAAATCTTAGCTATTTTAAAAGTACTTTATGTATGTGTATGTATATATATTTATATATATACTTAAATCAGTTGTTTCTCTGACAAGATTTTACAATTTTATAAGGTGAACCTTATAGGAAATCACCCAGTTATTTGCATTTTCAGAGAACTTCCTTACTTCTCAACTCACGTACTGCTTAAAAACAGTATTTGTGAGAATAGAATATATGCCAAGAAACACTACAATACTGCAGAGAAAACTTTGAGGATTCTTGTCCATCGAGAGTAAACAGCTACAAACTTAAATCAGCCACACATGCCAATTTACACATATGAGTCTTTTTGTTTTCCACTGAAGGTTTGTCATTCTGTTCCTTGGAGTCACTTTTCACAAATTTCCCTAACACTGTTTCAAGCTTCTGGAGACATTCACTAGCACATTATTTTGGTATTGTAATACTATTTTTCCCAGTCTGATTTTGATTTCCTAGCATCTTCAATTAGGATTGAAATCCAGTTTTGATATTCCACATTGAAAAATTCTTGTCTCACAGACTCCGATGACCTCTCTTTCTTGTGTGCACAAAGAGACAAAGACTTCTGTTAACGGTGGCTTAAACGCCTTCGCTGGCATAGCAGCAGGTCCTGACAACAGATGTGGCAGCAGCTGGAGAAATCTTTTTTCATTTGAAATTGATGCTTGAGTCTATATTCAGCCAAGTATATCTCTGGCATTGCAAACATGTAAATTCTTGAGGATGCCTTTGGCTGCACTGAAGATGTATTTGTGTTTCTCTGTGATGACTATTTTCACTAAAAATTGATAAACAACAGGGCCTATCCATGCATCACAAGGCACACGATTTTAAGAACTTTATAAAAATTAAGTCACATGTTTACATGTCCACATGATGAAATGTCTTCACTTAAGGGTCACACCCTTACAGTGAATTGGCTAAATAAGACTTCCTTTAGTTAAAGTGTAATTATCTATCTTTCCAATGACTTGGAATAGTTCTCAGGAAAGTTGAGAGCACAGAAATGCACACAAATCTCTGAAAATGCAAAGGCCTTGCTCTTGTTTGCACTGTTGCAGGGTGGCCAGGATGTGGAATTATCTCAGGATTTCTCTGAAGCATGCCTAAATTTTATCAAGGTTGAAATACCTTCAGGGTATGTATCAAAGTGTGATGAGTCCAGGATCTAGGAAAGGGGTTTTTTATTTTTCCTCTTTTCTGTGATAAAAGAGGACCTTCTTATAAATTTTCACTGCTTAGAAGTTTAGTCAAAGTTCAAACTAAGTAAAAATTATTCGTAAAATCCTCACTTAAGACTGTATAAAATTTATACTTAGCTGTTTCTGTTGATGTCATCCCTACTCCAGCCTTCTTCCAAACATTCTCTCAAACTTCTGCTTAAGTTTAGCTGATGAAATTCTAGTTTCATCTTCTTGTTCCACACTACTAAGTAAACCTGTAGTCTGTAAAGATCAACATATTCTGATGAAACATGTTCTTGTGTTATGGTTTTTGATGTCTAGTCTATACCAGGGCACAGATAGGAATGTGTGATGCTGGAATGCTACCAGGAGTCAAACAAAAGTCTGTCTGTTTCTTAATGTTATTTGTTGCTTCACTTCTGCAACACATATAAAAGGAAGATCCTCACAAGGACAAGATGAGAGTACACAGTTTTAAGCTATGCCCAGGGAGGTTAGGTAGGACATTAGGAGGAATTTCTTTACAGAAAGGATGATTAAATATTGGAATGGGCTCCCCAGGGTGATGGTGGAGTCACAGTCCCTGGAGATGTTTAAGGAAAGACTGGATGTGGCACTCAGTGCCATGGTCTGGTTGACAGGGTGTTGTTTTGGGCTATGGGTTAGACTCAATGAACTCAGAGGTCTTTTCTCACCTAATTGATTCCATAATTCTGTGATTCTGTGAACAGCAGTCTGATGTTCTTATTACTATCTATACAGAGGAAATTCTGACCAGCCTCTGGTGTCTGGCAAAAATTCCCCTGATTTGCAAACTATTACGATCAAGCTTAGGTCCTTCTAAGTGTTATCTGTTTTGGTACTATAGTACTGAGGTACTATTTTGCATCAGAGAGATACTGCATATAGGATCCAGAGCCAACTCTCTAGAAGAAAATGAGAGTTCTATTTGACTAGGTAGCTCAAAAAATAAGCTTCTGGCAGCATACAGCTTAACCATGGTCAGTAGGACTTTGATGGCTGAAGATCTGCCTATAAGAAACTCAAGAAACTTCCACCTCCCACTCTCCTTTGTTTACCTAACCTCCAGTGAGTCAGGTGCCTGGAATCAGATGACCCCATATTCAGAAAGACTCTCCCAATAACTATTCAACACAAATATGTAATTTCAGGTAGCAGCTGCAGATGTTCTGGTTAAGGACAACATGAGTTTACCCCTTTGCCTTCTTGTTTGCCAAGGTGGAGAAATTCAGTCTTTATGAGGTTAACATAAACATGAAGTCTTGTATGTAAGTAATTGGATGACTCTACATAATGTATAAGAAGTCATTTCATCCAGAAGAGCTGAGACCATGTCTTGTGCTTTTTTTCTCAATGCATTTTAACATCTAAGAGTGAAAACAGACATGGATGAGCTGAAGTTTATGCATAGGCATGCTTGGGTCTATAGAAATTTGAAATAGGCATAATTTGTCTCCAGTGTTTTGTTGTGATATATAACTACCATTATATATTAGGCAATGCTAGTGAAATGCATATGTGAACTCATAATCCAATCAAAATAGTTATGAAACTGATGATTTCTGAGATTAAACAGCTACTTTTGGTTTTATTTCCTGAGACCCAAGGGCGTTTGACATATGCTGAAACATCACAATAGATCACCTGGAATTTGAAAGACAGCTTTCCACTTTGTTATGAATGTTTCTTGTGTTTGTGATAAACATAAAGCAGATAAAATTCTGAGATTTTAACCTCTTTTTTCCACTCTCAGCTACTCTTCTGCCTTATGAATTCTGAAAGATTTACCAAGCAAGAATGTGCCCAATTTTTGGGAAATCTTGGGCCAATTTCTAATGAACTTGAGACTCATTTCAGTGTACTGTAGGTATAGAATTGTTGCTTTTATTTTTTTTTCCACAACTTTGAATCCATGCTGGACAAAATACAAGGTCAGACTGATTTTTGGATTGTTGCTTTGATCTTCTGTAAATGTAGGCCCTCCAACACTCTCATGAAGCATATAGTAATTCTTATCTTTGACTTTTTCATTACAGATCAAGAAACTGAGGCACATACATGCCACAGCTCATTTACAGAAATGAAGGGGCTGTGAGCTAAATTTATCATTTTAACTATTGATCATATTTCTTTTCATTTGACTTCTCTGCTGAAATTCATTGTTCAAATTCAAGGTTCATACAAGGTGTGTGGCAACAGAGACTTCATAAAAGGTTTGTATTTTGCAAATAAAGTTTGCTTTCAGGAGTAAGAACTACCTGTTACGTAACTCACTATTATCTGAAATAAAAGAGAAAGTGTCCTTTGACCAAGAAGTACAGAATTTAAATCCTGGGAGCTATGGGAAACTGCCACTAAAATTCTGTTTTATTTAAAATGTCAAAGAGCATATAAGTAGACTGAGAGTTGCCATAACTGTAACAGCCATTGTGTGACACTACACTGAATGGGCAGTAGTGATAATCAGTATGCTCAATAGGATACTGCAATGTGGAGATTCATTATCACCCTGTACAAATAGCATATTTTGGTTTTGCTCAAATTTGTGTTTTCAATTCTACTAAGTAAATTCAGGGAAGGGAAGTATGAAAGTCTATGAAAGGAAATGTAGAAGATATGGTAGATAAAAAAACTCAGCTAGCCCTGCCTGTGAAGTTCAGCAAGACCCCCATTTCACCTCCCTAAATTTATTTGTTACATAACAATGTGTATTTGCATTCTTAGAGAGTGATTCTCATGTTCTCACATTGTGCTTCAGTGACTAAGCTGTAAGATATTTCATATATTGAAAAAAAGCCTCCACAGCTCAAGGACTACATAAATTCTCCATGTAGAGAGACAATAACTAACTCTGCAACATTTTTCTCATAGCTGTTAGTGTAATAATTTAAAATACTAGAACTGCTATAAGGAAAAGTAAATAAAAGAATCATCCTCAGGCATGTTTGTGGTATGATCCTAGCCACTTATGGAGCAAGTAAAACAAGTTCACACGCATAATGCAAATACCCTGGTTCCCATCTCACTGATGTAATTTTTTGGCTTCTCTGGAAGTATGATTATCTGGGATGAGACAAAGCACATATCCGGGGTAGTCTGTTCACCAAATGCGAAGAGACACTCAAAGGAAAAAGAAAGATTCACAGTTCAGTTAGTGCTGTGACCTCGTGATTCAGGGTCTGCTACGAAACCAGCATGAACAGGGGAAGTACAATGGCTGTGCCAAGGCACGACATCAGCAGCCAGCCTTGCTGGGCCTGTGCAGCAAGTGGATTGCCAGGAACAGACTTTTTCCAGAACTTGCTTAGGACACAGGAGCCGGAAGCTACTACTTTGGTGATTTAGGGTTCCCTGGTGAATACCTCCCACTCATGGTTAACTCCTCCTAGCAGCTGCAGCTTCAGAGAAAGAGAGCAATGTACAGCTTCATTGTTGTAGATAAGAACTGAGACCAAACCTCTCACCCTCTTCTTTCTTGGAAGGAATTTCTCCTAGAAAGCCAACTCTCATTGTTGGTAAAATTAAGTCAGGGTTGCTTCGCAAGGCTTAAAGAGCAGTATCTAAAGTTATCTGAGATCTGGGGAATACATACTTTTGGCGCTTTCTCATTTTAATAAAATCCAATTGTTTGGGTTTTTAAAATGTGTATAAATAGGAATTTTTTCTTTTAAAAATCCCTGACTCTTAAAAATGTTTTACCATTTTTAAATGGATGGTCTGATCTGTGTGGTCATTAGTGGAGGTGAAGTGTTGATAACTTATAGTAAAAGATGGTCTATATCATTCAAGTTTGGGAAGTCCAAATATAAAGTACAGGCCTGAACTTCATGGAATGGAGCTGCCTTGGGAAGGAGCAGCTATGGAGGTGGGCCTGTGCTACACTGTTTTTAACAATTTCTGGTATTTAAGGTGCTCATAGGAACCTCTAAGGAGTTTGAATGAAGACAGACAGATTGCAGGAGATGTGCTCAATAGGGGCTGCATGAAGTCAATCAATGCACACATAGTTAATTGCAGGCGTAGCAGTGCTAAGTCCAGCTAATACACAAACACTCAAACTTTACAAGCACCAAATCCCTTCATGGCATTACCCAAAGCATGGCAGCTGAAGAGCAAACATACTATTATAGTTTTTATAGGCATAGGATATTTCAATGACGTATACACGAAATTAAATATTGATACTCACTGACACCATTATAGTGGGGGCCTCTTGGAGCCACACAATCTCCAAAGCTACCTGTTTAAACCACAGCCCTCCAGCCTAGAGGGTTGGAGACAACTTGGGGTACTGCTCATGCAATCATGGGTAAGTACTGAGCAATACGTGAATTTTCAGTTTGAAGAGCACAGCAAAGAGAAGTGATGGGAGAAACAGAGGAAGGGAGTGGGGAAAGGGAAAGAATTGTGTTGGATAAGTGCAAAGTCAAGGAGATGACAGTGATGAAACTGGAACCTTTTAAAAATGAAAACAGAATGTCTCAGACCATTTGTTTTTGTACCTTTTCTCTTCTTTTTGCCACTATTTCCTTCCACTGCATGTTCACATACAAATATCTGTACTGAGTATTTAATTCCACTCCTGCAGATGAGCTGATGTGACACTTTTTGGTCTTCTCTTTTGTCCCCATCAGCTCCATTTTAAGTCACATTTCCTCTCCAAGCAATTTGCAGGAAGATCCATTTCTAGGAGAATACAAACACTTTGTAATTCATTACCTTTTTCTACAGTATTAAAACAGTTCTACAGAAGGTGATCTTCATTTAGATACTGAATAAAAAGGTAGTCTGTTTAGGTGGCAACAGCCATGTGTCCTTGGGCGTTCCTCTGTGAACAAAAAAGGGGGATAGGAGAATGACAGGCAGTTTCAGTTAATCTCTCAGTTTTCCCTTTTCTGGATTCTGGATGCAGTGACTTTTATCACTTCCCCAGAGTTCCCAAGGGGGCATGTGGAGGTGTGTGATCCCTCAGCTCCTGGCATGCCTGCCCCTCGGCAGCTCCCTTGGGAAGAAGCCAGCACAGCCTTGACATCCATGTTTAGGAGCAGATTCTGACACCTGCTATGGCAAAGATGCTCTCAGGTCACTGCTCTGCAAGCAGCTGTGTGAAATAGCATTTACAATCAGAACAGGGATGGAAGAAGAGGAAGAAGAAACCCAGGATTAAACTAAAACTGCCACGATCTACTCTCTGAACCTCTAAGACTTCATTTTCCCCCCTGATGTTGAGGAGGCATATAAAATACTGATGGTAATAGCAATTAATAGATGGGTAATGCAACAGATGTAATTGTGTTGCATTTTCTTCATTTTTGCATTTTCTTCAACAACTCTACTTTTTTTTTTATACAATTTTAATTACAAATGAGCAGTCAAAAGCAATAAAAATCTTCCCTAAAAAAACCCCAAACCCCACAACTCTTTGCATGCACTTATATTACCAAAAGTTATCAAGTGGCAGGTAGTAGTTCTAGTTATCTTTTCAGCACACCATGCCTGTCAAAGCATGATTAATTTTTTTTAACCTTTTTATCAGTTCATCGAGAAAACGGCTTGATCAGGGGTGTATTGACATCATCTCAGTAACTGCTCTAAAATACTTTAGGTGACTGGAAGAGTAATTAAAAATATGGTGCCAATAACTTTAGAACTCATGAAAAAATTTATAGGTCACTGTTGCTTCTGTAATGCCATTCACACAGTGATAAAAGAAATTACTGTTAATTACCAGGCTATTACCATACTTAATTCTGATAATTGTAGGCTATCCAAACAATGTCGAGAAATAGAAATTACATTATTTTATTTCTCCAGCAAGGTGGCAGTACTGTTCCTATATCATTTGTTCTAGGGTTGCTCTATTTTTGTTAATGAATTAGATTTATTGCCTTATAGCTGATACACAGAGGTTAAAAAGTCTACTTTGAAGCATCAGCTGTTCCCTTTCAGTGTGATTCATATGCATGTATATGCACACGGTCTCTTGAAAACATTCTAGTGTTGTGACATAGTTTTCTTTTCCTCCTTTAGGACCAAACTGGCAAAGTACGAGATTGTGCAAAGCAGAAATAGGCTTTACTGACTACAAAACCAGGTAGCTCAAAAACTCCAGGCTCCAAATCTCACCCATACTACAGCTGGGAGGAAAATATAAGAGCTTTGACTCTAGGGAAATATTGGGAAACAGACCAAAATTAATTCATTTTCATTATGACTAATTCCAGAAAATGTCTCCTGGAAAGAGTTTAAGCACATGCCCCTTTGATTTCAATTGGAGTTTAGGGAACCTTTTAAGAACTGAGTTGGCAAATTTTCATCTCATGAGTGTATTTTAATGTTTTGAAAGTATACATGCTGAAAATGTCTAGAAAACACAAGGTTAGACCTTGTTTCTGTTTATGCATAGTTTCTCACTGTTTTTTAATCATTTTATAGAAACTGAGAAAAAATAAGGTTCTTAAAATACCATGTATCTGCTCTGCAAAATGTAAAGGATGACTCTAAACTCCACTGAAGTGAAACCATACTTACTGAAATCCTCAGTTGTTATAGAACCATGGAACATTTCCCTGGAAAACAACTGGTTTTATTCCCACAAAAGTCATTGGAATTTTCCTAGAATAAATGTGAACAAGATGTGATCCTCAGCATTTCTTTTCTGTAAAATCAATAACAAATGCCATTTAAGTTTCACAGTGCTAAAGCAGGCATTTCAGCTATTGTCCTCTACACTTTTTAGCATCTTTCCTAAACTTTGAATAGAAGATTTTTTCTTGTCATCATCTTCGCTGTTGTCTTGGTAAGTTTCTTCACCAAAAGCTGCTGAAGTCTGCTCAGCTGAATTTTCCTATGTTCCAGTGCAAAATAGGAGCTCTACAGGAACAGTGTTTCCCTCTGAGCTATTCCTCTCCTCCTGGTCTTTCTGTGTGTTTGGGCTGAACAAATCCTGCCACGAGTATGGCAAGGAGCAGGCAGGAGGTGACTCTCTGGATCTGTTGGTTTGCAGTGCCAAAGGATGCAAACACAGAGGCATGACTGACTTCCCAGCATCCTGATGTTCTCACTCTTCACTCTGTAAACTGCTCTCTCACATTCATCAGCAATTGAAAAACGCTGGGGTACTACCAGGATCAGTGTAGATCCCATACTGCATCTCTTGCAGTTCCATGCTTTTACTAACTCAAGCCAAAGCTTTTTTTCCTTGCAGTGGATTTAAATTTGGGTCCTAAATGATTCTGTGGCCTCAGGTGGCCAAAATCTTCTTTAGAAAGCTGTCATTGCATTGTGAAGGGAGCTACAGTACTAAGATTATTTTTATATCACACCATATTGTACATGGCATAGTAAAAGTAAAATAAAAAAAATTCCTCTAGTCCCTCACTGTTACTGTTAACCACTGTTTTATTCTACAGGACGATAGTTTTTGCAATATATGTCTCAGTAATGATTAAAATGAGATACATTGAATCATGTATGTCTGTTTTAGTGCTAGAATATAATGACCCTATGATATCTGTGATTACAGGTCTTAAAAAAAAAATCTGAAACCTAAAATCATGTTACTACAAACATGTTGACTTTTTCCTCCCATATTAATATTGTCTATACAGTAAAGTTGAGCTTTTCCCTGCATTCCATTTTAGAAAATATTAAAAAAAGATCAAGATGTTTGAAAAATCTAATCAAAATGTATGAGTCTCAAAAACAACATATCAGCAACAACCTAGAGAAATAAGTGATCCCTATGAAATTTTGTCGATGTATGTTTGGGAACAGCAGAAAAGTTAAAAGCTTCGCTAATATGTAGTAAATTCAGCAGATCAAAAATTTCATTATTTTAAATATATTTTTCATTATTACAGACTAGAGTTCTGTGTATTTCTTGCATTTTATCTAAAGATCATGTCAGATATCTGAGCTATATCCCTTGTGCAAAATGTTCTATCTTCTCTTTTCTACTGATTTTAAAATAGGTGTTTAAAGTACTTTATTATTATTTGAAAAAAAAAAAAATATAGCAAGCTTCCTTGCTTATATTCCCTCTCTCAGCTAATACCACTGCAGATTAACACAAATTGCACTTAAAAAAATGATCCTCACTCTAAGCTGCCACTTGCTGAATATGTGAATTGGTGCATGTGTCTGCATGGAATTAATTCATAAGCAGGCTAGAAATACCCTCACAGAGCTCTGTTAAGCTGTAAGTGGAAAGCAGCATAAGACACCTTCATAACAGAGTGTATTTCAGCCATGAATAACTGCACTTAGTCCAGTTCCTTTAAACACCCTAGCTTCATGTCCATTAGTCAGTGTGCCAAAAGTGCAGGCTCCAGTGCAAAGATGTGATGCTAACACTTCTGCAGCACAATGATGGGCTGACTTACTTGGATTGAAAGTTAGTTTCTTCAAGTGTTGGTGCTCTAGTAAACCATGCAGTTACTTTTCATCATTGAGTTGACAGTTTAAATAAGTTGGCATTTTAAATGAACTAAATAATCACTCAGCTGCTAATTTAACTTTAAATTCAGTTCAAAGGTTTACTTCAAAAGATGGCAAGGTTGGCATAAAATACAAGTACTGTTGAAGTTGGCTGCAAACACTCCTCATCTTCAATATGATCAGGAGTGAATGCTACGTCTTGATTGAAAAGTAGCCCTTTTCCCCTTGAACCCTATGATCTCTGTGGGTCTGACCCAGAAAGGTTGTGCTAATTATTCTGCATCTTACCCAACTAGCATCAGTCATTCTGTCTTAAATCACTGCCATAACTTGCACGGGGAAGAAAGGCCTAATTCAGCTTTCTCTCTCTTTTTTTTTTTTTTTTTTTTTTTTTGTTATTGCTCTTTTGCCAACTGACTGAAAAGCAAACTATTAAAAATATAAAATTTGAAAATCTGGTTAAAAAACCAAAATGGTTTTATATTTCCTTTTCTGGAAACTTCCAGAAAAATAGTCAGAATTTTATGATTTCATTATCTGGCTAATAGTCCATTTTATTGTGCAGCAAATGGTCAGGGATTACCTTCCCATACATTCACAGGCTCTTTTTTACAACTTATATCTGATTTATAATCACTCCCACAAGCTTCAATGAACTTAGATTATTTCTCTAGATTTGATCAATTTTCAGTACTCTACACTCATGTGTAAGCAGTTTTGCATTTCAATGGATTCTGGTTTTGATTGGGGTCTTCTTTTTTGTTTTGTTTTTGAAGAGGGCAGAGTCTGAGATTAATAGGATTAATAGCTGTCAATGAGCACGTATAATTATATCCTTCGTTATAGTGGCAATGTTTGCAGAACTGGCACAGGATTTTTTGAAAAGTGTGCCTTTTGCTCATGAAAATGGTAAAAGTTTATCTGGGCATAGGAGCCATGATTCCTGTGAGAGGAAGCAGGGCCAGTTCTGAATGGCATTACTCATTCAGAAACCGAATAGGCTTTGGGGACTATTTGCATGAGAAAGGGCTGCTCCTTACATGGGGAAGGATTGTAGAAAGAAGGCTACACAGACTCAATTCCTGACACGTCTGACATTTTGATTAAGGCCTTTTATGAATAGAGAACTTGGTTTCAGCCTGCTATTAACACGTTAGGCATTATTAGTTGCTCTGCAGTTCTATAAGCTGTGTGTTGGGAAAAGGAGGATATATGTCCTTTGCTCAGCATCTTTCCTTTTGCAGAAAAAGTGTGAGGAATATGTAAAAAAAGTCTGCAAGCTCAACTTCTAAAGAGGGTCCCCCACTTAGGGCATCATGTAAAGGTACTGCAAAACCCCTGTTTTCAGGTTTGTGTCCCTTGGAATTGGCATCAGGACAGCTTTGCCTTGTCCACCATGAGGTGCCGGAGACCGAGCAGTGCTGTACCAGGTGTAGCCAGACATGCTCTGCTTTCAGTGGGGTGGAATACTGCTCCATCAGCTGGGACGTGGACATGAGAAACATGAAAGCAAGGCAGGAATGCTCAGGTCCAAGCAAGGACTTCTGTGTCCAAACTAAAATGGGTTTAATATTTTGTTAGAGCGGAGTGTCATGATAATGTAAGCGCGGCCCTAGAGATGCAAGCACAAACACAACAGGGCTCACTGAAGACAGGGAGACAGTGGTAATTTTGACATATGGTTTGACTTGCTCTATCCCAACCACTTCTAACATGAAAAGGGGTATAATTGGCAGGCTACTGTAACTGAGACTGGTCGCTCAGAGCTTTTCATTTGTGCAACAAGCCGTGTGGCAGCACAGAAAAGGAAACTGGAAAAGTTACTGGTATCCATTCTTGTTCATCTTGTTTCCTCAGGTTACGGGTTGTATGTTGTGCAGATGACAGCTTCATCCTCCTGAGCAGGCACATGGTAAAACACAAGCTGTAAATTCTGGGGGATAATGTTAAATAAACTTATCGTACAGCTAGAAAATACACCTTGGCTGTTTCCCCAGAATGTTTCATCCTAATGAGAAATGGGAGCCCTAAGTTTTCAGGAAGGCACTTAGGGAAGAGGAAACAAGAAAACAAAGGCTGTATGCTAAAAATTTTCTGCCTCGAGAAGTCCAAGGAAAAGCAGGATATTGTAAAGCTCAAAAGGTCTGATACAGCTAATCTGGTGCTTTGGGCAGGGGCCAGAGTGCACTTCCTCATTGTCAGATCCTAAGACACAGAAAGTCCTTGACTTAAAGTAAGCCCTGCTCAGCAACAACCTAAACATCACTGTGTTATCAACATTGTTCTCGTATTGAATCCAAAACAAAGCACTGTACCAGCTATTAGGAAGTAAATGAATTCTATCCCAGCTAAACCCAGGAAGGTAACAAATGAGGGGATAGTCTAAGGGATGATCCAGATCACAGCAAGGTGTCAGCAGAGTAACCAGAGTCATGCCCTATCATTAGCATCCTTACCCACTGTTTCTTTCAATCCTCCCCAGTGTTTACAGAGCAATGTCTCTGGTACACATAGTATCAAACAAAATTTTAAAATTTATTCCCATGCAGTAGGATGAAAAGCAATGTGCAAGGAAGCAAGGTATAGTGGGCCAAAGGGATTAAGTAAGATGATGCAGTGTCTCAAGAATATGTAAGAATATGTTACCTCTAATCCAACAATAAAATTACGCAAACTTCTAGATAGAAAAATAAGGAGGTTTGCTGCCCTACAAAAATACATAAAAATATGATAAGATTAGAAATAACAAGGTTTTACTAAGAATATAAAAGCACTGTTTTAGAGCCAGGGAAGACACTGTGAGGTGTCATCACAGGTTCTGCTAAACTGGAGCTGGAACTCTGCTTCCACTGAAGTGAGAATGTGAGCCCACCCTCTTTGACCAGTGACCTTCATCTGGCTGTGGCCACCCAAATGCACATGTTGATTTGGACCGAGCAGAATTTAAGAGGAATGTTCACTCAGAAATACTTGAATGTTTTCCATTAGGAGGAGAGCATTGTCAAGATGCTTCATATGCTGGAATGTTCTTGTTCCAAAAAAAAAAAAAATCCAAGCTTGTTCTTGGAAACCTTCCAGATGGAGCAAGAGTGCTGTGTTCAGACAGCTCTGCAATGTTCATGCACATCCTTTGGCCTGAGAAACCCCTCTCTATTCCTTCTTTTATTCACTAAACCCTCTACATTTCTTGTGCTGTTTTCCTGCCCTATATGAAAGGGTGAAATGAGGAGAGTACTGACCATGCCGCTGAGTTGAGCATCAGCCTGCTGTCCTCTAAAGCAGCCTGTGCTGTGAGTGGTTCATGAATCTATGCTCAAGACTGTGCCAGAGACAAAATTTTCTCTTTAAATGAAGAATGCTCAGGCCCCAAGTCATTCTCAACACACAAAAGGGTTGACCAGACTGACTGATTTTATGACCTGCTAGAATATACACAGTGACTTTGATGTGCCTTGTCACTCTGAGCCTATATATATCTGTGAGGGGTAGGAAAACCCATAACACGTCGGCCCAAGCTCTGAAATTATTCATGGCTTTGATAATTATGATACCTGTAGTCAAGTGGATGAATCAAACTCTGAGGATGTGATTTTGATCTGCTGCTCACTAGTGCAAATTCAGATCATTTATGGAGTTACCTAGGAGTATAACAATCTAAAGGGAAGTATAATGTAGATATTTGTATATCTACAAATAATTGTAGATAATGGCTTGGTTTTCAAATTCCAAAGTTACAGCTAACTTTTTTGGCAACATTTGTCATACTTTCCTAATTTTTTTCCTCATTTACTAAGCAATGAATGTGTCCCTCAAAAGTGTGATACTGAGAATTAACTTCTCTTTGCTGAATTCTTATGATCATCATTAACTGTCATGAGGCATTTAATCAAGTACAAATATGGCAGTAGTGACAACTTAACAGGTACAAGTCTTTTTTACACTTGAGCAAGACACTATTTATGCAGATGTACATACACGCATGTTGCAATTTTACTTTACCTCTGAGTCTTGAATAAGTTTTAAGGTGAATATAAATTTCTAAAGCGATCAGCAGTAGTCTGTGGTTCATGTGAAGCCAGGGGGACAAAGAACAAGGGATTACAGCAAAACTAATAGCAAACACCAATACTTTTGAAAGACTTAGCCCCCTGGCATTTCTGATGGAGATTTAATTTTGACATTCCATTGACATGTTTTTCTTTTAAGGTGCTCTACAGCTAAGTACAGCTCATATGAACATCTGTTCACCACTATAAAAGTTTATAGTGACCTGTGAATTTGAAATTTAAATCAGGTAACATTGCAGGTTATAACTTTTAGATTAAAAAGAGACAGCTCAGAATTGTAAATGAACTAATGTTGGCAGAATGGTTGGAGCATAACTACCTTATTTTTTTTACCTTAAAACAAAAAGCATATGGGATTGATGTCAGCCAATGCCATTTTCTCAGGGTACAATTATATACATCTGTTATTGCAATAAAGTGTTCTTAGCAAGATGCGTCTGCTGGCAGAAATTTTTCCAAAATTAATATTAGCGTATAAACCTGCTTTTTTATTGATACAATTTTTTTCTATTCCAAACGTCCCTCATATTTTTCAGCTGCCTCCTGCTATTTTGCACCATTCTGCTAATGGCTTCTCTGATGGAGAGCCATACGGAACCAAATCCTGTTCACTCACAAAACTAGCCCCATCTGTCTTACTATGTAGACTTTGGCTATGTTTTCACTGTCAAAAAATCTTTTTTTACAGTGAGATAACTGGATGCATTAGAGAGACTTCTATCAAATTCTAATGGCAATGAAATTTTTGTCCATGATGTAGGTAGGTGAGGTCAGGCTTTAATGTTAACCTCACCTAGTAACACAGTGATAGCAAAAAAAAAATTACTCATACCTCATCTCTGTTATGACCTTAAACTGAGACAGCTAGTGTACATTAGTTATTTGGCTATAAGATAACCACCTGTTTTTAAAAAAAATTGAAAGAAAAATAATAAAATCATTATTTGCTAAAAATCATTGCAAATTCATTGGTGTCATACAGTTTGTAGTCTTGTATCACCCAAGTCATGAGATTTAATAAACTGAAAGTGCTTTCCAGCTACTGCTTCCAACTGTTATTTAAACTGTGTTCCAGCTTCATGTTGGCATGGAAGTAATGCACAAGAAAGGAAGTCCAGTTAAATGTTGGTCATTGATACAGACTATAATGTGAGGCATACCAATAGAGAAAATTGCAAAGTATGTTATGATTTTGCATATGTATTTTTCTTTATCCCATTTTTAGCATTTTTTTAATGTTTTTAAATCTCAGGAAGTTGAGCTGCAAGAAGTCTCTGTCATATGAGAGTTACAGTAGTATTTTCCCTGTTTTGATTACTTTGCAGACATATATGTTTATTAAAATGTTTACTCTGATTTTACATACGACTGTTGACTGAACCATGGGAATACTTTCTCCCAAAACTAAATAACATGAATTGAGAAAACTTATTATATCATCATTTTTTATCTCTAGTCCTAAAAAAATTTTTGCTGTTACTCATCCACTGTTCCAGCTCAGACTTGTCAGGTTTTCCAAAGACAAATTTTTCATCTTCAGATGCATTGTTGTTAGACTATACATTATGTGAAGAAGCAGCTAAAAATATATGTAAAATTATTCTCATAGAACTTCAGGCAACATAATTAGCATGACATTTTATATCCAACTCTCTAACTTATGAAAACTACCACAAATCTTTCGAAAATACATTTGATATTTTACAGTGATAGAGTTGAAAATTCTATGTCACTTCTTTATGGTCTATTGAAAATATATAAGAAAATATGAAAAAAAGAGTGTGTTGGGGTTTTTTTTTCAGGAAAGTCACACAACACAGACAGTACTTACACTGTGAGCTTGCACTCACACTTACACAGGCTTTCTGATCACTTTGTTCCCTGGGAAGGGAAGTGACATGACCCCCAAATTATGCATATTTGTCCCTCATCCTCAGTCTGTACTTCTCAACCATAACTAGTCCAAATCAAGCTTACAACTTCACTTTCAGATTTTCTCTATCCCCTTTTCATGCTCTTTCTTATACCTGTCTTTCGTTTCCATACTTGTTCAAGATGACTTCTGTCACATACTCAAAAAGGAGGAACAAAAAATGCATGCTTCTTCTGGTTTTCAAACTTTTCCCAAACACAGCAGCCAGAGTTCAGATGAGGAAGTGCAGATTATTGGTCCAGCAGAGAAGTCTAATGAAGATAACTGTAAAAATGAACAGGAGGTCTACTGCACCTGTGAATGGAGGCAAAGAGGTGTTCTTGAATACCCATATGTTCCACACACACTCTGAGAATACAGTATAAAGAATAACAGGGCTAAAAGGAAAATAATTATCTGCCATAATTTTTGCTAAAATGATTAGCAATATTGATGGAGTATAAATAACTGGATACAATATGTATTTTTTCTGCACGGTAGAGGAAGTTATATTCAGACTTATCACACACAGCACACCTCATGTTAACCCGAATGACCCAGAATTATTGATGTAGATGGAATAATACAGAAGCAACTGTCATGATAAAGTGTACAGTAATAACACCAATGCTGCACACCTGAAAACCAGAAGTGAATTCCAAAACTGGATGGTATTCTTTCATCGTCATGAGCTACATAAAGCTTGGCTTCATGTTATCAACTGCCATATTCTTTAAAGGGATGACATTTGAACTAAAGTACTTTCAAGACTGGTGCTGTGGAAAAAACTTGTGCTTGACTAACAGAACACTCTAAGAAAAACTGGTGCCAGTTGCAAAAGTTGACAAATGTTCTTAGTTCTTTAAAAGCTAAAAAGAGAAACAAACCAAAGGAATCCTGGAAAACCAGGGCATGGACAATGGGCAGGCTGCCTCTGGACTCCAGAAAGCATGAAGACATAAGTTCAGCATGACAGCTAGGTAGACATCCAAGGACTGGAACTACTGACCAGGGCTGTGTTATCCATACACCATCTACTACTTTTTATTATTATGATAAGCTACTTATAAGGGCTAAGTAGCTGTAAAGACCTTAATTCCCTTGAATTTGCATACAGTGGGGTATTAAGTTTGTACAATATGTACTTGTAGAACAGGGTTTCACACTACCTGGCCTCTCAAATCACCAGTATTCAAGCATTGTGAAATTAGTCTTGAATGACTAAAACAGCCTTTCAAGAATTCTAAATTTTTGAAACAAAGTGGGACATACACCCTGATAACTAATAATTAGTTTTCCTAACACTCATTCTTCTATGTTTCCTTTTCCCTGAACTGAAACTTTTCCCAAGTTTTCCTTTCTTTCCCAAGAAGTGAAACTTTTATCCTTGCATTGAAAGCTGCAACAAAGTTCCCCATATGTCACAAATACATAAACAAGAACATTCAGCTCTTTTTCTTTTTACTAATTCTGTTATATCTTAAGAGGTCTGCAGACCATGTATTCCTAATTAGATGTTTGTTAATTCTATGTAACTTGAAGAAAATTAGAGTAAATTTTAAGATGGAATAGTAAGTTATACTGGTTTTTGACAACTAAAGCATTTGATATCAGTTGGACTGGGTCAGAGGTCTTAAGAAGGGCATTTGCAGATATGGGAGATATAAAATGTTTCACTATTTATCTTTCTCCTAACATCCTTCTATTCCTTATCAGAAGAAAAAAATCATACCACTTGCATCTGGGAAGAGAGGGGAAGAGGAAAAAGAGGGAGGTTGTGTAGACGATTTGAGAGATCTGATATATAATTACCACTCAAGAACTTTCAAGTCATTTAATCATGTGGGAAGGTTTATTTTTTGACCTTGCTTAGTCTCTGCATTAATTCTGTTTATGTTTACTTCTAGCAACACTAGCCTAATCCTCCACTTGCATTCAAAACTGCAAGGCAGTAAGTTCTACCTTGACAACATGTTGGAATAAGAAATTCCTACCATACTACATCTTGCCATGGAAAAATGTTAAGACTGTTGTCCTAAATCCAGTATTAGGACCTGATAAAAAATAATTGCAATAAAGAAGCAAAATGGCAGATTGTAAAATACTAAAAAAGGTCTGTAAATTATGCCCAAGAGTAGGAAATACCTCCCCTTGGTGCTCTTCATGCACCTCCAGCCTGATTTATAGAAAACACAATGCTTCCTTTGATTGATGCAGGTAATCTCTGTTTTCAGCATTTGCAATTAAAATTCAAATTGTTGATAAAATGTGCAACTCTGAAAAGTGGGCACAGAAAGCACTGGTGTATAGTTCAGCTACCTACATGTGGTTTCTAGTACCATTTTAATATTTCCAGTGTACTCTTTTTTGGACTTTTGCTGCTGCTCCAGACAGATGTTGGGCTTAAGGTAGTCCTGTGTCATATCACATGACCCTACCGATGACCTAGATACCTGAAGGTGCCTAAATTCACACTAATGTTGACATTTTGTTATGGCACGTAAACGACTTTGTAAGAAACTGGGAAGAAGATCTTTCCAAAGAGCTTTTTCCAGCAGGAAATGAAGTGACCCTAACAAAGAAAAGAGGTAGCCTCATTCCTGGTATAACTTCATCTCTTTCCCTCTTGAATTGTAAATTCTTTGAAAACGGGAAAATAACTAAGCAAAACAGTGAGGAAGCTATTGTTAAAACAAAACAAAGATTTAAAACTGTATACAAATATGGTACAAGAAAACAGGAACTCTCCTGCTTTAAGTGCTCTTAGTGAAGCTCTGTAAAAAGGGTAGAGAGCTGCTACACCATCTTGAATTATCAAACTGGATTCAGGTGGTATCTTGCATTAAAATATATATCTGAGGTTCAGCTGCAATTTACTGCACAGCTGAAGAGGAGGAAAAGCAGCAAAATAAAGTGCTAGGAACTGTCATGAAAACACAGAGGATCACACAAACATCCGTTAACTTCAGACTAACACTTAGGGTAAGAAATAAATCTAGACAGTCATGTCTCATGGTAATATTGGGAGAATTAAATGGAGAAAAACTTCCACATAATTTTTCACAGCAGGAAGCTTCTAGATGAGCATTCCTTCTCACGTAGGGGAATCTGTCAAGGAGAGATTGGATGGACACGGGAGGGTGGAGGACACTGCTGCATGCTGGGGAGCTGCTGCATATAGCTGAGAGGATTTACACCCTTAAAACTCTTGCAAGTGAGATCTGTTATACCAAGGGAGTAAAAAGCTAGAAGGTGGAGAAATGAGTTCAACAGAAGAAAATTAGGCAATTTAACTTATCTCTGCCTCATAAAGAGAAGGTTGCTGAGAGACTGCTTGGGGTGAAGATAAGAGACCAGGGATTCAGTTCAAAGAACACAAATATTTAAACATGCAGGCACATCATAAAAGTACAGATTTCAGAGAGTGTTAAGGGACAGTTTCTTCTAGAGAATGACACCAAAGCTGCTACTACAGACTTCTTATGGAAGAATGTGTCTGTAAGATAAGTTATTTAGACAAAAAGTTATGTAACTGTTGAAAGATAGACAAAAATGTTAAAAATGAGTAGCAGATCATTTGCACAATAAGCTCAACACATGCGAAATATTTTATTCTGAAGTATACTGAACAGCTAGATGATAGAATTATGTAGAAAACCATAGCATTGGACATGCTAACTCGAATGAAATGGAAAAAAAAGGAAATAAATTTATTCGAAGTACCAAACAAACCAGGTGTAAACTTATGTAAAAATTAAAGATACTTAGCTAGAAAATAAAAGGAATGTCTAAAAATGCCCGAAGAGGGAATTCAGAAGAAAAGAATGAATTGTATATTCCTATCCCAAAGACTGTACAATCAAACAGCTCTAGAAAATTTTATTGAAGATGCAGCAAAACACCAGGTCATAGTTACAGAATTGAGCACAAACACATGTAGATCATTCTAGCTGAAAACAAATACAAAATTCTCCATAGAGGAAGTTTTAAAAAAACTGCTTCAAGATACGAGTGAAAAACTAAAACGGTGCATATCATATAAATAATACAAGACAGATAAGGACAAGAGTGGGTGCCATGATAACATGATTTCAGTATGCAGAAATGACTGGCACAGATAACAGTTATCAAGTGATATGCAAGCAGTACATCAAAAGACAGTTTTACAGAGGAAAATGAAGAAAACTATCACAGGGAAAAAAAAGCATGAAGGTGCTTGCTTCTATGTAACAACTCACTGCCACTGAAAGTATGCCAAGGAATGGCTGAAGCATAACTACTGATTTCAATTGAAAAGCTCTGAAATCAAAGACCAAACTCATCATGCTGGACAAAGAGGAAAGCAGAAAATAATAGGCAGGATAACATTCCCTGCAGCTGCATTCTAGATGTACACATATGGGCAAAGACTGTTTGTGAAGAATAATGAAAAGGAAGTTGGAATAATTGATCCAGGAGTTCAAAGACCCTGAGATATTCATACTCACATACACCATGGAAGTGAGCATTCAGTGATATTTCTAAGAATAAAATTATTATTTGTAATAATGTGCCTGAGTGATAAATTGCTTTGCATAATCACCAAGAAAGAACAGCTAGATGATAGGAAGGTACAATCTGGTAAGATTAGGAAGGAGAACTAAGTAGTGGCAGTGAAGACTTTTGTGGAAGAAGAAGAAGATCAAAGCACTGATGAAGACCAGTAAAGGACTAACTGAATTCACACTGCAGAAGTATGGAAATATGGAAAGGGCTGCAAGGGGTAAGGACAGGACTGGCAGATACTTGACACGTCAAGGAAAGAAGATAAAAATGTTGCCTCACATTTAAGTTGAGAAAAATGGTGAAAAAGAATACAGGTATGAGAAGAACTACATATGGTAGGGGTTCAGAGACAAGTAGAGAAGGAAAATCAGATAAACCATTCATGTTTTCTGTATGCTTTAAAGATGCTTAATATTAAGGCATCACATTTCGCTGTGAGTTGAAAGAAAGCAAAAAGCTGAAGAGGACACAATGGGAGAGATGAAACTGTAAAAGCACAGCTGATGAAAGATAATGGAACCAGCAGAAAAGAAGGTTAGATGTTAAAATAGGCAAGGCACAGCTTGAAGCAAGAAATCTCTAACAGGAAGGTGGTAAAAAATTAACTTTAAAGGCTATGTTATATTACTGTGCATCCCTAAATTATGCAAAACCGTGTATGCAAAACCAAAAAGGATCAATGAGATTCAGGTTACTCTGCAGACAAGAGGTTAGTCAGAACTTCCAGCCCAACTACTACTGTTCCAAACCACAGTCTTCCATTAGGACAAGCATAAATGTAAGATCTTGCCCTTGTATTGAACAGCCAGGTCAGAACTGTTCATGTGATCCGTACAAACAGAGATCCCTCAAAGCCTCTCTTCTATGCTATGTATCATCAACTAATCCTTCCATTTTTCATTCATTGTTATATCACCATAAGCACTCGTGTCAGTGAAGATCTGCCATATGGTGTAGCTTTGGCACCAGCTGTTTTTTTCAGTTATTAATAGATGACGAACTGAAAAGTCTAGTAAGACGCATACAGATTATTTAATGGCTGCTGAAGAATGGCTAACAAACTCATTCAAAATTTGACTGAGTGGATAAAGTGCCTTTTAAATGAAGGGATTTTTTCTTTGCTTGCTTTTATATTGTCTTCAGAATCACAAAAATGTAAACAACGCACTTGATCCACCCTTCATAAGTATCTAAGAAAACCCATAATGGTTACAAGATAAAGGGTGACAGAGTTCCAACCCTGCATTGGGACATCTTGGTAATCAGGAGCAACAGAGTTAGATGATACAAAGAGAGGACTGGAGAGAGCATTTTATGGACCATTGCCCTGCTACATGTGATAGTTTAGAGCTGTGCCATTAAACCTTAAATACAGAGTTCAGGCCAGTTTGTAGCATGACAAAATTCCAGACTCCCTTCCCCTGTCTTTCAGCCGTGTCCATGTGCATGTGTGTGTGAGACAGTCACACAGCAAAACCAAAATGCATTTTGACACTGCCGAAAGTATGAAATGGAGAGGAAGATGTTAAAAGTTAGAAAAATCCACAGTTATTTTGGTGCAGGAAGTTGACTTAGATAAAAGCAAACAGTTAAATAGAAACCAATTCAATTCAAACAGACAGTTTTGACATTTAAATGAAATTTCCAAAGCATGTACTGTGGTTAAACAAGGAGTGTGGCTAGCTTCCAGATACATATGGTAATTGTGAGGAAGCAGTTTTATTGATGACAATCAAAGCTGGCAAGAGATTTTTGGGCCCATGAACACACAAAAATCCAGGGCCTTTTGCATAATCTACGTCATCTTCCCTCTCCATCTAATAACTTTCCCCTTTCCTACTTTCCATCTATGTCTTTCTGTAACACTCCCTAACTTTATTTCTAAATGCTCCTTGCCTTGATTGCATCCTCTCTTTGATTGATTGTTTCAATCTTCTCTTTCCACATTGTTCTTTTTCCATCATGCTTCCACTCTAACTTTCATCATTCTCTGATATGGAGATAAAATAGAAAAACACTCCCATAATGATCTAGCAACAACCAGCTGAATCTCCTCGTAACCTCTGTACCTGACAGAGTTAAAAATACACATTTAACAACCGCCAACAATAGGACAGCTGCCAAAAAGAGGGTCCTGATTTTTATTTACTCCTGAAGAATTTAGTCTGGTTTTAAGTATTGACTGTTCAGAAACCATATGTGATAAAAGCTTAATGCTTGCTGGTATATGAATGCATCATGCCTTTACCAAGGTTATGAATAAGTCTCCAAATACAGCAAAACTAAACAAAGTCCTTCAAATTACTTTTTGTCTTCCTGTTCCTTTTTTTATAATGTCTTTTACCATTTTTATATTGCACACAAAAGTAAAGTTCAGTATCTGTCCCTATAGAGTAGTAGCTCATTTCAAAAATGGAACAAAACAAGGCAGTGTCCAAAATAGTCGCTACCTGCAATCCAAGAAAGGGAAAAGCAGAACAAAAATGTGAGCCTTTTATCCTACCCTACAGGAATCAAGACTGGCTCAGATGGATATCCAGCTGCACTGAATCCAATGCTCAAGGACTCTCTCAACAGAAAGCATCTTGTTCCTGCTAATTCTGCCCACTACACTGAAAGCCAAATCCTATTTCACTGGAAAGAGAGAGTTATTACCAGAAAGAGCTGTAGGGATGCAGATCAGAAATGTATTAAATCCCAAACTGACTTAACAGCAACTAGAGAGTTGGACACAAGAAAAGAATTCTCTTTGGTTTGTCCTAGCTTTGAAGCCTTAAGAGTTTCTAGGCAACTCTGCAGCAGTAACAGATGGAGGGTTTTTTAACTGTCTGCTTGGGAAGGTATCAAATCAGAATTCTCACAAGTTAGATCTGTAAGACAGAATAAAATCTTAGACTTACCTGGCGATCTAGACACACCAAAGAAGTCAAAAGAAATACTGACTACTTTGAGATTGCTCTCCCTTTCCACAGAGAAATAAATATGCACTCATACAAAGGGAAGGCAAATATCAATGTAACTTTATCCACTTGCTGGCTAACATTACCACTTTCAGGTTTAGGCTGAATACAAGGTAGATAGTTGTGGTCATCCACTCCTCACTGAAATTAAAAAATAATTATGTTTCTGAAAAAGCTTTCTTTCTGGAAGTGCTGAATTTGTTTTGATAAAGGATAAGGTATAACCTTAGGTAAATGAAAGTATATTTGTCTAACAGAACACATTATAAATAAAACCAGGAAGAAACAGTTTTCAGTACATCAATGACTTTAAGGTTATGTCTGACACTGAAGCTGATACTAGAATTTCTGTTTAAGAGAAATATTTACCTACCATAATCAACACTTTCAGCAATATGGCCCTAGTGATGGTGAACTGAACTTTCCCTCAGTCTTTTCGTTATAACCTCCTGATATTTTTGCCATGCTTGTTTCTTTCTCACCAAATCTGGGAATTATACCATTCTGATGTTGTCTAATGTACATGTAGCTTCTGATGCAAATCACAAACCAGTTCTTTAGCCTTTCTACTGAAGACCAAGTTTTCAAAATGGAAGATGCTGTCTTTTGATTAGAATTAGACTTAGATACCAGATCAATCTATATTTTTTTCTGTATAAAATAGCTCTCTCTAGCAAGTTATTTTCAGATAGTAACCTCCTTTCTCAATTGCTGTTGGAAAATGTTTTCAAAGCAAAATTTTTGGTCTTCACACACTAAATCCACAAGCAACTGTAATTCTTAGGTGGATTGCCAGGGTAAAACTGGCATGGACTTCATCTATGATCAGCCAAATAATAGCATACAGATCATATAAATGTGTTATAGCTGTTTCAGCTAAAACCAAATCCCCCTTAGTTTGTACATTATCACCATCAATGTCATAAAACATTGTTTGAGCAGGTTCTCATTTTCTGCTTGTCACTGCTAAAACTCAAGTGATCCTTTCATGGCTGTCAAGGCTTCCAGAAGACAGGAAATACCAATATACTCCATAAAATACTCAGAGAAAGCTGAATTTTGCATTGAAATTTGCTAAGACCAGCTAGGTAACATTAGGCAACAAACCAACCTACACATCTGGCTAGTTTTTGCAGCTGACAGATTAATGAAAAGCAAGGACAAAGGGAACAAAAGAAATGAATCTTGAGACTGCCTTTTTGACATGGATTAATTTATTAACTCTTTGAAAAGTGCCATGGAAAAAGGTGACTGCATTATGTTTATATGTGCCCTTCTCATATGCAGTATGCAGTAATATGCACTGCACAGTTAAAAAAAAAAAAATCCCTGCAATTTTTAGAAATATGAGGCCAAGCAAATTGAACATTCTGAGAAAGATAATCCATATAACCAAAATTATTTCCAGAGATATACTACAGGAACACCATTTTCAAAGAAACAAAAGAGAGAAATACATCAGCCCTAAGCAGTACTTGGGGGCAAAGCAGCAAAACCCCATGAGTATGAAAGTTTTTCAGGTTATCTGTGATGGTCTTGTAGCCAAAATACAACAATTAGAGACCATGGGAAAAAAAATCAGAGACGTATTTCAGTCACAGGTATGAAGATATAAAAATAAAAATTAATTTCTTTAACCTGAAAAACCATGCCATTCAACTCTTTGCAGTAAGACTGCAGGTATCTTAGCCCCTGAAAACATTTCTAAGCCAGTATGTAAGTGAATTTGAAGCCTTTCAATTGGTAGGGAAAGTTTGCATTGGCTACTGTTTTAATGTATATAAATAAAGATCTCATGCAGGTGTTATATGTAAATAATGTAAAATATTGTACCTTCTCTCTTTGGCTGCAATGCTGAAAAATTCAAGACAAATCTAGGAAGCAAGGAAAATTTCCAAGGAAATTAGGAAGTTTTACCTAGTCTCTTGCTCTTGTTGCAGGAAAATGTGCTGTTCAGTGTTTCACAAGATAACTTTGTCCACCATGTTGCCTTCTTTTTTTGACTTTAAGACTTGTTCTATGGACAGATCATCTTTAATTTCTAAACTTTCTTATAAAATTTGCTTTGTGGCATGTTGGAAAAAATAGCAGCTGAAACTTTAAAACAATTTAAGCTCAATCTTTGCAGCGTTATCTGGTAACTACACAGAAAAATGAAGAACTAACCTCTTTATCAGAATTTATGTTTACTAGATAGGATGCACACTTTACAGTTAGTGACACACACCCTAAGCAACCATGATGATCTTAAAATTGCATTCCTTTGGAAATATTCTGAATTTTTTTGAGAAAATAACTACTTATCATGCTCTATTTTTGAGCATCAGTAAATTACATTCTGCTGTTTACTCTCTCAAATTTGAGATACTCTGAAAAACAACATATCATCTCTTATTTGAATTTTGATCAATCACAAAGTACTTAGTGCTAGCCTAAGCACAAAACCTGGAAAATTTATAGGCACCTGATTTCTAGGGGCTTCATAAATAATGAATGATACAACACCACAGAATACAAATAATCATACTATTTTGTATGTAGAAATTAATGAATTTTGATGCTTGACCAGCTCTAGTAAAAGGGTTACTGCTACTAGCACAAACAGATCTTCAGTTAGCCTTTATGGTTATCACTAAATGTATGTTAATTTCATCTGGCTCTAAATCCAACCCACAGTTTGGAACATCATTAAATTTGGAAAAATTTAGATCTGGCTACTGGATTCTTTTACTGTGGACCATTTTTACCATTTTCAGAATGGTAGGACTCTTCATTAATAATATGACAAACAACACAGAATGCAGGACACCAATCTCTTTTCTAGCTAGCCTCCTGTGTCCACAGGGTTGAATTCCAGACAGATGGCAGATGCAACGGGGATGTTGGCCAGTGAGTGCCCTGCAGCTACACTGCCAGTTGCTTATGGTTTTTTCAGTGGAAAGGGGTGCATGGGAAGTAGGCTTGATGATCAGCTGACAGTCATGCTTTTTAAAAAAGGTCTCCAAACATTCTGCTTGTGGCATAGAAGCCGAACTGGCAGGGATGGCAGCCCTACCCCTCCTGCTCTCTGTCATTTACAACAGGGTATTTTGCTGACCACTCTTTCTTTAAACCATCTACTGCTCTCCATAAGGAAGAGTTGTTGTCAACCACAACCAGTACCAGTGAACCTTGAACTCAACACATTGGAACCGTCTTCTCTATGCAGTCTTGTATAGCTCCCATTTTGTATCCATGATCTAATCCAAGTCCCTTTGTCATGTGAACTTTACTTTCAGGATAATCAAGTTGAACCATTCTTTGGAAATGCCAAACTTGCTCTTTCTAGGCAAGTGAAATGAAATATTTTTTAGACTTAATTATGGCAACAGTATTTAGAGATTTTTTTTAAGAAAAACGTAATACATTACCAAAGACACCACAAAAAACCCCAAACCCAAACAAACTGATAAAAATCACCCTATCCCTTCCTTCTCCCCAAATTCCAGAAAAGATTCACATAAAATCACACTTGCAATACCTTATAATGTACTTAATCTAACAGACTGTGGTTAATTAGCTCATGAAGAGACGCACATGGGTATCTCTGTAAGCAATATGAACTGATCATCAAGATATTTGTTACTCTGATGTAATATCAGAGAATTGGTTTAAATGAAGACATAAAATGAAGCAATTCAGTATAAATAGTGCACCTGAGATGGCAAGAACAAAACTGTGGAAGGAAACAAACATCTACTAAAATGCCTAATCAGACTTATTCCTCTTTGAATTTAAAGTGAGTATGCATATGTGTAAGTATTTTGTGTTTATTTCTTTGAAAGACTTGGAATTCAGCACAGACAAATTATAGAGACAGTCCAGAATCAGCCTGCCAGTCAAATATGAGGGTCAGAGTACAAACAGACTTCAGACTGCCTCCTACTAAGGCATCTACCAGGAACAATTGTTAAAATGTAAAATACTTTTCTCTTCTGCAGACTGAAAGGTAAGGGGGTTGCTCAAAACAGTTTAAGCACCTACACTGATTAGCAATCTCAGGGTTAAAAGGACAAAATTTGACTATCAAAATAAAAGACTGAACTCTCAGAAACTTCCTGAAGAGTAGAAAAATACGACAGTAAATACAAAAATAAAAATATAAGCTAGCAACATTTTAAGACTTCACTACACCTTTCCAACAGTAAGGACTCTGGAACATAAAGTAATTAAAAAAAAATTCAAAACCAAGGTTGTGTTTCATGTCTATAGTCCCTTTTTAAATGCACACAGCAAGGGTAAAAATAAATGAATATACCATGCCCTAATCAAGATCAACTGCTTTCCTTGAAACATCTTGAAAATTCCTTGGCCATGCAGAATGATGAGATAGTTTCACCATTCAATTTTTAGACACAATTTAAACTTTAAGTACCATGTCTTGATTCTGTAAGTGATAAAGGACAGAGGAAAGTGCCCTCACCACTCCTCTGGGACACTTACCCCCAGGATAGCTACCTGCTGAGTGCTGCTGTGCTCACACACATCTCCATACACAGCTGGAAGCATAGCTCGTGGTACTTCCTCAGGTAACTCACTGTTCTTAGCTGTGCTAAAACAGAGGTGCAGCCTGACACAACCTCTGCTGCACATGTACCCTGACCCGGCAGGGACAGACCAGCTGCAGGGAGGACCAGGAGGACAGACCAAGTCAGTCTGTCACAGTGTACCACACTACACATTTTTGGAAAGTATTATTCTACCATGATCAAGGCTTTCTATGTCCAAACCTTACTATGCAGACTAGAAGCAAAATATTAATGGGTTGGGGGAGAGTAGCAGCTTCTCCAGCTTCTGCACAGTGCTGCACAATATCTGCTGACAGAGCCAAGCCTGGCTCCAGCTCCCAGTGCCCGTGGAGCTGGGTCCCTCATGTCATGGCCCAAAGGGCCATCTCTGATGGGCAGTTTTACAGCAGAGAAATCGGCCCCATGAGTTCTTGCTAAAAGTGAAACAAATTTTCACCTAGCTATTTGATCAGCTTCATAATGTAAGTTTAAGTCAGCACTGATCTTAGAGTGGGTTAAGTGAAATTACTTGGATGGAAGAGGTTTTGAACTCACTTAAAATTTTTTTCCTGAAACATGGAGCAAACCTACCAGTCTGAGAAACATCACCTTACTTGCAGAGCTAAATTTGTTCCCTCTTTTGAGAACATATAGATGATATTAATAAGGCCTGCTCATGTGGGCTTTTTTTAAGCAACTGCTTTATCTTACAGAGCAGAATTTATCACCACAAGACAGTACAGAGGAAAACTTAAAGTTACAGAAAAGATTTCACCTTTTATTTTTTATCTTTCACTTTTCTGTAATAAAGAGAGAACTTAAATCAAACAAAAGAAGATGGAGAAGCCACCTTGAAAAAAGTCATCATAGGACAATATCTCTTTCTGCTTCCAGTTTCTGCTTCTGGAAGAAATTGTTAAACTGTGTATTTAATTTTTGGCGGAAAATAATGTAAAGAACCCAGAATGCATTTCTATGCAACCTTCAGAATTTTTAGATAGATTATATTAAATTTCACCCAGAGAACAAACTAAAAAGGAAAATTTAACGTCCTTAACATGGAAGCAGAATATAGATATTAATGTAACCCATGTTAGCCTTCAGCTCACTATTAAAAAAGTATAACATTAAATAGTATTGCAGTGGCTGCATCAATGCAATGCAATCTATAAGTTTTCCCTTTTAAAAAGGCATCAAGGATCACTATATTCGCTGTGTTTTACTGCCAAGTTTTATCCTAAACCCAGTANTTTTTTTTTTTTTTTGGTGAAGAATTGGAGAGAAATATTGCTTTCCTCTTTTAAATAGAAGTATTTGATAGTTTATATACTATTATATTTTTATGATGAGACAGAGAAAGAAATAATTAGTGTTTTGGTGCAGGAACTACTTCACCTCAGTCTTTTTCAGGATGGATGTAAGACTAATATCTTTCAGGTAGAGAACAAGGGGGGAAAAGAACTTAACTCAAGCTTTGGTTATAGCATTTTTTTGTTGGTTTTGTTTGGGGTTTCTTTGTTGTTTTTATTTCTGAAAATAGTTCCAAGGGGAAGTTTCCAAACTGATACTGATTTTCAATTGCCCCAACATTTAGAAATATAGATATCATCAACCAATGTACATTTCTAATAATAATGGATCTAATTCCATAGTGTATGCGTATAATTTTAATATTTCACCAGTAAACCTAACTCTTCTACAGCTATAAAGGAACAAGGAACATCTGTTCCCAGCTATAAATCTCATGTCACCAGTAAATCCCAGCAAGAAGGCATTACTTGCATATTACTAAAAAAGTCATAGTCACATGCATAAAAACATTGTGTCCTGCAGAACAGCTGCCATGTCACCTCAAACTTTTCTAAAATGGGGCAGAGTGCCAAAATACAGGCTATGTCCTTACACACATTATGTGTTCAAGACAGTACATACTATATGGAAGGATTCATCTTCAGGCACCATGGAATACTGCAGGAAGGTGAACTTGGCTGACAGTGGAAAAGGCTGTGCTTGGTCAACAGCCACTCCAGCATTCCAGTGCTGTTCGATATTACATTATTTTAATACTGGTTTTTTATTTTCTTCCAAAAATTAAATATAAGGGAACAAAAATCAGGTATTCGTATTTAAGGTAGTTCCTCAAATTATATTTCCTCAAGAAAAATGGAACAAAGTAATTTTTGTCTGGTGGCAAGAAAAAAACCCACAGATAATATATTACAAAGCCTTATTTCTTGAATTATCTTCTTGTCACATGACAAACTACATCTGAATAATTTTTATCTCAATCACTGATTAGCTTAAGGAATGCATTGGAAAAATGGTTCCGTCTGTGATAGTTGCCTTGTGTGAAATTTTAAAGTGGGTTAAGTGTAAAGCTATATCTGGAGTGATATTACTATGGGTCTAGGACAACTGGTAACTTACCCTTAACTGAAAGCAAAGAAGATTAAGGCTAGACATTACAGAAAGCTTTATAACTGTAAGGGCAATTAATGCCACAAAAAATTATCTAATGCAGCTGTGTAAAAACACACATTTAGTGTTTTCAGAATCAGATTAGTCAAGAACCTGCACATGTGTATCTAATCCTATCTCAGAGCACAGATGCAAGCTATATGACCTCTTCAAGTTCTCTTCTGTCTTACATTTCTGGGTCTTACAGTTGCTGAAAACCAGAAACATTCATAGGCCAACAGAGGATTGTTGTTTGCAATACCTTCTGTACACTTGTTTTCCCTTGGATCTATGTTTCTTCATAGCAGGGAATGATTTTAAATGTTTCTCTTTCCTGCACTCTACTTTGTAGAAATTGTGACTGAAATTCAGGAAAACTACATGTGCATTGCCCTGCTGAAAAGAGTTTATCTCTTCTAATTCTAGCAGTGATTTTAGTGCATAACTGCTAAATTACCAGAAGATTGCAGAAATATATTCTAGGGTCTATGATCTGGATACAGCTGTGTCACATTTTAAATTACATTTATCTTCAGCTATGGCAATTAGATTTGTGTCTGCTTGACTACTTCTGAAGATGTTTCTGATGTAGCAGTCATAGAAGTCTGCAATATTGGAATGGGCTGTCTCTGGAAACTATTTATCTTAGAAATATTATTCATAGTTGAAAATATATCTTCTGTGTTCCATTTGAAAAAATAAAGAAATACCCAACTACTCAAGGAGACTGTAAATGCAGTCTTTAGCCAGCATAAATATGTTGAAAATCCTACAAATGTAATATTTTAAACTCATAAACCCACTGTATTTTAATAAACGAGACAATGGTGAAGCTGCTTCTTTCATCCCATATCCATTTTCTTGGTGCTGTGCATTTATGAAGGATCCCTATAGATTTTGAAGCCACTAAGAGAAAGAAAAGGGCAGCGTTCAGATTTTTCAGAGAAATTGCAAGATAGCAGGTACTTAGTTAGCAAAGTCAAGATATCTGAAGCTTGTTGGAACTCATGCTTATGCAATAACTCAAATAAGTTCATGTGAACTGGCCATAAATTTAGCACTGGCAAAGTATTTGTGACCCGTCCCTGCTGTGAACTTCCCCATGATGGTGCTATGTGACAGATGTGCCTCTATTTCTAATCAAAGCAGAATGGCAGCTAAAAGCACATGCTCCTGCAACATGGAGATTACAGCTGATTACACCTGTTTGTTGTTCAGTGTATTGTAAATAATTTATTAAATATTAATAAAACGGCAGTTCTTGCCTGAATTTATTTCTCCTTTCTCATATTCAAGGTTGCAAGACATTAAAACCACAAAAGGGATGTGTCTTAAATGTGGGAGTCTTTAGCTTCAAGGGCTTTCACACTCATTCCAAAACACGTGTTGTGCATTTTGATGCCTGCAGTTCCTTAACAATGTGTTGGTAATGTTATAAACCCAAGGGCAGAGTCTGCCACTGGCCACTAGGAATTGCCATCAGGAGGGCTGGTTCCTAGGTATTGCTTCCACTGGTGGTTTAACTGATGGACAAGGGAGAAGTTCCTCTGCCCATAAGGCATAATTCTTCGTCTTTTTTTAATACCTTCTTTTTCTTTTATAACCCAAGGAGTATTTCTCAGAGGCAGCTATAGGTAGGTGGAGGTGAAGCTGCCCTCTGATCCTTTTCCTGCAGACAATCCCTTTGCTAATTTCACCTATCATTCCCATACAAGCCTCACTCCTGTAAAAGACATTTAGTCAGATGATCTGAATCTCGTTCTCTCTTCAACTGGAATGGTTTCAGAATCTTTACTGTAGAAGTCCTAGCCAGCCTGGCCTGCCAGTGCTCTTTCTCTGGGTGAGTTGATAAGCTTTAATTGCGTGGTGAGTATGACCTTGGAGTGGTGGGGTTGTCACTGGAAAGAGCTGGAAAGAGACTGGGACTCCAGCCTTGCTGCTGGGAGATTTCTGTCAACTGCCTAAGATATACTTAGCCTGTGTTCCCCCTGCAGTGGGAGAGGAACACAGACCTGTGTTGGATCAAATACAGCATGTCATGGCACTGAACAACCTAAGGGAAGACAACAAGCCTCAGGAAGCAGGTTATTATGAATTCTAGTCAGCTGTCAATACATATCATGATCACAAATCAATTAGACTTGGACAGTGCTTCAAGTTAACAGGCAGCAACTCATCGTGAGCATTTTTTTACTTCAGAAGATTGGCATAACACACACAACAATTTCAAATTAAATAGGTCACAGCCAGACAATCTGGCATATTGTATGATCAATGTTAACACAGTTCTTGTAGCCACCAAGTGTTCCCTCCTGGAGCTGTTACACATGCCAAAGCAGTAAGTGCCTAACACTATTGAGAGGGAGATATTAATGTCCCTGATTCAATCAGTCAGTGCTTTCTCCATCAAATGCCTCAACTCTGCTAGTCTTTCCAGCTTAACTTTGCTTTAGTTTTTTGGTTTTGGCTTCTCAAAAAAAAACTTGTCATAATGCAAAATCTACTCCTTGGCAACATATGAAGCATGGGCCTCTACACCGGCCTAAACAAAGAATTTGCAGAATGGAAAAAAAAAAAATCACACCCTTGTGTCTGGATCATTGCCTGGAATTAGGAAGAAAATTTGTTTTGTTCCATTCTCTATTCTAAGTGCAGAAAAACTTGCACTGCCCCAGTTTTTGTCATAGAATGGTTTGGTCTGGAAGAGACCATAAAAAACCTGTGGTTCCCATCCCTGCACCATGGGGAGAGTCACCTTCCACCAGACGAGGTGCCCCATCCAACCTGGCCTTGAACACCTCCAGGGATGGGGCACACACAGCTTCTCTGGGCAGCCTGTGCCACTGCTTCACCACAGTGAAGAACTTTTTCCTGGTATCTGATGTAAACCTCCCTAATTTCTTTTTTAAGCCATTGCCTATTTTTCTATAAATTTAGCTGTATAAAAATATATATAAATATGAAAATACCAAAAATAACTATACATGTAATAAGCAGTGAAGTTGTGATGTGTTCCACATCTCCTAAGCCCAGTCACGACAGAAATCCTTTTACGATCTCCCTTTTCTTCTCTCTCTCTTCCTCTTTTTTTTTTTTTTTTTTTTTTTGTTTTTTTTTTTTTTTTGTTTTTTGGTAAGAAAAAGGTAAAGGACTATTCAGACTTAAAGTTAAAAACACTTACCAAATCCTAAATCTTTTTCGGTGCAGTCTTCAGAACTGTTAGTGATTACTGCAAGGGTTTTTTAAAGCTTTTTCAAAAAAAGGGAAAAATATTACAGTCAGGAAATGAAGAAAATATTCTTGGTGAATTGTGTCAAAATCAGAGCTTTAAAATTGCACTTAGATTTTACTTCCTTTTTGATGTACAGACCCAGATAAATACTGCAGGAGGGAGTATGAAGCTCCCAAGCAACAGAGGATGTACTAGGGTCTCAAACAAACACTGAGATAAACATGTCCAGTTCCTCTCAAAGAGAAATATTCCATGGCGCTAGAATGGGATGGAAAGCTTCCAGATTCTCTTCAAAGGAGAGCAGATAATAAATTTGGGAAATGGAAAGCATTTCAAAGCTCAATGTAACACCTTACGGGATCAGTCTTAAAAATAAAAGCTAGCAAGACGTTCCCAGGAACCACAGAAAAGACTGGCAGCATCCCTCTGCTTTCAGCAGATGGAGGAAAAAGTAGCAATGTTCATCTGCAATTTTTATGCTTGAGTCTAAGTTATATCAGGGAGATATCCATTGCTAGGATGATCCTACATGATCATCACTGCCATGGTGAGCTTCCATTAGTTTATAATGTACAGGTGAACCTAAAATCAGTGAAGGTATCAATGAGACTGATTCAAACAAAGAAGAAAGTGGGGAAAAAAACCCACAGAAAATTAGAAAGACAGAAGAATTACCCTGTGAAGAAAAGTTAAAAAATTAACATGACTACGTTGCTTAATGATTAGCTAGCAAGACCGTAATACCCATGTACAAATATTTGAAAATTATTGCATGCATAGGAAAAGCTGAGATTAGGGAGAATAGAGGAAATAAATAGAATTTATCAGATAAATATGAAGAACATATTTGAGCAGGATATTAGCTTTTTTTCATTAAATCTCAGTTCATTTTATGTGATTTTGTCAGTATCATGGACAGATCCAGTAGAGGACAGATAAAAGGATGGTTACAAATCTTGGGAGTGAGGCATGTAAAATCCGCAAGTGGATTGAGACTGTGGAATAAATCAGCCATGTTGGGAGTGTTGGGGGGAGAAGAGAGACCTCACATCATAGTCTCTCCAATCTCACCCCCTATGAAGCCATGTTTTTGCCAGACTTATGTGAACATCTGGTCACTCTGCTTTCTACAAACAGCAGTTGAAAAAGTGTTTTAGGTTAAACTGAGAACTTCAGTACTTTGTAAGTATTTCTTTTTTAAACTCCTGCTTCAAATTTATTTAGAAATGTGAATTGTAAAAAAAAGCTTTCTTTTTCAACTGAGTTGACACCTTTTTATTTTTTTTTTATAAAGATTGAAATGAACCATGGAGGGTTTTTCTAGGCTTCCTTCCCTTGATGGCATACCTTGGGAAAATCAACAAGCATTTCATGGTTCTGTGAACTTGAATCTGCATTCTCCAGTAAAGGTTGTTTTATCCCAAAAAAGTGAGGGCTGTCATCTTGCACTGAGCTTCCTCTCTATTACTGTATGGCAGTTTTGTGTCTGCTCCTGCAGTCCAGACCTTGCTGCTTGCTTACAATTCTGGCCTGCAGTTCCACAAACCCCTGGGCTTTTTGTGCACACTGCCCTTCATGTGTCAGCAAGATGTACCACGAGGTGGTGGCTGTTTCAGTGCCAAGCAAAGTAAACTCTCTTGTCCACTGCAGGAAACAATCCTATTCTGGTAAAATGGAAACAAGGGAATGACCTAATAGGTTTTTCTGCCTGTAATTTCTGTCACTTCCAGCAAGAAGATGGAAGCAAATTGTACTGGAAGTAGTGGTGATCAAAGAATCTAATAGCAAAGGGGTGTCCATGGGAAGAACCATTTCCTAAATGCAGCACATATGATGATTTCTCCAGTAAAGCCAGATCGAATGAATACACCCAAATCAACAGGAAAAGATCAGAACAACATTGAATTGCACCTAAGCAATTGTTGTTTCTACATAAGTGTGACAAAATTTCTCAAAAAAATCCACGAGGTTAAGATTTTCCAAGTTTTATATATTACAATGACTTTAATTTCTTAAACACGAAAACTATTTCCCTGTTAAGGTTTTCTTTTTTATTTTCAGTGTATAATAAGGGAATTTTGAAGCAACACTGAGTTAAAGAAGTACTGCAGATATTTCAGTAAATTTAATTAGCATAGCTGATGATCACCCATTTTTAAACCACAGTTCAGTGTATTCTTCTCACTGAACTGCACTTGTGTCTTACACAAGAAATGACTTGTACAGGACATAAGTGGACAATAAACTGTTGTTTATGACTGAATAGGTCATATAAATGAAGACCAATGATAGAAAACTCATTAGTGTAATTAACAGGACATTTGTTCAGGACAGAAACAGTGTGAGATGTTAGCTCTTCAGTGATACACATTTTATCAGCAGAAGCAGAAGCAATACTTGCTTACAGAAATTGTTAAGTGATTATTTAATAAACATAGGTAATGTAAATTGCAAAGTACAGAACTGGATCTCTAAACAAAAAAATTAGTGACTAAGCAGCTGTTATTTAAACATTTTCACATGCAATACCCAAGAAGAGAATGGTTAAAATTACTTTTTTTGGGCAGATTTCAAAATGTTTAAAACATAAAAACATGAAGATGTAATGAGGTAAAATAAATGGATCAGTCCTTCTTTACTCTTAATTTTTATATAGACCATAATTTCTATTGTCTTCATTTAACAATGCTATAATATTTAACTTGAAGGGGAGAATTTCATTATTGAAAAGTGAGAATAAAAATAAATACATGGAAACACAAACTGAAATAAAAAATTAAACACATTTGGAAAGATCAAGCATCTTTCTTCACCTGTAATACCAGTGAAAAGTTAGACATACATGAGCAATCTTTCAGAACAACACTTATGTCAAAGATATGTCGCTTCTATGCATGTACCATAGAAATAGCAGTTAGAAGGAGAGGGGGGAATGGATTGATGAAAATTTGGTGTTAATTAAGGAATTCTCAGAGGAACATGTCCCCAAGCCAAAGAAATTTTAGGCCAACTCTGTGGTTGTGGCAACTCAATATAGATCTATAGAAGTCAGAAACACAATATTAATTGATACCAGTTGACTAGTTGCCTCATGAAGTTAAAGAAAATATTCCTAGCAATCATAACCATAAAATCTCTGAGTCCAAAATAAGCCTTACAGCAGAAGATGCGTGAGGGTAAATTTCAAGTGTGGAGCAATTACCCCAGAAGCGAGTCCTGGAGAGAACACCTGCACCTAGCTCTGTCAGTGTCAAGGACTGAAATGAACAAAGCAGGGAACAAATGCACGTACCTCACCACCCTTCATCCCCAGAGGAAAACTAGCACCAGTAGGGTGGAATTCCCTGTCTTTCAGATTGTCACTGTCACAGCAGGGGAAGGTTCAGTGAAGTGGATGAGGAAGATGCGATGAAGGAATTGCCACACTCATGAGAATATCTGCTTGATAAAGCCACCCGACTGCACCAAAAAGAAAAGCAAAAATTAAAAAAACAAAACAAAGCAAATAGAAACCAGACTAAAAAATAACTTAATGAGAATGTTTACCTGAGAAAATGACTTGTACTGAACTGATCCTTCTAAGTGAAGTAAATTGTGGGCAATGAAGGATGCAAATAAGAATAAAATGCATCAGGAGTGAAAAGCATTTTATACATCTCTATATTAATTCTAGCCAATTTCATTTTTTTTTGCAAATAATTTAAGGTCTGCAAGACTCAGAGGAGCACAGTTTCTTTCAGACGTCTGAGGACATTCTGGGTACTTTTTTATGGAAGAAGAAATGTCACTCAGCTCTCCATGTGAGTTAAATAGCATAAGGCAATGATAACACTTTTAGGTATAATGTATAAGAAAAGCTTTTCAGGTATAAGGGTAGGAGTTTTGTATTGTATCTTTTACAATATTCAGCTTTAAGATACAGAACTGACCTTTTTTCTACTTATAAGATCTACGATATAGAAAATGACATCACAAAAGTTGATGCCTTGGAGAGGCTACCTAAAACAGAGGCTAGACAAGATTAAGAGAATAAAAGTAGGTATTTATTAAAGGCCTTCAATAGGTACACCTAGGGCAGTGAGAAGCCTTCAAGAGGGGCTACACCCAAGATGGACGATGGTCACGGGTTTTTCAGACAATTATAAGTTTGATCCACTTACATATCAGGGGTTAATCTACCTATTACAACTTCTGGTAATGAAATCATATACCCCCAGTTTGCTTCCCCCCACAGCTCACTTTTGATTATACTTTTCGGGGCCTGAGGTGGTTAGGTGTCCTTGGATTTCAAGCCTAGAGGGACTGTTTTATCTAACCAAAATGTGAAGACAGTTAACTAACAATCTGTATGGAGTTTGGAGTTATACACTAATGCAGTACAGGATTTGAAAAATATAGAAGCTAAAATCCTGTGGCATCAACGTAACAAGAAAACACAGCTATATCTGTGCTAACAGCTTTCTCTTAGTGAAACACTGGATCATGGAAGAAATCAGCTGGCAAGGAAATAACAGTGTGATTGCAGAGGCAGCCTAGCATTCAAGGTCAGGCTGGATAGGACTCCGAGCAATCACATCTACTTGAAGATATTTCTACTTATTGCAGGAGTGGACAGGGGGTTGGACTAGATGGCCTTTAAATGTCCCTTCCAACCCAAGCTACTCTATGACTCCGTGACTCAGGGAAATGTCAGGCTGCAGGAAGCCCCTTGCCTGTGCTCTGTCTCCCAGTTAGGCTCAGCCAGAACTGACTGCCACTTCAGTGTGTGGCACATAGTTGTGTTGTTCTGTTTAATTAATAATTTTAGAGTATGTCTGTACCTTCCCTTCACTATATCAGAAAAAATCAGTGAAAAGACATGGAATATTTATGATTGATACATTTGTGTATAATATACATATATATCTAAACACCAGAGAGACTATCTGTTGGATTTTGCGAGAGATTTTGACAATTGCTGTTAAGATGGTGAATTCGATTACCAAACACCCTCTTGAAATTAGGAATAACATGGGGCTAAACATTGATTTTTAGTTATTTTATCAAGATATACCTATGTGTTCTTAGCCTTTCTCAGCTGGAATGAAATGCAGCATAGCTTAAAATCTTCTCCCCTGAAATTAAGCTGAAACTATACTACTTTCCAATTTAGATAGTTAAGAATGAGCATAAAATCCCAGTGATTAATAAGTAATACTCAAAAATGTTTTGATAATATTACCACATCCTTAATTTTGCTTGGTTATTTTTTTCCTTTTATCTTTGGAATTACATGTAGTTTTGAAACAAAGTAGGAGTTTTACAGGAAAAAATCTGAATATTTTATTTTAAAACAAAACACTGCAGACTCTATCTTTCAATGTTTATAATAAATTCAGAACAAATTAGATTAAAAATTCTTTAAAGTCTTCAAATTTTCATGTCTATATTACTTCTAAAATCACATTTAAAGCCAGGTTTCTATTCAAGCCAATCTGAGAGTTTGGGATCTCTCACTTTAAAGACAGGACCAGGTGTCTATTGTTCACAGACATTCCAATGTCCAGTTCTTACAGGCTCTGAGCAGACTGTTTAGAAAATTTCAGTACTACTTCTTTCTTTTGCCCTGCATCTTTCCTTTCCTCAAAATTCTGGTATTTCATGCATTCACACACACACCCCAGCAATTTATTGCTTGTCTCCCAAGTCTTCAAAACGACATCTGTGATGTTTCCTGCTGGCTTGTGTCTTCATGTCATTGCCATGTCCTTTGATTCTCAGGGAGGATATGTGTCCCTCAATTACACCATCACTTTTCCCAAGAGAGGCATCTGATGATATGTCCTAAATTTATTCCTAAATTTGTTCCATCCTTCATCAGAGGATTCTCCTAAGACTGCCATTGGTATTTCCACAGGGATTGACTATGACCTGTGACTTATCAAGCTGACAGGTTTCTCTTAAAAATTTTGGGAATAAATAAGACACATTTTTGAAGAAAACCTGCTTGATTTCCTTTAGAGATTTCCTAGAAGTCTGTTACTAGGACATGTCTTCTATGAACGACTTCTCTCTCTGATCTTTGTTATACAGAAATAAAATGTTAAGTTACAAATCTTTAGAAAAAGTCATCAAAGGTATATGTAACTTCTTTTTCTTTTAAATACATTTAGTATTTCATGGCATGACTAGATATAAAAGTTTCCAAAGGTTGGCTCTTCTTTACAATAATTTATGTTGGTTCTCTCTTTTCAGTGTTACTTGCTAAAGCTGCTTATATATGGATTAATTCATTTCCAAGTCAGTCAATTTTCACATTAACATTCAATCCCCTTTACCAACTGTCCTGGTTTTGACACTTCAGAACACCAACACAGTATCACAATGCCATTTCCCTCACATTCTTTTAAATGCAGAGTAAATGTCCTTTGTTTTTTTACCAAATATACTTTATTATGAACTTCTATTAACTTTTAAAGCCATGGCATGCTCTCCTTTACTGACAAAAATATTTCTTCTGTTGCCAATTTCAGCATCTTCTTTTGTATAGCTGTCACCTTTGGCCTTCCTTTGAACTTGCTAAAATTCAGTTTGCCTTTTTTGGCCCCAGAATACTCCAGCTGATGACCTTATTTTTGCTAATTTTTCTTCAATGTTTTCTATGCCTTCCATCAATGTAAGTATGTTTTCTATGTATCTGTAAATAATTATTACTATTTAACTGTTTTTACTCTAGTGGTATCCAGAGGTTAATCAGACTTGGCATCACTTATTCCTGGCAGAGTATTAAACTAACAAGAGCTGCATTTATGCAACATCTTCAGTAGTTGGTGTCTATTGAACTGCAACACAAGGTCTTTTGCATTTATGTTAATTATATGCATACTCAAGTCACTTTGTATAAAACTGATCTGCCTATATGTGTCTGTTTTATGTATCTACTCATATGCCAATTTCATGACATCTCTGCATTTAATTATTAATACTATGTATTTCATGATAATATGAATATAATTTCCATATGGCATTTGCGACTTCCTAGCTCAACACTACAGCTTTCATCTTAAACATTTCGCAACTGACACAGAACAGCTTCTCAACAAAATAACCAGAAATCCTGAGCAGCTAGATAGAGGCAGAGACTCTCTATTAAAAGCTGCCTTGGAAACCTGAAAAAGATGAAGTTTTACTCCTGGGGGTAATACACAGCTATAGTGGGTGTCAGTGCTAATCTCAGTCCCAAATTTGCAAATACTTTGTGCAAAATTTTACAGGAAAGCTTTTCGTTCCACATACCACTTTTCAGTCGTGTTCAGAAGTTCATTAAATATTCCCTTAATTCTTTTAATCCTTTCAGAAAAATCCTTTCAGAATATTTAATGAAGAAAAATTATGAGGCTGTTATGCAGTACCTATTTGACAAAGGCTTGATATCCAGAACTAGTTTCTTTCTTCATACCTTTTCAGACTTGCTAGTTTTCACCTGATAAACGATGGCTAAGCATGCACTAGGATCACAGGTCAGAACTGGGGAGCTGTTTTTTGGTTATTTTCATAGAATCATAGAATCATGGGATGGTTTGGCTGAGAATGGATCCTAAACACCATCTATTTCCAACCCCTGCACCATGGGCACAGACACCTTCCACTAGACCTTCAAAGCCTCATCCAGCCTGGTCTGCAATACATACAGGGATGGGAAATCCACCACCTTTCTGGGCAGCCAGTTCCAGTGTTTCACTCCCCTCGCAGTAAAGAATTTCTTTCTAACATCTAATCTAAATCTATGCCCTTTCAGTTTTTGTTAATGTAAAGAAAAAAGCTCAGGCTCTTCTTTCTATAAATAGAGCAAAGCCATTAATAACTTAGATTTACAGACTTTTAAAATGTTCTAGAAATTGATAATAAATTGCAATGGGGAAAATAAAGAGAGAATTATTCTTCAAACAATTAGACAAGTCAATAATTTTTTATCAAAGACTCAAAGTCATGAGCAATTGTTTAAAGTCCTAATATGTTTACATGGTAAAGCACAATTTTTAACCTTATCAGGACAATGCACATGTGCTCATGTGCTACAAGTCTTGGATTAATCAGAATAACCCTATTTCCTAATGCCTCAAGGCAGTATCTAGGACCTACAGTGGGAAAGATTAACATTCATATATTCTGTATATCAATATTTAATATTCACGTTTTAATACCTTACAGTGTCTTAGCAAGTTTCTGTGTCATTGTATTAGCTTAGCACAATGCTGTGTGAAACAGGACTCTTCCCATCAATACTTTCATTATACTGCTGCACTAGGCAGATACAGGAGTAAGCTGCTTATACTGTATGGAGTCATATCCAGCTAATATTTTGATAGTAAGTTAGTCAAGCTTTACAGGAATATGATTCACTGTGTTGAAAACAAATGGTAACACAGTAAATGGTTCACTTGAACAGAACCACCCACTGTACTAAAGTTAGTGTAGGAGTTGCTCCTGGAAGAGCTATTGGGAGAAGTATGGAGGAGGTGTGGCTTTTCTATTTTGAAGCAGGAGACAAATTTTTCCTTTTACAGTTACCACTGATTGAAAATTCCACTGCCTGGAGTATACATTATAATCTAGGTAAACTACTTTAGGAGGCCCAGTCTTTTCTATCATCATGCTTTTTCACATCCCTTCAATGGCTTCCATTTTTCAGCAATGGGCAGGTTTTGATAGGTTTCCAGGCTAGTATAAACACTGAGATTGAGTGAAGAACCACTTACTATTCCATAAATTATTCTCTGCCAAGTCGCTGATACTGATAAGGTGATTTTGGACATACTACCAGATCATACCTACAATCATTTCAATTGCACTGAAAGAACAAAGTAGATCTAGGGAATAATAAATATCTTCTGCAACAGTTCATGAAAAATGTGTAGATATAAGAATTATTATGCAGCTAATCTAGTAATTAAATATGTTCTTTCTTTTTCCTGGCCATACTGTGCTGATAAGTCATTAAATGTATATTCTTAATTTCACAGTTTAGTTTTACAAAAACAGATGATTTGGGCTTCTTCAACAATACTTTTCTTTCCTCTCACCCCATTTTTTCAAGGAGTTTAAAGATGCAGCTAAGTGCTTGACTTACTTATAACTTGAAGTAGTTAGCTTTACCCAACCACCTCTTCTAATGCTGCATGCATAAAATGAGTATAAATAGATAAAAAGACTCCTACACTCTTTCCACAGTAATACCACTGCAGCAGTCCCACAGCAGACAAGCTTTTTCTGTAGGTGCGGAGGAAGTAGAAGGATATGCTTCACAGGAAACAGAGCCAGAAAACATCCCTTTGGTAACACTAAATTTTCCACAACACTGCTAGCAGGAGATCTTAACAGATATATTTTTTTTCCATAGAATTTCTAGTTCACTATGCTCCCCTCTGCCAATCCTCTTTGTTGCTCAGTTGTTTTGCTGGAATAGTTGAAGTCCAACTTGCATTGCTTTTTCTTTCTTGTAAGGTCTAAGAAATTTTCCTATTTTATTTGTAGTATTACTTTGAACACATTTTACAAACCATCACGCAAATACCCCAGATCTGGCTTCCCCAAATGCTCCCCTCCCTGTGCATGACACACCTTTTTTTTTTAATGTTCTCTCATCTTATGGCATTATTCAAGAACTACAAAGTTTTTGTTTTCCTGTATAGCTTTCCTGTTGATCCTATAAACATGGAGAAGAGTGAGTATTTTTTGCTAGTGTTCATTCCAGTCAACTCTTAGGTGGGAGGCATACAGAAAACAGCACAGATCCTCTGTAGCCTCACTTCAGTGGTACAGGGAATCATACCAACTGTTCCCTGGGGACTGTGCAGTACAATGCTACTCTGGAGAAAAAGTGTGTTCTTGAAGCAGCTTGCTGATACACATAAACAGCCAGAGTTGCATTAATTAAAAAAAAAAAATATTGGAGAAGCAGTGCTTATTGTATCTGATGCATTTATGCACTTCACAGTTGTAGCTTATTCCATTAAGCAAACTGATTTAAAGTATATTAAAAGGCTTTTGCTGGATGGTACATATGTCCACGTAAGAATTACTTTAAGCACTACAACAGTCAGTGGCCATAGTTTTTCACAGCTGTGTCATCAAAATGTTAGACCTCCAAACTAACAGGACAAACTGTCTGCCATTACACTGAAGACCCTTTGCAGTTTTAAGAAAGGTTTCCTGAAGATGCTGCCTTTCTCACTACTGGGACATTTCAGTGAACATGGGCTTTCTGTTTCCACTACTTTTGCTTCAAATAACTTGACATACTTCCATGTCCGTAAATTGATGTCTGCCTCTATGTGTCATTCTAAGACATCCATGCAAAACCTTGTAGATTTTCAGCAAGAAAAGCAGAAGAAAGAAGCATGATGAATCACAGAATCATTAAATCATAGAACCATTAAGGTTGGAAAAGACCTCCAAGATCATTGAGTCCAACTTTTGATTGAACACCACCATGCCAACTAAACCATAGCACTATATGCCACATCCAGACATTTCTTGAACACTTCCAGGGATGGTGATTCCACCATTGCTCTGGGCAGCCTGTTCCAATGCCTGACCACTCTTTCACAGAACTAATTCTTCCTAATGTCCAACCTGAAACTCTCCTGGAGCAGCTTGAGGCCAGTTTCTCTTCTCTTGTCACTGTTTGCCTGGAAGAAGAGACCAGCACCCACCTGGCTACAGCCTCCTTTCAGGTAGTTGTAGAGAGTGGTTAGGCCTCCCTCAAGCCTCATTTTCTCCAGGCTAAACACCCCCAGCTTCCTCAGCTGCTTCTCACAGGACTTGTGCTCCTCACCCTTCCCCAGCTCCATTGCCCTTCTCTGGGCTCACTCCAGCACCTCAAAGCCTTTCTGGTTGTGAGGGTCCCAAAACTGGACACAGCACTTGAGGTGTAACCTCGCCAGTGCCAAGTACAGGGGGACAATCACTGCCCTGGTCCTGCTGTTCTCACTGTTGCTGATCCAAGCCAAGATGCCACTGGCATTTGTGGTGACCTGGGCATACTGCAGTCTTGTGTTCAGCCACTGTTGACCAGCACCCTCAGGTCCTTTTCCACTGAGCAGCTTTCCAGCCACTCCTGTTCTAGCCTGGAGCACTCCATGGGGCTGCTGTGACCCAAATGCAGGATCAGGCACTTGGCCTCGTTGAAGCTGAAGGTTTTCCAGGAGAAGGCTCTGGCAGACAGTATCAAAGTCTTTACTGAAGTCCACATAAACGTAGTCACAGACTTCCCTTCATCCACCAAGGGAGTCACCTGGTCATAAAAGGCGACCAAGCTGGTCAGGCAGAAGTTGTCTTTTCTAAACCCATGCTGTCTGGGCCAGGTCCCTTGGTTGTGCTGTACATTCCATGTGCTAGCACTCATGATAATACGTTCTATATTTTCCTTGGCCGTCATTGTGTTATTATTTTATAAAAACACCTTTTATTATCTTTTACAAGAGTGACTGGCCAGGTTGAGTTCTAGCTGAGCTTTTGCCATTCTAGTTTTCTCTCTATGTGACCTAATGACATCCTCATACTCTTTCTGAGTTGTCTGCCCTATCTTCTGAAGGTCATAAACTTTTTTTCCCCTAAATTCCAGCAAAAGCTCTCTCTTTAGCCAGGTTGGTCTTCTTTCCTGCCAGCTCATCTTTTGACACATAGGGACAGCCTGTTCCTGCACCTTAAGATTTCCTTCCAAAAGGGTGTTGAACATTCCTGGACCCCTTTGTTATAAAGGGTTGTTTCCCAAAGAACTCTCTTAATGAGTGTCCTGAACAGGCCAAAGTCTGGCCTCTGAAAGACAAAGGTCGAGGTTTTGTTACTTCCTTACTTCACCACCAATTGAAAACTCTATCATTTCATGATCACTATGCTCCAAATGATCTTTGAACACCACATCTCCCCACCAGCCATTCTCTGCTCACAAACAGGTCTAGCAGGGCACCTCCCCCAGTAGGCTCACTTACCATCTGTGTCAGAAAGTTTTCTTCCACACATTCCAGGAGCCTCCTAGTCTGCCTCCTTTCGGCTGTGCTGAGCTGCCAGCAGATATCTGGGAAGTTAAAATCTCCTGCAAGATCAAGGGTTGGTGATCATGAAACAGGAAGTGTGCCTCGTTTCCCTGATTTTTACCCCAATCCTTAGCCATAGGCATTCAATCTTATTTTCAGTATTCTTGAGCTGTATACTGTCAAAACCCCTGTTTGTTTGTAATCATACATACCAAAAAGGAAGGGTGGGTGAAAATTTTCCCCTGATATCTTGACACAACATAAGTACATTTTTAGCATAACATTCAGCTTGGCTCCCATCCCAAGTGGGAGTTCATCTGTTTCCTTCCAGTGTCTTTGGTTATGACATCCTGAAGCTGAACAGCTACAGCATGTATTCCAGGCAGAGTCTGAACAGCTGATACTGGAGTGTGTCATTGCTTTTGAGGAATTTAATGGTCTTCAATTTTATCCTGTAAACTGTGCTTAGTGAGTAAAGGAAGGCTTGCTGCAGCACATAATATTCTTTTACTTTTCCTCTCTTATGTATTAAAGAAATACTTTTAATCACAAGTCCATGTCATAATAACTGTATGTAATAATTGCACATAATACATGTAACTGGTACCAGAAGCCCCAAGTTCACCCCTCTTTTCTCCTGCCTAACAGAGTTTATTGCAATGCCCATCTTACTGCTTTGTGCATAAGTTTTTTGAGTTATTACTTATTTTAGTGGCATCACACACTTTCCTAGGCTCTTCTGTCACCCAGTGCCCAAGGCCAAACTACAGCTCTGGATGTTGAACTGGTGCTGCCAAACAAACAGATGCAGCTCCAGACTCAGCTTCAGGATGGTGTAGTCCAATTTATCCCCACCTGAACCCCCTGTAAGTACCTTCTGAAGACAGCTTGGCAGTGTTAGAAATATTTTAAAATTGTTAAAAAGTCTATCTAAACATAAGCCATTCACCAACTCTTGTCAAAGCAATTCTGCTTTTTCTACATGACTGTCCAGCAGACCATGGGAACCTGCTGCACAGACTATTTATTTTAGTCCCAAGATAGACCCTCAAGCTATGATCATGCTCATCCAAGCAGCAGTCACAATAAATACAGTTTTACTGTCTTGAGCAATAATCTGGACTTTCTTTCAGGGTGAATTTTTTGAGCTGTGTCAGCAAATGCAACTCAGTAAGGAGGCATATTTCTGGCTATAAAATACCCTGAGCTAGATCTCTGACTGTAGCTGAGGAGTTCCAAAGTACCTGCCAAGAGATGCCAGATGAAAGCCCTTTGCCTGCACCGTGATAAAATTGCACCACAAGATGCAGCATCCACAATGACTTGGTGTTCAAAGAAGCATAAAACAGAAGTAGACACAACTACTTATTTTAGTGAAGAGAAAACAAAAGGAAAAAAAAAAAAGAAAACAAGAAGGAAAAGAAAAAAAAAATGAGGCACTTGGGAGAAAAAAGTGAGCTTACTCACAAAAAAAAAAAAAAAAAGAAAAGCCCCAGAAGCAGCCAAAGGAACAGAAGTTGTAAATAAATACACACAACTGTAAATAAACAAATGCAGCTGTTGGAGTGCTGGGTCTGGTGGAGCTCACTGTGGGTTTGTGACAGTGCTGTAAGCTGCTGAAGGTGCTGTGGGTAGGGAAGCACTCCACCCGGTGCCCAAGGAGCGGATTCAGTCATGCTGTGCCGTCCGCGTCCTTCCTTGCTCCGTGCGAGTGACACGCAGCACGCCACCGCCCTGGCAGCCACCAGGCAGCTGCCAGCAGGACTGTGGAAGGCAGCCAGAGATCATGTGTGCCCACGCAGGTCCCCCAGCTTCCCCCCATATCAAATCAGAAGCAGCATTCTTCAGGTACTTCTCCTCTAGAAGGCCTGGCACAGGACAAGAAGGGAGAGGATTGTTGTGCTCTGCACAGACGTGCACTGGTCACAGTGTGATCCTGCACAAGCACCTAAGCTGCTTTCCCAATTTTCCCGCCTTTCTTTGGAAGCAATGAAAGTTCAGATGCTAAGATGGAGTCCTGGGAGCTTCTTGAGGGAACACAAATGCAATGGCATGGTTGGATGCACTTTAAACTCACATCACAGATTGACAGGCAAGTTGAGCATGCCAACAAAGGGCTAAATGCAATGATTCTCTCATCTGTCACTATTTTCTTACAAACAGCTTTCTCACAGAGCAATAGAAGTTAAGAAAAATCTTAAAAATCAGCGTAAGTATATATATCAAGCAATGAAATTAACTACTTTCCGTTTGAAGGGAAAAAAACTTCTTAATGTGTATGCACTATTGAACCTCCAGGTCTGTGGAAAAGATCAGACTCCAGGGGTTAAACACAGCTGCCAGGAACAGTGCCACTACAGAGGTTGTATTCAGAGACATCTGGAAGGCTGGCACATATGATGCAGAACTTCTAGGAGGGCTGCATTGCTCTGGAGAGGCTGTTTGGAGGACAGACATAATTTAAAGCTTCTGAAATGACTATAGACACCTATGTTAAAATAGTTGGGTCCCACCTTAGAGTACCGTGTCAAACAACAGCAGGCGTAAATAAAATTGGGAACAAAGGGAAAATCTTGCAATTCAGTTTGTTATTCCAGTAATTTAAAGTTTACATAGATGTCTCTCTATCTGTCTATCTATCTATCTATCTATCTATCTATCTATCTATCTATCTATCTATCTATCTATCTATCTATCATCTACCAAAATGTTTCTATACATTCATATATATATGCATTTACATACATTGTAACTGAAATACATACACTGTGTCTGAAAATTACTTGGGAATTTTCTGCCATAGTGATTGCTGCAGAAATGGCTTTATTGATCATTGATCCTTACCATTAGCCAAGTGACTTTATTTGTTTGAAGTGAAAATGTTTGCAGGCCTCCAAACCTGAATGTAAAGTTGGAAGGAGCTTCTTCCTCTTTTCTAGAGTCTGAAAGAAAGAGTTAAAGAGATTTAACAAGTTGCAGAAGCCAGAGGAAACCTTGAAAGATTTTTGATTCCCTCCTCTACCTCCGTGGAAAAACAGCACAGCTAGAAATAGGGATAAAACAACAGGTTCATAACCAATGCAGTGTGCTAGAATGCTAGCTATACTATACATACAGGGTGTGCATGTATTTTCTATTACTATCATGTGATTAGCTAAGAAAACTAAAGGCACCTTTACTGTTTTAATCATTTCAGGCAGTTTTTCTTACAAAGGAGATCTTTAAAATGGTCTGAGCCTGCTGGTCCTGTTTACAGAGACAGTTTATTTGCAGCTGTACTTTATGGCAGGTACTCATAGCTGTAAGTAGAGTAGGCACAGCTCTTACACCCAAACAAATGTGGACACGGACAACAACTGAGCATTTCTCTGTGGAAATATCTGTAGCCACTTAGCAAAATGCTTATCAGTTTCAAATGTAACTGTACTCACTGTTTTCTTCTTCTCTCTCTCCCAAACTACAGTTGAAAATAGCAAGAGGTTATTGAAATAGCAATCTCATCTGCCACTAAGTCCAGAGACCACTGAGACTGGGTAGGATAAACAGACAGAATAATAATACAAACCAAAACATTATTAATAGAAAAAACTTGGCTTTCAGCAAAATGACTTTGTACTGAAGATAATGAAGCCCCATTGATTCCAGCTGAAATTCTGCATGTGTATATGCTGAGAAACTGATTTCAGAGTTTATTATGGCAATAATGCATGCCTCAACAATCCAGAGAATTTTAATATGGAAAGCTGACAATGAAAAATTAAAGCTGTCTTGGACTACTTTGTCAAAGTGAATTTCTATATCTAACCTGAAGGGTAATCAGATGACATTAACCTACCATAACAGCTCACAGATATCTGTTTATTAATTTAAATAAATGACAACAGGTAGCATAGTTTTTCTTTGGCCTATTTTAACCTCAGGAAATATTTTTGCATCACTTATAAAAATGTGCTTAGGTATTTGCACATACTACACTGGAAGAGCAAGTAGCCACATATTGCCCAAATTGTTAAATAATATTTTTTCCATAAAGTGGAGAAAAATTGAAAAAAAACCCTTCTGCTCTTTCCCATATTTTTCAGAACTGAAATTTGTAGAATATATATACACACAGCACACATGTTCTAAGAAAACAAAAAATATTGATGTACCAAATATCATCTCTATGATTCAGTGAGTGGTACAGATGCATACTGAGCTAAACTTTTAAAAGTCTCATATGGGAAAAAATGAAGAAATATCACAAACTCACAAAGATTTCTTTATAGGTAAATAATTTTTTCATCTTTCAGAGGGTCAGATATATTTTGAAATGGCTGACTGTCATGTACAATTTGGTGATTTTAGACAATGCCATAAGCACTTGGACAAGGTAAACCATTCTGAGTATTTTCAATACTTTCTTCTGAGTGTTCTTTTGTCATAAGCAAAATTTTATAACAATTTTAAACAGGATGTGCAAAGACTGCCTTCAAATGTGCTAAAGTATCTGAAACTTGGGATTCTATTTTATAAATTCAAAGTCTGTCACTAGTACAGAAATGATAGAAGAGTTTTCTCCTTTGTGTTTAATTAGGATTTAGCCTTATTAATCACAATAACTTATACCTATCCAAAGTGACATTCTGAATGAAGTCTCAATGTCTATCACAGTCATGGAAGTGAAAAGACTGTGTTATAAGTTGGAGGCACAATATCAGCTGTGAAACATCACTTAAACCTAAATAGATAAAATAGATGAGAATTTAGAGGATACACAATATAAACAAGCTGGTGAGGTTAAAAATATCAATAGAAAAAGATTATGTTTATTCTGACCAAGATTTTCAAAGCTTCTGAAGGAATCAGACATATAATACCACTAGAAAAGAGGCAAGTTTAGTGGCCAGCCTTTGTAGACAAGTAAGATCTACTTAGTTTTTAGACTGATACGCTTTTAAACTTACAACTTCTGTAGCTGTGTGTGTAGCAGTGTCTATAAGTAACCTGAGTGTTTTTACAAAACTTTTTACCCTGATTCCTGGCTGTTTGTCAGAGAATTTGAAGCAGAACTGCTGTGTCTTGATCAGTTAATTCCCACAGTGCACAAAGTCCACTGGAAAAAAAAATCCAGTTTTGTAGGAAACAGATTTAACTAAAATGCAGGCTCAACATGTGATAGTACGGCCAACATCTAACAAGAAAAAGGAGACTATCATCAAAGAATTAAAAGGAGGAAAAAAACCTGAAAGAGTAAATGATAATTTCTCACTTAACTGAGAAGACAAGTTGTATCCTAATGACAAAAAATCTGTTTCTTTGGAAAGCAAAAAAATATTTTCAAGAGCAAAGGGGGCAAGTGTTCAAACACAACATTTCCTTTGATCTGAAACTTAAAACAGTCTGTTAACTTGAAATTCATAAAAGGCTTAAGACTCTAAAGTTACAGTTGCTCTGACTAACATTCGAACTTTTAATCCAAAAAGGTAGTCTGTCAAAGGAAATAAAATTTTTTAAAATGCCTAGATTTTTAGAAAGTCCTTGTGATAACAAAACATTTAAATTTTTCAAAATCTTTGAATGCACTTTCCACAAAACAAATAAATGCTTGTGCTGACAAAACTAGTAAAGTTGAAAATCAGAAAGTATTTAATAAATTGATTGGGTCAGATTTTACATCAGTGTAACCGATATTTTACACAATGCTGTCACAAAAATATCATTCTCTGTGTTCAATATACCTTGCCAAATGGAAAATTTCTTAAAGTGTTTCCTTTATTCTCATCTTCTCAATATTTGTCTATGATATAGGCATCTGCCTAACTTAAGACATGAAAAAAATGAGAGCTGCCCACAAAGCAGTAGATATTAAAATTTTTTAAAGCCACAGCAATCTATTTGTGAGCCAAAACATGTCACACTTGGTCCTTCCAAATGCATCATCAAAGGAAGGATTTTCTAGGAGGGTAACATTTCATGTTACCATAATGCTTTCTCATCTTATATCTGAGTCAGATTTAATTACATGTGCCATGTAGGTTTTCCCAAGGTGTCATAGCTGCTGTGACAGCTTCCATCCATCTGCAAGACAAATCAATACTAGTTTTCTGTAGCATCTGGGGAAAGAGAACATTTAGATAAAATTCAGTTCACAGTTTGTCTAAATCAAAGTAATCACATCCCCATTACAAGTGTACAAAATTGCATGCATAAGCATTGAGTTTAATTCATGACCTTTCCCCCAGCTGTTTTATGCTGGTAATATCAGTAATCCCAAATAGGCAATTTTAGCCTCACAGGAAAAAAATCTCTAAGGGAATAATAGAAAATTAATATTAATTATGAACATTATAAAGAGTATTTTATCAAGTGCCATGGATTTACATCTGGATAATGCATTGAAACACTGAATTCACTTTCAATGAGCAAAATTAATTAATAAAATCTTTTCAGCATTTTACATATGATGTCTGTATATTAAGTATTAATAAAGAATGTCACCCTTTTCCACTACTGACTGTCATATACTTGTTTTGGAAGCAAAGTTTCTGACATAACAGAAACTGAACTCTGCCCTGCAAGACTGCAAGAACCCTCCTCAGTTCACTTTTTCAGGAGTGCAATGGACTACTTTTGTGTGCCACACTGTCTTCATAGGTCCGTTTTCCGATATTTCTGCTTCTCACTGTACAAGTTGGATCTCTCCTAGAAAACTCAAAAAGCTTACTCCTGAGCAGTGTGAGATGTGCTTGCTGTCCTGGTTCTGCTTGCTGCAGCCCTGAACTGCAGCACAGCTGTCAAGAGCCAAGATGAGGGATGTGATACTGAACATGACTCCGCTCGGGGCTGCGGAGCGTAATCCGACTTCATCAAGTGTAGGTTAGTATAAGCACATGTGCTTTTAGCACAGTTTGCCCTCGTGCTATGGTGTGCTATTTGTCCTTATCTGGAGTCCTGCAGCTCATTCATCTCTTCACAGCTATGCTGCAGCTATGCCTTGTACATATGCAGTGTACACTGTACGCTGTAATTCACACCAAAGAAGAAGTGACAGAGACCGATTATCTTCCCTGTCCAAGCACCACAGTTTCTAAACTCACAAACAAGAGACAAGTCCTCAGAAAATCCCTGGGAGCTCTCAAGCATGTTCTCAAGGATTAAACAGCAATCGAAGCCTTGTTGGGCCCGAGCTTTATAATAATTTAGAAACCTTTGAGGGCAGTTGCTAGAAGGAAAAAATAAAACTGAGACTGGTTTTATTTTTTAAGTCTGAAAGGAGACGATACTTGTACAACTGCCTTCTAAAATACTTGCACACAGGTTGTGTGTCTGAGGTTGCAACCCCCAAAATTTGCTATTTAAATTTCCAAAAGTATATCTCCAGATAAAGAAGTATAGGCAGCTCCTCAAGGCCATAAAGAATGCCATGAAGCACAGCCTTGTTAATCAAAGAGTTCTCTAGGGATACTCAAGAATGAGCTTGTTGATCAGCTCTCTCAACGATTTGTCATCGCTCAGAATAAGCAGCTAATGATGCAGGAGCTTTATTAAATAAACCTTGGCAGAGTCCTTTTCTACTCCCAGCTTCCCTGAGCTGATTCTACCAGACAACCAGTAAAATTGACTGATAGCATTTCCTGGTTATCCAAACTTGATATTTCATTCACAGACTGTGTTCATGAAAGCCAGATAACATTGCCAGGTGAAGGAAGAGCACAGGAGTGCCTGGTAAAACAAGACTAAGTGCTCTGTACCATTTCTATACCAAAACTGTTAAAATGAAATGTCTGTTTCTGTGTTTGTTGGTAAGACCAGAAAACAGTATCAACTTTCTGCTTCTACTGCAAGCCTTAATCTCGTCACCCCAAAATTAACAATTTTACTATTTCTTCTAAATTCAGATTCCAACATGAACTATTACCAACTACATGTTTACAGTGCCAAATGGTTTTGAATCCATTCCCAACAGATGGAAGTACAAACTCTGATAGCATAAAAGCTGTTCCCAAAGCAGTTGTTCTTTCCCATACCACATTCATACTACTTGGTCAATCTGGTTGTAGCAAGCTTGGGAAAGCTTGGATTTTGAGGTACAGAAACAAACATTTGTAATAAATTGCATTTGGTACTGTTTGAATATGTTGATACGTTGATTGATATAAAGGGGCTACATTTCACTTCCAGACTTTGAATGGATAAGTGTTTTCTTCTAGAAATTTATTTTGAATTATGTAATTATATTCTGAGTAACACCTCCTCTCTCTTCCCTTGGAAAAAACTACAGTTCCTCCATAATATTTAATTTGCAGTATTTAATTTCTACTCATTTTGGTTAACCAATGAATATCTGCTATTCCATGCTTCTACCTACTGTAAATGAAGTTTACATTTAATTTCCCATTTTGTACTGCAGATGTACAATATGCAATGATATACTAGCCGTTACACCATAAACTTGAAACAGGGGAAATATTTATTGGTTCCTTAAAATTATATGTTTGCTCTCAATAGCAAATTACGTTTGGGTTTGTCCAATTAGAGATCTAGTCTATCCGAAGATTCAGAAATGAGAGAGTTTCAGGTTACATGAGAATTTGACTGAACAATATGAAACCCATTATAGGTTTTAAAACAACACAGCCTACACACCTCTTATCTTTCCAAAGACCATTAATTAGTATCAAAATAAAAATTAGTATTTGTATCTGAAATTGAGCCACTTAGTCTGTACAATAACTGTCATGGGGTTACATTCCATGATTCATGAAGCCATTCAATTAATTTGGTATACGTATCAATTTCCTACCCAAGAAGATATTCCACTCTGAAGGATATACAAAATATATCTGCATCTGAATGATAAACCAATTATGATTTCAAACATTCCTGCTTACGTGCAGACACCATGAAAGAGATAATACCTGTTTCTTGGGACAGCTAGTAATTTCCTTTCTGATAGTCTTGTACTACAGTGCGAGAGAAGCTCAATTTGCTTTGTCATCCATTTTAACGTTTGACTGGGGTTTGTATTCACAAAATCATCACTTATGTGGTACTCTGGATACAGTACTCTGGATAGTATTTTTGGCTTTCTGAAAGCTGAAGAATTTGGACTCCAGCTGCACTATGTGAAAGATCGGTACCACCACTAGTAGAGAAACATCTGTGACTTTATGCTGCTCGTTTTAATTGTAATTAGTAATAATCTTGGATAGGTAAGTATCATAAAAGATTTCTCTTGTCTGTTCAGCTAATACTTAAAAGTGGTGCTAATTTTAATTCCTGAGTTTTTCATCGGTGTTTATAAAATAGTTCTGAAGGCACCTGGTGATATGACCTTATAGGGTCACAAGTCCCTAAGGCAGAGGAAATGTGACCCCTAACATTTTATGTTCTGTTTTCTTCTCATTATTAGCTTCCACTAATGAAGATGAAGTAATATAAGATTTCTGCAGGATCATTAACTTGTAATATTTACCATTATCCTATGCATGCTAAAGTGTTTTGAAAAACATTAGCTTCTATCTAGGCTAGATGTTGTAGTTGAGTAATTAAAAATAGCAGCACTCATTTTTGTTTAAAGAAATCACAACCAGTTTTTCCATTCATATTTAAAGAAAATTCATTTACAACAAGGTTCACATTCACAGACTGCTCTGTGAATGTGATTTTTAAAGAAATAGAGCTAGTAAATACATTATCAAAAATCTCTTGTTAAAAAATACATCACTATTAAACATTGTTTATGCAAGTCTGAGAAAATTAATATACATATTTTGAAATAAAATATATTTAACCAGCATGATAGGAAGTGTTCTAAAATACTTGTCCAAGCTCACAATAAAATGTAGCAACAACTTATCAGTTGATTCGCTCCAAATATATTTATAGGACTGGAAATAACATCTAATTTTGTTAAATTAAAAGCTAAACAATGAAGTGGTAGGTTAACCTGCTCAACATGATAAATTTAAAGGAAGGACAGGAGGCCCTGAGAGTCATAAGACTTCTGTTATTATCATTAAATCTAGTGGCTATTTTTATGTCAGTTAAGTAAATCATTCTGCTCTAAATTTACTAGAAGAAATCAGAGAAACTTTTTATTAATTTAAAAAGAGAACAACTTTGGATCCAAAATGAGTTTTCAGCTGAAGAAAACATACTTAAATATAATGAAGAAAATTGTTTCACTTGATCTTTTGACACTATATGTTTGCAGCCTTTCTTCTCACACAGTTTTACCTGCAGGCCAAGAGATTCTTGTACACTTTGCTATTTTTCACAGTATATGTAATGACTGTACATGACCTCCCCAGTAATTTTCCAAGTCAGAAGGAGTAGGTGTTAGAATGAACTCCCTTAATAACAACTTTAGGACAGAACAAGAAAAAGAGGGAAGTAAGGATTCCAGGAAGGAAGGATTCCAGGAAGGAAGGAAGGAAGGAAAGAAGGAAGGAAAGAATATAGTATTTTTGATATATCTACAATTCATTTTTAGCACTGATATATTAGAAATGCTCTGAAGTTGGCTATCTGAAGTTGGCCCAGAGCCACCTTAGTCATTGTCCTGTGTGAGCCCTTTGACAACAGGTTTTCTGGACAAGTGAAAAAGTGGTGTTTGGAGGGGGTAATGATCTCATCCTTTCTAAATGCAGCTGCACCAAGTCAGTCATTCTCAAGTGACAGTCTTGCATCCTGCATTCTTGTGTGGAGGACACCATGCCACAACACCAGTCATGAGAATGGATGAGCCTGAAGGGAATAGAGGTTAGTACTGATTAATTTTTCAAGAGCTTTATAAGACTGTGGGTAACTCATCAGGGTGTAATTCCTCAAAGCTGTCATCACAGCTTTCATGAGTCGCCAGCTTGTTGGGATTGCTTTGGTTACCTGCAGCAGACATGTACCTCTGGGAGCAATGCCCCAGACCACCAGAGAGGACATTGCCACAGAATGCCCACTGAAGCTGCAATAGCTGCACTTCAGAGTGATGCTGTCCCCCTTGCTCCAGGCCCAAACAGCTCTTGAATGGGTGTTGGTCACAGGTTAGGTGTGCAACAACCTGAATATTTGGAAACCAGGAATGAGTAAAAGACCTTTCAGCTGACATGTGCACAGCAAGTGGTAGCAACCCACTGACAGGGACCTCACTGTTGTCCCCAGACAGGCCAGGTAATGGGTCTCTCGATTGCTTTGTATTTGCAATCAGGATGAACTTCATAAAGATGGGGTTAAAAAGAGCAAGTGCCTTCTGCCTCCCACTCCATGGGAGATATGTTTTCCTTTCCTTTCACTCCTGGAGATATGACCACAAGCTGCACAGGAATCTCTTTCCAGAGAAAGCTCAGGGGCCTCAGGGACCACTCTGCACAGAGGGAGAATTACTCTAATATCCACCATATTAAAATGGCTGTCCTTGGCTTAGGTAAAGATCACTTTGGCCAACTGGATGGAACAGCCTTGCATGAGCTTGTAAACTCAACTACTCAAGTTCCTTAGAACAGGATGTGATTGTTAGGGACTATCCCCAAGTGTAGTGAAGGCCATGTGCCAGCACAGAACATATCTCTCCACTGCAACGGGTTGCAGGATGGATGTATGGAGGTTGGTTACCCCCTACAGCAGGTGAGAAACAGCATGTTCTGCTGCAGAAGGGAGTGGTCATCACACCAGACATAAAAAAATATTTGCTCGCAAATTCAAGGTGGCTGAGCAAGGCATAGCCTCAGCTCAGATTTTCCAGCATGATTGCAGGGATATTCTGTGTTGGGTTACAGCTGTAAAGGCCAGGCTGTCCCACATATTCCCCACAGAGCTCTTTCTGGAGCTCTAGGTGGTAACCATAGCAGGGAGATATGGGGATTCACGAAATTCACCACAAAAAGCACCAAAGGACTTTCTATTATAGACAGTCTCTAAGAAATTATATCTGAGAGCAGAGCTTGCTTGTATCTGCCTCTTCTAGGGCTGTACAAGCAAACCACCATAATACAGCCTTGCCCACACTGCACTGCCTAGCTCATCGTGGCCCTAGCCAAGCTCCCCCGAGCTCTCAGGTCTTTGCAGAGGTGCTCTGATGGCCTTGTTTAGTGGGAGACCTTTCTCTCCATCCCTCAGTCTCAGAAACTGAGAATGAGCTCCCTCAAGAACCTTTGTTTACTGCTACTAAAACACAAGAATTTTAACCCCTGTCATCAAGTTGAAAATGTCTTAGAGGTATTGCTGAAAGGAACTAATGATGATTATTAACCCTTTGAGGATGAGACTATTACACTGAGTAACACAAGTCAGCATTAATTCTGAGAAGTAAGACGTAAAATAAGCAGCTAGCTGTAATTTAGTTATTCATAGTGTCTCCTCAAGAGCTTACCCTGCAACAGAAATAGTATGGCTAAAATCTTAGTTTTCTACTAAGCAGCCAGTTTGGGGAACAGGTCAGTGAGTGGATGATCAGCACAGGAGCATTAAGAAAGTTAATTTACAAAGGATGATATGGTAACATAGAGGGAAACATACATTCCTAAAATTTTTTTCATTCTCAATGTACTGTATGGAATATCAGTCTAATTTAAGGCAAATTGAATGTCCTTGGCTAGGAAAGGGAAAGTACTCAGGGAGAAAAATACTGTTTGGGAGGAGGGCACATGAAGCTTCCAGCCTTCAGACACCCATGAACAGAGTAGATGCTGGGTTTTGGATTTCTTTTCCTATAGTCAAAGCGAGAGAAATGTGCGTGTGAAGAGATGGCATTCCTATATTATGCAGCAGCATTAAAGTTGCATGCACTTAACAGATACATGGATAATAAAGCTAAATGAGATCACTATGCCCATCTCTTTTGGCCTCCTCTCCTACATAACAGGACTCTGCTGAATTAATGCCTCTTTGAACCAGAAGAAGCTTTTAGTAAAGCTGCCAATCTCCATTTCTGTTTTCCAGCGATAGAAAATTTGGTGCTGCTATGAGAAAGTGCCACTTAGAGCCACTGTTGAAAGTGTACTTTTCATATGGAGCTGATGTTCCCTAGCTTTAGCTTTTAGCTGGTGAATGCTATTTTCTCCTTGTCTGCTTTATTGAAAAGACTCTATTCTGAAGCTCCTCTTTCCCATATTGATATTCTAGATTATGAACAAGCCATTTCCTCTAAGCTTTCAGTTTCAGCTCAAGGACTCTTCTAAGCTATACTGTCCAATCCACTATTTATTTTCATCCTTCAGAAACAATTTAAATCTTTTTCATATATTTTTTTATTTTTTTTATTGTAACATCAAGGAATTCTCTAATATTCTAGAAATACATAGTTTATGTAGAAACAGATACCAAAGGCAAAATACAGAATGCAATTATTATCCAATTATTACGCTGTTTCTGCAGTCTCAGATTGTCAGCCCTCTGTGCCACCCTTATGAGCTCAAGGATAGTGGTTTATTTACCACAGTCCCAAGAGTTTTTTTGCAGAATCCCAAACTAAGATCTTTTAAGCAATATCTGCATATATTTACAGTAATATCAACATGTCATTATCCTTGAACATCTACATATAATTTGCTCTCAGATGACTTTACATTTGCTCACACAGGAACGCAGCCTATATGGAATTTAAAAAGACAATTCAGACCATTATATATAAGGTACTCTTTATTTCTCCAGTACAATTTTTTTTCCCTGAAAGTTGGAATAATGATAGTATTTTATTCTACATTGCTGATGAAACTCTAAGATAATGTTAGATCCAGGAGAAAATTATTTTACAGAAAATTCTAACAGTACTGCTGTCTTTAAAAAACCAAGTAAATAAAAACCAACAAAAGAAGAATCAAAGTTGCTTGAAAGGCACAAATTCCATATTAATTGTTTATTGGTATTAATTATGCATGCAATTCTTTATTAATTGTGTCCCACCCCAGTAATTCCATTATTTTGCCTAGATCAATGTCATACTGACAAGGCAGTAATTATCCAGGTCATCCCATTTACCTTTCTTTAGCTATTGAAATATCAGCCTTCCTCCAGTCTCTTAAAATTCTAAGTGTTCTGCAAGACTTTTTAAAAATGAAAATTAGCAGTCTAGAGATCTACTATCACGGATGCAAATTATTAAGGGCATACTGCTTTAAAACACTGATCTTTAGTAATTATTTTTTAATGACATTCTGAGCCAGATTTAAAATAATATCCTCTTCCTTTGTATTGGGCTTGGAAAAATTTTGGTAGTGGTAAGGGGGTTGGGGGTGTGACTGAGGAGGGGCTGCAGGGGTGGCCCCTGAGAGAGCCTGCCCTGTGTCTGACAGAGCCAACGCCGGCCGGACCCGCCACCGGCCAAGGTGGCAGCGGTGGCAGCACCTCTGGGGAGACAGATTTGGGATGGAGAAAAAAACCTGCCTAACAGCAACTGCAGTGAAAGAGAGAGAGAAGGTGTGAGAGGAACAGCCCTGCAGACACCAAGGTCAGTGCAGAAGGAGGGGCAGGAGGCACTCAGGCACTGGAGCAGAGATTCCCCGGCAGCCCGTGGTGCAGCCCATGGTGAGACAGCCGTGCCCCTACAGCCCTTGGAGGTCCATGGGAGAGCAGAGATGCACCTGCAGCCCAGGGAGGAGCCCTGCTGGAGCAATCAGATGCCTGAGAGGAGCTGCAACCTCATGGGAAGCCCACAAAGTAGCAGACTCCTGGCAGGACCTGTGACCCCACGGGTGACCCACGGGGGTTCCTGAAGCACTGCACCCTGGAAGAGACCCACGCTGGACCAGTTCATGAAGGACTTGGAAAAGTCTCACATTGGAGGAGTTCATATACCTAGGACCCCATGCTGGAGCAGGAAAAAAGTGTGAGGAATCCTTCCTCCTCCTCACAGAAATGTGTGATGAACTGACCACAGCCCCCATTTCCTATCGCCCTGTGCTGCTGGGTAGGAGGAGGGAGAGAAATTTTGACTAAAATTACTCCTGGGAGGAAGAGATGAGCAAGAGAAAAAGTGTCTTAAGATTTGAGTTTATTTCTATTTGGTTTTGATTGGAAAAATATTAATTAATTAACATGTTAATCCAATCTGTTCTGCCCATGATGATAATTGGTGAGTAATATCTACCTGTCCTTGTCTTAAGTCTTTCATTGCATTTTTTGTCCCCTGCCCAGCAGAGGAGGGGAGCGTAAGAGCAGCTTTGGTGGGCACTTGATGACTTGATCTAGGGTCAAGTCTCCACAAGCCTTATTTTGGTATGAGAATACAGAATCTGATTTTTGCCAAAGTATTTGTTGAAAATGGTATCAATGCCAAAAAAAAAAAAAAAAAAAAAAAAAAAAAAAAAANNAAAAAAAAAAAAAAAAAAGAGAAAAAGAAAAGAAAAAAGAGCATCTTAGAGCTAGAATAAAGGGAAGAGCAACTAGGAATAAAAGAATGCTTAAAAATCCTTCTTTGTGGATGTGCATGTGCACAAACAGACATAAAACAGAAAGAGCTAGAAAAGGACATGCTGACTCTTTAGGCATGGTGAAAATGACCATTACTTTAAGCTAGCAAAATGGAAGAGTTTTTCCAGTGCACTTCATTGTGTTGTGAAATAGAAACATGCTACAGACACCACAAACAACCTAGTCCTCCTTTTATTTTTAGTTGAGAAGAGATATAGGTGTGGAAAAGAAATTTGGCCAGTCTGAAATAAACTCATGCATATTAACTAGGAAAACCATACTAATGTTTATACTACTGCTGCTTCTGAAGTAGAATGCACAAAATGTGCTTAACTGAAGCAAAACTTATCAGACGAATATATGAGAAAGTCTGTGGATTTCTGTGGGAATTTGAGAGAGGAAATTTATGCATTCCACATTAAAGCATTTTGTGTCATGGTGCCTAGTATCTAAATACAGTGTCCATGTCCAGATTCCTTTGTAGCTTTGGTTGAAAGAAGACAATTTCCTGCAGCAATAGAATTTAGTACACAAGAATGTCAGCCTTGATACGGGTAGATTTTATGATCTACTCTGTGTTATTGCCCAGCAACAGGGCCTGGGACTCAGTACATCTGAGCCCTTATAAGAATATGAACACTTTGTGGAAAAATTGTTAGTAAGACAACTAAACTATCCCCTCTTTTCCCAAAATTTGATGGTGTGTGTTCAGTAAGGATGATCAAAGGATAAAATTACCTTACCTCTCTAGCAACATGAATGAAAATTCAGTCAGTTTTTTTATAAGATTAAGAAGAACTGTGAGTTATGCACACATGAAACCATACCAAAAGGACAGTTTCCAAAACCAAAATTTCAAAAGGATTTGGCTCATTGTGTACATGAGAGCACATTGTATCTGAAAACAGATATTTTCCTGGAATTTCTAAACCTTGCTTATTCTTTAACTCTGTCAAAAGCATGACATTTGAAAGAACTTTGGAAATTCTTGGAAAAGATAAGTGATTTTAAACACAGGAATCAATAAAAGTTTTTTAAAAAGTCACTGTTAATACATGCATATGGAACACCAAAAGGAATAGATAAATATAGCTCTCTCTATTTTATTTGCTATTCAGTTTCCTCAAAACCCTGCACTTATGAAATACTGAAAATAAAAGAAGTGTGAGGCTTCTAAAGAACCTGAAATTTAGGAAAGAGGGAATTTTGAAAGTAACTGTAGATTACCTTCTATAAAAGCCAGCCTAAAGAATGAAGAAACAAAGGCAACCCACACACAGAAAAAAATGGCTATTCTCCAAAGAAAAGATTTTTTGCCAACAGATGCAGCTGAAAACATTCAAAAGAAAGTAAAATATTAACTAAAGTTTACATCCTTGAAAAGGATGTCTTAGTATATCTAAGAATTGTGTTCAATATTGCAGAATAATTTGGGATCCAATTTGTCAATACTCATGCATGTGAGAAGTGTAACTTTATACCTAAAAACAAGTGAGATCAAAAGGACTGCATGTAATTTGCTAGTTGTTGAACATAAGAGAATATTTGGAAATTGGTCTGTGATTGGCGCTGGTTCATACTCATCAATATTTAAAATACGATCTTGAGTAAAGAGGTTTTTTAAACAAAATACAGCTTTTTCCCATCAATGAGTCAGCAGCAAAGTATATTGTCAAATAGTTTTCTGTTGTGAAACTTATTTTTCCTGATTATGGCTATCCACCTCAACAGATTTCAGTCAGGATGATTTGAGTACATTTTGCTTTCTACTAAGCAGTCTTAGAGCCTCACTGAAGTAGTACAGTATGGGTACATCACTCTACTTCAACTTGGCTAGACTGTATTTCTTATGATATATCCTAGCAAGTTTATCCACAGAGGAATGCTCCTAGCTAAACTACATGTCCTGGCAGTTGAGAAGTCAAATTTTTAAAGTATGAGAGAGCTGTGTTGGTTTTCCACAATGTGTAAGCCACGATATTGGCTTAGGTGGATACAAAATACATCTGAACCATTTCAGAATGAAAAGTACTTTCATTGCTTAACTGACCTTTCCTGAAAATATTTGTTGTCTGGAATGTTTTGAAACTTGGACTTTGCTAGAGAAAGCAAAACATCTGAATATCAGCTGTCTCACAGAGCTAAAATCTCCTTTTCAGTTCTACTAATTAGAGTATCCTTGACTAAAGATAAAATGAAATTTATTAAGTTTGTTGTGTTTGATCACTGAGAAATCTTCTTTTTGGATAATTGCCATGGTTTTAGTTTCCCCACTATGAACAACCGAGAGTTGGAAGCTCCTTTTGTTCACTTTGCAAGGGTGCTAAAGCATAGCTTTAATTATATTTGTCTGAAGTAGTAACTATTATACCTCTTGAAAACAATAGTACATTTCTCCATTTTGAAGTACCAGCTAGTTGATAGCGTTACTAAGCAAGTAAGAATAGAAGCTTGAACAGAAGAAAGCGGACAAAAAATTTGAATATAACTTATCTGCTGAATTTACATTCTTTTTTACTACGTATTGTACAATGTACAATGTATTTTACACATTGAGCTTCCAAAGTGTGAAAGAAAAACAACTTAAATGAAGTTCAGTGAAATGGTGTCAATACTCATGGTGGTCTGTGTCATACAAAATAAGCCTTGCACTGCTGTTTTGTTCTATGCAGAAGCTGGTGATAATCAGTACCATCTTTATGTTCAGACCTGGAAAAAAGAAATCTGTATTCTCACTCCATTCAACACCAGCAAACCAAGCCTTGCCTCTGTAAAAGAAAGCTTCAGTAGCCTTTGATATTACAGCAGTTCACTGAAGGGCAATGTCTTCAAAAGTTCCTTATTTGTGAGAACAGATTCATATTACGAGCTCCCACTGGCACCATCTGGCCCAAAGTTAAAGGGAAATTCCAAAGAATACACATAGAATGAGTGCATTTTAAGTGAAACTACAGCTGAGGAGGGCTATATGTGGTTATACTCGTAAATGCTGTAGGTCTTGGAGTGATCTTGGGCGAGCACGTCTCTGTGGTGTGTGTGTGTGTGTGTGTGTGTGTGTGTGTGTGTGTGTGTGAGACTGGTGCTTTTAGACAAAAACATCAAATGAGAGTCCAAAATCCCATAAGGATCTTTAAGTAAATTAGGGATAAACAACTTGACAGATAAGCTGTAAAAATCTGTAAACTGTTTTTCTATTACTGCCTCATGTTATCCATCTCCTTTTTTTAAGAGAGAATTTGACAGTTTCAGAGTCTAAAATATCTACATCAAATAAAACCTCTGCACCTCGAAATATGTTATTTAACACAAATGATTAATTGATCTCAATACTGAAAGGGATATAGTAAAGTACAATATAAAAAGGTGTTTCTGTTGGGTTAGGGTATTTTTTGTTTTGTTTTGTTTTTTGTTTTATAGATAAAATTCTACTAAATGGGGTAACATTCCAAGAGACACTTGAAAAAGTGAAAAAATGCATTTCTACGTTTACAGGCCATCTTTTCCTGTACATATTTATGAACACAGAGTAAGTAATATGTTTAAGTAACCCTGCTGAGTGAGAGCAAAGTTTAGGTCTGACCATAATATCATCAGAACACAAGCAGTAGAGTAGATGGTCTTTGTGTATCTCCACAGGTAGAAACTATGACTGATGGTTTTCTGAGTTAAAAGTGTTGCTTTTAAATAGTCCTTAACAGTTTTCCTAATTTGCTCAGGTCTTTTTGAGCCTACATAAAGTCTGAGCATATACAACATCCTGAGGAACTCTGTGAAGCACTATCTCCTTACATTTTTTCAACTCTACTTCCCTTCCTGCCCCCTAGGCCTTCTATTGGAAAAGAAAGGAAACAATAACACCTTACGCTTTTTTATTCTACTCATAGAATTTTTTCTATTCCTTCTCACTCATCTCTTTCCCAAGCTGAAGAGGACAGGTGTATTTAGTTATTCCATCTATTGATATTGTTCTTTAACTTTGATCATAACCTGGAACAAGGGTCTTCCCTACACTTGCCTCAATTGCTATTTTCATATCTCAAAAATAATATAACAGAAGTGAAAGCATTTAAAATGTAGTTGTATAATGAATTTATGCACTGGCATATTAGTGCTTTCCCTTCCATATTCTGTTTTGAATAATTTCTAGCACTCTATTTGCTTCTTTCACTGTTTGTGATTTGGTGCTTTCATAAAACTACATTATAACATCAGCATCTCTATTCTGTACCTACTGCTCAGCTCGGATGCAAACTGAATTCTTACTGGGTGTGAAATCATGCTTCGGAGGCAGAAATTCAGACCCACGTTGGCCTCAGTGTAGGCTTAGCCTAGAAGAGAGTTTTGTGAACACTTACAGATATTGAAGAGAACATAGTTTGAAATGTTCCGCTTAAAAATTCTGAACATCAAATGATAAGGCTTTGTTTTGCTACAGAAATTAATTTGAGTAAATCTTGTAAACAGTCCATGTGAATCTGCTAGTATTGTTATTGAAAATTTACTTTTAGGAAGAGTTTGGAATTGTTTTCCCCTTTTAGCAGCAGAATTTATGGTTAAAATTTGAAAACTCCTAGATATGGATTTGTGACCATTCCACCATTTCTTTTTTAAATGATAACAAATTTGCAGGTTCTGATGTTGAAACTCCATTTGATTTTTAAAGTTTTTGAAGTTTTTGCATGCTTTGATCTTCAGCCTTCTACTCTGCTAAAAGCTAATGAGGAAAAAATTTATCTTTTATTTTTCAATTCAAGTAAATTCAAGTAAAGATAATAGCCAGCTGCTAGTCATGCCCCTTTTTGAAAAAAAGGAATAGTTTTTACCCAATTACCTAAAAGCCGGAAAACTTAATGAGAATTCAGAAACTCAATGTAAGCAGAAGGGAGAAAATGGTGATAAAATCAAATGTTCCTCAGAAAATAAAATAAAATATGAAACCTCAAAAGAAGTTTGCATAAGAAAAGATTTTATTATTTCCTTTTTCTCATGGACAGAGGGATCAGATGAAAATAATTTCTATGGGATTTTTTTTTTTTTATTTTGAGATGGAGAGTTGGACCTTCTGCTCTAATCAGACTTCATTGCATTCACAGCTATTTAATCTTCCTGAGAAAGAAGACCTAATTGGGCAAGTAAACTTGAAAAATCTTACTATGTGCCTCTATCCAATTCAGATTGCTCTATAGCCTGTTTAAGGGTTTGACAAACTCTTATGCCACAATTTTGTTTACATCTGCTAAACTAAATGCAGGTAGGACTAAGAGCTGTGGAAGTCTGTGGGTCTTTGGATCTCTGTGATGAAGTCAGAGCCTTGAGATATAGAATTACAGGATCATGGAATCATAGAATGGTTTGGGCTGGAAAGGACCTTTAAAATTATCTAGTTCAAATCCCTCTGCAATGGGCAGGAACACCTTCCACTAGAGCAGGTTACTCAAAGACTGGCCTTGAACACTGCCTGGGATGGGGCATCCCAGCTTCTCTGGGCACCCTGTTCTAGTGTATCACCACCCACAGAGTAAACATGCAACATTAAATAAAGCTTACAGGACTTCAAAATATCTGTAGAGAATGAAGTCCTTGGTGCAGTGACTTAGTTCAATAACAGCAGTCTCGTTCATCCCTGTCCAGGATTGTTACTCATGTTGAACAAATACTTGCAGCTACAGCTGTTTTCAGCAGAAGGGCAGTCCTTCAGCAATTTCAGAAAACTTAAGTAATGCTTTAATTCAATCTCCTTACACTACCTTAGCTTACAATAGTTTTCAGAATAGAATATGAAACACAATTCTGCAAAGTATACATGAAAACTTGAGATATTTTTGTGTCTAGGGACATGGGCCATGTCTTTCTAGCTTTGCTTTCACAATTCAAGGTGGTCAACCCCCTTTCTAGTACTGGGTCTTCATCAAGAACTTGGGGAGTTGAGGGCATCTTACTAGTCTGTAGATTAATTTTGTGACTACAGCCCACAGTACCTTTCAGATTTTTAGAATAAGAAAAGCTTAAAGAAACAAGTAATCAAATCTCATCTCTCCCAAACGTGTCTTGTAAAGAACTTCACATACCAAAAGTATCCTAACTTCAAAACTCTTTGTCTTAAACACCCAAAATATGAAGAAGGAAGAGATTAAGAAGTCACATTTCATATACAGAATCTGCTTCTGTGCAAGCCTTAATACTTACCACTGAAAAATCTGTCAGTAAACAGGAGTCTAGACCCTTGGGTTTTGTGGAACTCTTTTACAAAATGCTGGCAACTGTTCTTGGGAGGCCACAGAGCAGGTGTGTGTAAGACCAAGTTAAAGGAAAAGTGGACCTGGATTTCCTCTTTTTTCTCTTTACATTCCCCAGCATTACTGGGGATGGTTGGTATTTGGAAATGGAGCAGTCTTATAAAAACATCCTACATAATGCCTACCTACAGTCAAAGGACTGTACCAAAGATAAAGCAGCTTTTTAAAAAATAGCTGTTATAGGTGTTGTTTTGCTCTACACCTGTGGAGCCAGTTTTGCCACTCTGTTATAATGGATGCAATATTTCTAATCCCACAACAATGGCTCCATTTGAAGATATGTCCTAGTACAAAACAATGGATCAATCACCAAAATAAATGAATACCAAAGAGTGTGCTAGCTGAAAATTTCCAGAACATTTTTATTAAAAAACAAATTAAAATTATTATCTTTTATTAATAATATTTTACATTTCAACATATGCATTTTAAGGTTCCCAATAGTCGCTTCTTACAGAAATTCCAACCTTTCTGCAATACTCAGGTTCCTTTGTCAGAGCCTACAAAATAACCAGGACAGATGTTACACAGAAAGAACAAAGATGCTCTCTGACACAAGCATCTTGCTGATTAAGTAAAAGATAAAGGTGGATGTAGAATAGATGGGAGAGCACAAGGAAACAAGGCAAGTAAAGTTGATCAGTCTGACTGCCCTTTGTAGCAGCATCCTGTCATGAAATTTTGCATGAACACCATGGAGAAGAAAAGACAAATTTAAAGTTTGATCATACTGCAGCTTTGTGGCAGTTTGAGGGGAATTCCTGCTGAGGACAATGGAATATAAAAGGCATAAGACAAGCAACTCTGAATTTAACAAAATATTGACATCATGATGGGTCAGACCCGGAGTTTGGGGTGAAAAAGAAGGTTGGGTTGAGAGGACTAAAAATGCTTTTAAAAAGAAAAGATACAGTTTACACTTCATAAAGCAGAGGAAACATCTAGAAAAATAGAGGTATGCCTCTGTCAAAGAGTTTGACAACATATATGAACATTCCAATAGTATTTAAGGCTACTGTGAACCAAACAGGATCACATTTTTTTGAGAAAATAGTTTAAGAAATCTCCAAGTAAAAGGATGAAAATCACAGCTACAAATTAAACAAATATGAATAAACTTGTCCTTTTCATTCATAAGCAAGGAGTAAGATTTTACAATTTCCATGGTTTATATTTTATGTGATTGAAACAATCCAACACTAAGGTGTCTTGTGCTTAACACAGGAAGCTATTCAATAAAATAACAGTTTATTTTCCTGTGGCAACACACTGTCTGTCATTTCTCTCACATCTCCAAATTGGCTTGCAAATTTTGGCCAAAGTTGAAAGAATTTGCAGTGATAGGTTCCTACAAATTTTATGAAAGGTAAACAAAAAGGCAGGGGAGTCTCAAACTAGTGTCCCAGAGAACACCTGGAAAAGACTCAACCTGAACAGGTTTTTTGGGAGCAGCCAGCTGACCATGTAAACTTGCTCTACAACACAAATTCATTGATTGGCCAGCCAGCATTTAAGCAGCTCTCTAGTTGCAAGATTTCCTATGAACCCCTACAAGAGAAGGGATGGAAAACAGTAATTGTATGTACTGAAGTATTAAGGGAAAAAGATATATTAAATACTTGAAGAAAACCTCATTAGCACTGCTAAGAGAACGGGCTTTTTTAGTATCTCAGGCAGAAACAACTTGGAATTCAGAAGAATAACCCTACACCTGAAGAGGCATATCCTGGTACTGTTAAAGCATAGAATTGTGTCACTCCATTTATACTGCATTTCAGAGTCTTAATAAAACAATTATTTTAAATATTTTAAAATATTGCAGTACCATAAAGTCATTCCTCCACTCTTACAGTTATAAGACTGAAGTTAATTGATCATACATGATAAATATTGACCTTTTTTTGCAAGAATAACAAGAGCCCTACATATATATGTATATATACAGACAACAGAGAGTAAGTAAGCTCATGTGTGTGTGGGGTAACCTCCAAATGAACAATGAATATTGCTTCTTGTCCCCAGCTCACCAAGGCTGCTGCCCGGGTCTCTGGGCTCCTAGGCACTGATCTTCCCTATAGTCATGAACCCCTGATACCTGGACAACAGGATGAAAGGGAAGGGGATAATGCCACAGAGGAGCTTGAAATGCCTTTCTGGTTCCACATGACCAATTTTGCTGATGATAACTAGGACCTAAAAATAAAAGCTAGATAACTTTCTGAGAATGAGCATAAAATACTCTTTTTTTTTTTGGTCAGTGAAGCAAAATATTGTGTTGGAATGTGGATAAGAAAAACTTCTAAGTGGCACAATTATTTTACACAGCTACTTCTCAGAGTGAAACAGCATGTTAAAACCTATATGAAACTGAAGAAAATAAGGAGAATGAAGAACAGAATATAGCTTTTTTTCTTCTGAATTGGATAATTTCAATGGAATTTTAAGTGCAAGTTAAAACTTCAGAGAGTAGGATGAGAACAGTAAGTCATAGATCTTAATGTGTCACAAAGATATTGACTGAAAATATCTTAAAGCACATTTGATCCAAGCCAAGGGGTATTTCTGAGATTCCAAAGTGATGTCTTGGCAATGATTGTGTATGTTATTCCAATCTTAAGAGCTACACATGTATCATTAAGTATCATTGATTTATATTCTGTTTTCCAGAAGTATTAACCAAATGTACTGAAGAAAATAAAGTCAGACAAACTCACAAGTCCTAATCCTATCCAGGTACACCACAACATTCCCACCTATGGAGCTACTTGATAGGAAAACCAGAGAGACTCTATGCCTCTTTACAGGGTAGACTTTTCCATATTCTTTGCCTGGAAGCATTATAAGCACCTCTCCTTTTTACGTTATTTAAAAATAAGGTTGTTAAAAATATATAGTCACCATTATATTCCAATCTAAATCTTTGAATTACAACAAGAATGTTTTTCCTAAAAAATATTCTGAGCTCAGTGAAGAAAATGTGGGTTTTAATCCTCTTAATAAAATTTTATGTATTAAAATAGTTTAATTACTGAATTTGAGTTACTCCTGCAAAGCCATCATAAATAAAGGACCCTATATATCAGTAATATTGCTTTAGCTATTGGGAAGACACAAGTAGACTCAGGACCAAATTGGGTAAAGGAGAGGAGGCTTCCTTAACACAAGCCCTGGCTCAAGAGATATGGTAACTGAACTGTATCAATCAGTCTGTGAACTGAATGAAATTCAGAGGTTTATTTTCTGAATGGTGATTATTGGGTTTCACCACCAGTCTTCTGTAAGAAAAAGTCACAGACCTGAGGGAGATAAGCTGCATTTATGAGACACCACTCTAGACAATGCATTTTACTGTTAGTATGTCAGAGAACTGAATTCAGGCAACAAAAAAGTCTTCACCTGTGAAAGAAAAAAGAAGCAACAAAAGACTTAAGTATGTGTGTTGTTGAGAAGATCTGAGAAAGAGGTCAGTAATGAATTACACACAAATCTGACAACTGCTGCTCTTTCAGCACCACTGCAGAGTGCTTTAATACCTGCTATCTGACTGTTATTTTCTTCTGGTGCTCTTACATAAGAAAGATTTCCATTCCTACCAGCCTCTCTTTTGCTGTCACCTCTTTCATCAAGCTAATTTTAACTTTAAAATAACACAAAATGATTCAAAACTTTGATGTCAGCCTTAGCTTCAGTGTGAAGATGAACTCACTGATATCTAGATGTTGCCTCTAACATAAGGTTTTCTCAGATCCTATGATTTTAATTTCTTCAGCGGAAGAAAGATCAAATTACCACAGAGTTTCTTATCCTTTATAGTGCTTATACTCTCTTGTGATCAGGACATTATGTATTTATTATAATGGCTGTAACACAAACTCCTCATTTGTTGATGCTTTTCTGCAGAACCTATAGCACTGCAGCTGCTCACAGTGTCTGGGTCTGGTCACCTGTCACATTACTCTGTCAGGAGTAAATAGACATCTTAGGAGTGGGTCACAGGCTTGCCAGAGAACCTGCATGCTGAACTCACAGCCACTGGGAAGGAGGTGGGCAGACTGAACACCTCCCAGGTGACCTGACAAACAGAGCTGGTCACTGGTTAACATGTTCTCCTAGCTTTTGTCATTTTCCAGCCTTTTTATTTTTTTTTCCCCAAATAAAAATAAAAATACATTGACTTTTGCTTTGAAAATGTTCTGAGGAATTTCAGAGTTTGATCAAGGTACAAAGATTTCATTTAGGACAGCCTAGCATAAGTTTTATTTGCCTGTGCTGCCCCACATGAACAGGTGCTCATGCTGGTCTTGTATTGCAGTTCCCTGGAAGGATTTCAATTCCCATTGGGCTCCGCAGTCCCTAAACTGAAAACGTGCCTTCAGGATTTTTGTCTCTGTACTGATTTTATAAGCTCACCTACTATTACACACCAGGGGATCCCCACAGAAAGAAACACGTGTAGAGAGAGGCAAGAGTTGTTCAGCTGAATGCCTGAGGACCTTTGTGCTGTCGGCCTCACAGTGCATGCTCTGATACCTGATGGGAAATCTGAAAGGTGTTACCTTTGAGATCTCCACCCCAGTAGGGCTAGACAGAAACAAATGAAAAGACACATACAAAACTCACGTCCCTCATGTTACGTTAATGTAAATTAATGTATCTGTAGTTATTGCAGATGCCAATACATGGCATACTGGACAACGACTAAAGCAATTTTACATAAGCAGTGTTGGGCTTCAAACGCAACCTTAGAAAACAATAAAAAAGATCTTCTTATCAACAAGGTGAACTGCCTTTTTCTAGATGGAGATCTTAATGTTTTTTTCTACTGTGTTATGAAAGTAACTGAAATAAAAACATATTTTCTCAAACACCACAAAGGAAGAAGAAGGCAGTGGTAATCCAACCTCTTGTGTACAGTCATACTCAGCAGATAGCAATAAATTTTCTGGCAGTTTTCTAATTTATTTGAATGGGAAATATCAGGGGTCTCTAAACTGCTGTGCACACAATCAGCAATGATGGTAATGGCTGTTACCATATTTCTGTAACTCTATTAAGTGAATGAACTTTAGGTCTCTGTGATACACAGTGCATGTCCTGATGTTATTTTGAGATATCACTGACTTTGTATCTAAAATTATTGTATAATATCAGTTCATTGAGGTGGTACAATCAATCACACTTTTCCGACATTTTTAATATTATCATCTAATCCTACTGCATAGACAACAATAGTGTTTTAAGATCTATGGATGGAGAAGAAAACTCTTACTGCCTTTTTAGAAGTTGGAGACATAAAACAGGTCTTTGGAAACATCTCTTTGCACTACTCTTGGTTTTATACTGAATGACAGTTAAGCTATAAAAGTAGATACTGAACCCACATAATAGGTTAGCCTTAGGAAAAGGGAGATTTACATTTCTCTACTGTTCTGTGAAATAGAATATATTATGCTAAACCTTTCCAACCCTTCAGAAAATGTCTATTTCAAAAGATTTAAATACAAGACAAAAGTGTAAGCAAAACTAGAGGACATACAAAGTTCAGGCAAAGGGAAAAAGGTTTTCTGTTGGCACAGATGCCACAAAGGGACAGAAGGGCAAAAAATGCAAAGTTGGGCACACTGCAAATACCAGGAGAACATCCAGCCTGTAACTGCAAACTGCTGAAGCATGAGGTACGGGGAAAATAGCAAAAGAAAAAAATATTTTTTTGTATTCAGCACAGAACTGCTTAGTACCTTTGTCTTCCTGAAAATCACTGATTAACTGGCTAAGAAACAGTGTCCTGAGCTCAGCAGCGTGCGGGAAGATATAGAAACAAATGGAAAAAACTTCTGCCTTTAGAACAAAAAGTGTCAGGTAAAAAAATTCTTACATACCATAATCAATGTAGAGTTGTGAAAATCTTGTGCTTTTGAAACTCTTGGGCTACTTACAAGGAAGCATGGTCACACGGAATAAAAAAAGAGAGAAGGGAAGTCAGCAAGTAAGGGAAAAAGGTAGGGAAAAGCTGAATGATGTTTCAGATAAAAAAGTGAAAGATAAGAATTTGTAAAACAAATAATAAATGGATCATATCTCCTGAAGAAATATCCAAATGAACTACAGAAAATATTAAGATGGATTTATACAACAGCAACTAAAATATGGAAGTTAGACTGAAATAAACACCATGGATGGATACATAATGAGCAGAGATATGATGGGGGCATAATGGAATTATTTTCATATTTTGATATTTACAGAGAAAATTCTGATCTTAGTATATTTTTTTTAATGGTTTGGTGATACTTCAATGCAGAGAAAAGGAAGACACATTTCTTTTTATCATAGAATCATAGACTATTCTGAAATGGAAGAAACCCACAAGGATCACCGAAGTCCAGCTCCTGGGCCTGCACAGAACAGCTCCAAATATCACATCATGTGCCATGAGAGTGTTTTCCAAATGCTCCTTGAGCTCTGTCAGGCTTGGTGTTGTGACCACTTCCCTAGGGAGCCTCGAGTAAAGAACTTTTTCCTAATATCCAGCCTAAAGGTACCCTGACGCAACTTCAGGGCCATTCCCTTGGGTCCTGTCACTGGTCATCGCAGAGAAGGGATCAGTGCTTGACCCACCTTTTTCTCTTGTGAGAAAGCTTATATCCTTCTCCCAACAGTGAACTTACTCTTACCTATGATATTTTCCAAAGTAATTATTAGTTTCTTTCCAGAAATGTTACATTTAGTAATCACATCTAAAAGAGCTGCAAGTTAGTGACATCAATATGCACAACCAGATACTGAGAGTACACAAAGACCACCTCATGAAACATGCAAAAAGAACATTAATTACAACATTTGCTTTCAGGAACTTATATTATATGGGAATGTGGAAGAGTGAACATGTTCCTCTAGTTCAGAAATTTAGGTTCTCAGGTAGCACATACTGCAATATATGCAAAAGGTTGATTTGTTTCCAGCAGTTAGATAGTGGGTATAAGTTACACAAGTATGGAGATAGGGAAATTAGTTTAGTTTGCATACATGCTACCTTTATAAAATTAAACTAAACTTGAGAAGAAAAGGCTATTTGAAGCCTAATCTTCTGAATAAATTACAAATACAAATACTCAAGTTTAGTCCACAAAACACATCTGAAGGAGAAATCTTTAGAATTTTACCAGGAAACTAACACAAGAGAAAATGAACCTCCATCATCTGTAATTTAGGTGGGTTCTGACTTTCACAGGTGGAACTAAACGTTGAGTGAATACTGTAAGACCATGAAAGCTTTTTTTTTTCCCAATTATTATTTACTAACAAATGCATGTTTGTGTGTATGTGTGTATTCACGCATGACTGAATACATTTGCATGCATGACCACTGGATATATGATTCCTCTGTTCTTACCATGCCAGAAATGCTGCTTGCCAGTTGACTTATTTTCTTCTGGAGGTAGAAAATTCAACCTTTTATTAATTATAAGGTAATGAAACTCATCCTCCTAACTGTTCACATTCACATTCAGCTGTGTATCATCATATCTATGAGTCAGAAAATGAAACATCAGCCCGCACGCCAATGAGAAAGGTCAACAAAGCAAAACTGTATTTCATTGACTAGAAATTACAAATCAGGGATTAAGGAAAAACAAATAAACTTTACATGAAAATGGCAGGTTAGTCTTTCAAGGGAGTGTAATGCTTGCACATCAGAAGCTTTACTTCCCCTGGGGTTTTCTGTAAATGCTGCCTCACTTTCTCCTCAATCTGCCCACTCCACAGGAAAACCCAAACAAAACAATGCAGACAATGGAAAATGTGAAGGCGTGTTCCTTGTACATCTCTACTGCATATTTCTTCCAGTCTCTCTTGAGAGACACAACAGAAATGAACAAAATGTTGCAAATAAAAGCTTCCATTGAGAAAGGTTTTTCAACATGACCTAGAAAAAATACAAGAAAAATACAGTGTTGTACTTATTTCTATTTTGAAATTCCATTTGATATTTAAGATATTTCCTCTTCTATTAACACATTTCCTCTTCTACTTTTTTGACTGATTAAATTTAATTTATTAAAATTATGGTACTTTACAGGGTTTTTTTGCTTAAAACAGCATTTACATTATAAGGTGAATTTTTAGAAGAGTGAGATTTAAAAGCCTAAGAACTTTAAATTTCAACACATTTTCTGCACATAGAAAACACAGAATTTGACAGCTAAATGTTGAAATTAATCGGATACATTTCCACATATCAGCCCATGTGCAATGTAAGGCAGTTGGTGTGGTAGGTAAGAATTTTGCCTGTTTTAACAAAGGTCACCACTCTAAAGAGTGTTTTTCTGAATTGTAAGTGAATTTTTCAAGTGGATATTTGCCATTTTACTGAGAATAAAAACATCTCATTTAATTCACAGTCACCTGACCCCAGAGTATAACAGTGCATTTCTGTAAATGAAAGGAAATTGCCTGAAAATAAATACAGATAACAGAGCAAACTCTAATTTATTTTGTACTCATAAATGGACACCTATTTATATTAGGAATGCATCCCCTAATGACAACCTCTGTAGCTTACTCATTTATGTTTTCAGGATCCTTTTGTTTTCAGGGCAGTGGAAACAGAAGATAAATAAATACAAAATAAAGATGAGGGAGGTCCTATTCTGATCATAATGAAGTCCTGACGTTTCTGCTACTTTTCTGCATGATGATTTTGCCATCGTATTACACTGTTTTGAGCTGAACTTGAATCACCACATTTTCCACCAGGAAAGGTTAGGAAAAAGCAGTGCAAAGTGAAGGAAGTCAAACGGAGAATTACCTGGCTTTAAAATACCTCCAAAAGAAGGACTTCAGCCAGAACTACACAAAGATGTTCCAAACAAGGCATTATGTGTGTTATCCTGATGTAAAAAGGCCCTTTCTGTATCCAGGACTAGCCCCCACTACCCAAAAAATCACACCATCTCAAAAAATCCCCAAACAAAACCAGAAACAAAACCCCAAAAAAACCTAAACAAAACCAACCCCAAAACAAACAAAAAAACCCCCAAAACCCCAAACAAAAACAAAAACAAAAAAAAACCCAACAAAAAAGCAAGAAAAACCCCCAAACCAAACAAAAAACCAACCAACCCACCACTACCACCACCACCAAGAACAAAAGAAACAAACCAAACAAAAAAATCAAAATGCAAAACCCCTGTTGGCAACACCTATGCAGTTTATGTCTATGGGCTTTTCTTACAACTGAGAGCAGATGGGGCTTTTTTCTAAGAAGAAACACTAGGAATAGGCAAAAGCTGACTGTATCACATAGGATATTCCTAGAAGAAAATTAGGAATGTACAAGATGGCAAAACTGTTCCTAATATACTACTGAGACTTCCAGTTAGTAAGGACAAGCACTGGTCCCCAAGATGGGCTATGCTTACAGTGTTACCAGAATCACAATTTATTCAGTTTCCTTTCTGTGGTAAAATAGAAATTTAGAGGGAAAAATAAATCTATTCCATCTGAGCTCAATAACATCCTATTTAAAAATAACGTACTTTTATTCCATTGAACACTTTGTAAGACATTTTGAACATTTTCCGTTTAATTATGTTACACAACTCTTAAAAATTCTTTCTTCTACTTCCTTTAAGATGCAGTTTTCAAGCAAACACACGAAAAAAAATTGTTCATGTGCTGAAATCTATGATCAAATTTTACAAAACATTAGGAAAGAATTATGAGAAACTTTTTGACATTTTCAGAATTCCATCAGTAAAGCTGTCCCTTCTGAGAGGGCTCATTGGTTTCCAGAATAGTAATTCTGGTCTCTCTGCAGCTTTACCTATTATTTGTGGAGGTTTTTCTCTGACTTTTTGTATTTCCAGTGTGATTGGTATTGAAGACAATCCCACAAAAATCATTGCCTTTTAGAGCAATATGGCAATAGGCATAACAAGAATGAAAGCGTGATTACCTTTTCAAAGCATTAGCCTAAGTATTTCTAAGTGACATTTTAGTAATTTAAAAAAGAATTTGTCCACATTTTGGAATATTCTGCTGGTCCTCTTGATGAAAAATACAAAAGAAAACCAATCAAGCACCAGTGAGAATTAAACTAAAAAAAAAAAAACCTGGGGAAAGAAAGAGCTTTGTTAAAAAATTGGAAAAGGAAATGGAAAAGGAAACTAAAATAATTCAGTTATGCAGTCCTGGATTCTCTGGATATTCTCTCATAAGATCAATGAGAGACATATGAAAATATACAGAAAATTGCATTTTATGCATTTAAAAGTTGTAGGAGGGGATATTTTTTCCCCATACATGTTGACAAAAAGCAGAGCCATACAACAACAAAAAATAGGAAGATAGTCTCGTGGTCTGCTGCTCATTGATTTGATAGGTATTGCAGAGCTTTATATTTACGATCTAACTTCAGGGTTGCATTTCCTTTTGTCTCATTCCACAAGGAGATACTGTACCATTCAGCCAAATAAATCAGTGAAGAAAAATACTGTTAAGAGCTGGTCTGACTTACGGACTCATTCAATTCAATAATCTGGAGAGCATGATTGCCTTAAGATCTGAAATTGAACAACATCTTAGTAAAAATTAAAAACAGAGGAATGGACTCTGGTAATTGCTTATTAAATTTTCAAGCCCCAGTGACAATAACAAGTTTAAATTGATTGCTCAATACATTTAAAATAGATGGCACTGAATGTGCAACAAAACCACACCAGCATGGCAAAAGCCTAGATGTTCTTGAATGCATAAGTACCTCAGTACTTTACTACCTCTGGAGAGTTTAGGGAATTCAATAAGGCTGACTCGAATGGATCCTGTGAAAACGCTGTGCATCACACACAACCAGTGCTGGACTGCACCAGCCACTGCCTCAGCTTGGTGCCTCAGGGCAGCAAAATATGCCCTCCCCACATGCACATTCTGCTTTCTCAGCCCTCCTGAAAAAGCCATCCACTTCCTTGCTGCTGCCTCAGAATCACCATGGGTTTGTTTTCCTGGTGCAAACCTGAGTTTCCTCATGATCTGTTAAATTTTTCACAGGACACTTAATTTGAGTATGGTGAGGTGCTGGAGGTCAGCACCAGAAACCAACCAAACAAAACCACTTTAATTCATGGGAGATGGGAGGGAAAGTCTGGACTACAAGTTCTTGCCAGAGTGTATGGAAGGAGAAAAGGAAATGGATAAGGAAACGGGAAAAAAGGCCAGAATCAAAAAAAGCAGCTTTAGAAGAAAAGCTGACAGTCTTATAAATCTCACTTCTCATCTTCAGAGAGCTTTTGAAAATGCTAAAGGAATTTAAAGATGTGAGTTTAAATTGTTTTTGGAAAGACTTTCTGCAAAAGCTATAAGGTATTCTGAAGAAGTCATGTAACTGGAAAAGGGGGGCTAGGAATACACAAGTAAGAGAGAAAGGGAAAAACAATTAAAGTACGTGATCAAAAGGGGCAAATTAGAGTTCTCACTTTCAGCCTGACTTTCCACAATACTGTAATAACACTAATCAAATACAGGTTTTACATGTTGGTAGGAAAAAGTCTCTGCTCAAACCTGTGAAGTGATATATTTTTTACTTCTTTTCCAGAGAAAACACACTGTCAAAGAGTCTGCCAACTAAATACAGAAAGATACAGACAAAGAAGCATGTACTCAGCCAACTAAACTGATCAACAAGATGAGAGCCAACCTGTCTGTGTTGTTACAGAAGCAGCAATTCTACCCCTTGGAGTGTGCTGCTGCTGCCCAGATTGCTTGGAAGCCACAAGGTGAAATCACCTTCTTGCCAGCTGCTGTCTTTAAGACTGCTTTAGATTTGAATGCAGATTTACAGCACCTAAAGTTTATAATTTAAACATACGTTCAAGGATCACTTCAAAGGTGTTCAGCCTGTGAAGTTAAGTGTATGAGAACAAAATTATAAGTCATTAGAAAGAGCCCAAATGTATCAAAATTGTCCAGAAGTTGTGGCAAGACACAAAAAGTTGTGAGCATTTTCTTCAGAGCATAGCTCCTAAGAGGTAAACAATATAAGTGGAGAAATAAAATGATGAAATGGATTCTAAAGTTTCTTTTTTCACTCTGTCTTTTTATTTTTTTAATATTTATTTTTCTCTTAGTAAATGAGTAGTAACACCCATTGAGGAAAAAAAATGTAGAACATCTGTTGAATAAAAAAAAGCCAAAAACTGTGCAGGCATTATGAAGTGATACATTTATCTTTCTCTTTTTTTTTCCTGTCAGATAGGTGATAGCCTACTTATTAATCCCACTGTTGTTTTTTTTAACATCAGTACTTCAAAAGGAGGGCTATGTGGATATCAAATCAACATCTCTAATTTACCATTAAAGACATGAAGTTAATATTATTTTAATCATTAAAATAATATTAATGCTTTCTTAAACATAAAAAAGGACTCATTGCCATCAGCAGTTAGAATTCATATTTGTGTCTTATTTAAATTGCCTCTTTTATTTAATTCCAGGTCAGAGGACCATTGAGAAGATTTCTAAATTTTCCCTGCAATCTCTTTTTATTCTCTTACTAAATATTCAAGAACCCTTTCAAGGCAAACACAATGAGAAAAGAAATGACAAATGACTAGAGTTAGGGGACAACTGCATTCTGATCCCCCTTCAAATTGGAGAAAATCCCTACATGTTTAGAAAACACCTTCTTTTGCTAGAATGCATTCCTGGAGTGTTATTGTCAGCTACCATTAGAGAAGGTGTTATTATTTCTGCTTTTTGCTGCTTGGCCTGTTAAGACACTCCCAACTGAGAACCCTCTTGGGATTTGCTGAATTTGAGCTGAGGTATGAATCAGAGAACATGACAGTGCAATGCTTCCTAGCTGCTTAGCAGGCAAGAGAAAGCATCTTTTTTTTTTCTTTCCTTGTTTGTGGGTGATATTTCTTCACAAAATGAGGAGAAAAAGGTATCAAGCAAAGCTAATTATACTTTTAGAAATTTCTCATCTACAATTCAAATAAGGATCTCCCTGAGAGGGATTCAGATTTTACATACTGTATGTGCTAACCTTCATCATACCAAATGGCAGGAGAAACTGAAATATTTTCCATATCAAGTGTATTTCATACATAAAGTTTAAAACCACCCATGCATTTATGCTAAAAATGAATTATCTAATCTAAACATATGAAATCAGGCAGATTTACAAATGAGGTTTCATTTCAAATTCATTCTTCCTTGTCCCTATTTCAAAAGGGAGAGGAAAGCTTAAAAACAGTGAGAGATGACTAACTTCCATGCAAATTACTTCAGACGAAGAGAAAAGGTTTTAAAATTGGGGTTGTTGATACAACAGACAGAAACAACTCTAGTATTTTCTGGCTTTAGTGTTTTCCTTAGAAGCTTGTGAATTAGAAATATAAGAGAAACTATTTCTGCTCATTGGGACAGTCATGAAACACAGACTGGAGGTAAATAACCAGAGATGGAGAAAATGCAGGACAACAGACAGCCAGTCTGGCCCTTCAGTGCAAGGTACCTTGTCTCACAATGAATCCAGCACAGCCTTTATTTTGTCTGTAGAACCCACTTGTAAAAGGATAATTTCTCAGCAGAAGGAAGTTGAGTACAAAATGGTGGCTTCTGAGACTTCCATTTATGCAAAAAAAATTATTTTAGCATGCAGTTAATATCTATTTATGCAACACACATACACACAAATAACATAAGGAAAAAAAAAAAAGAAAAAACAACTCATTTGAACACAGGTTTTCCCTGAACCAAATGCACTCAGAAAATGCAACATATTTTACTTTTTTGTCATGCTTCATTGTCTATATTTTCCTAAGCACTTTCCTCTAGACAATAGAGAAAATAATTAGTTCTACTTCCTAATATGGGCAATTAAATATTAATATTTGGGTTTTTGGTGATAAGCCCATATGCCAAAGTAAAGGGCACAATATAAATGATTCATTGAATATGTAAATAACAAGGATCATGCAAAATGTCTATGGTAAGAAGAAACATTGATATCTGAAAATAAGTACAGCTTATAGATAAAAGGGCAATAACCAGAATTCAAATACTGTCTCTACCCTTGTGTCACTTGCAGGTTAATATGGAAATGAAGATATCTCTGTATTAGTGTTTTATTTTGAACCAGGAGTGCTATTGAAGTAACCATGCACATCCTCTCTGCTCAGCCCCTGGGCTCCTCTTGCAGTGGTGTCTCAGACTGAACGTGCTGGGCTCTCTGTGGAAAACCTAAAGCTAAAGATGGACCCCACCACTGTATAGTTCAAGGAGTCTGATCTGAGCTGGGATGAAATTGCATATATATACACTCCAAGAGTGTATAGGGGGCTCCTCCGTAGCCTGCATCTCCATATTTATTGCTGTTTCCATTGCCTTCTGATGCAGTACCTCTCAGGCAAACTCTGCAATGCATATATTTTGTGATCTTTTACTTTAGAGTGGATAATAATGTAGGAAAAGTTAATTTCTGACCTAAAAATTAAAAGTCTCTAAGCAGAAGTTTTGTTCTAAAAAGAAACGAAGAGTCTTTAACCCACTTTTTCAAATCAAAGCAAGATATCATTTGATAAAGCAAAAAAAAAAAATTCTGATTCAATTTTTTTTTTTCTGCTGAGACACTTACTACTTGCAATTTAACTAAGATTACTGTGTCAAAGGGGTTTCCTTCAAAAATGAACATTTTTGGAAAAATTAATTTCTGTCAATATTTGAATGTTCCTCAAAGAAACATTAAAAATTAACCCAAAAAATGCATTATTTTGTTTTCTGATATATTTCTCAAGGTGAACCTTCAGCAGGAATCCAATTATGTTTTATCATCTGTATAACACACATAAATCTATTCCATTTAAACAATTAAGTTTTTAACTAAATGTCTAGAAATGTCTTTCTTTTTCCTGTTGTCACACAGCAGTATAGCCATCTGAATTTTCCACCCATAACATGTACTCTAATAAGACCACATTATCTTTTCCAGTCACTGTTTTTACTGAATGTTCTATCACCAAACAAATCACATTTAAAATGATACTATCTTCTCAGTGTTTTAATTCAGCTTAGTGGCTCTGGGTATAAGCTGCTTCCATCTCTTATAAGAGATAAGCAGATGCTATCTGCTGCTGCCCTTATTTAATGTTCTTTCTGACTTCAAAGAGCAGTAAGTTGGGATGTGCAAGTTGCTGGAAGATCCCACTGGAAGCATATTCATAGGTCATTCTTCAAGTCATCGTCTGCTGGGAACTTGAGAAATTATTGCCACCATCCTCTGGTAATGGCTCACTGCAAACTAGTAGGCTGCAGTTTATTTTCCACTGACCCACCATAGAAGGCAGCACAGCTGTTTACATAGCACATATTGGATCATGCAAAACCTCAGATGCTACTTGCACATTCTCAAATAACTTTATGCTTACCATCACTTCCCAGCTCAATCCCCTCTCAATTCAAATTTTCCTCTCTCAAAGCACATCAGAATCTTCAAAGGTAACCACAGCTTCCTGGCATTCACAATCTTTAAAAAAACCAGTACTGATCCATGTTATAAATTGTGCATGTGCCCTTATGTCTTGACCACCTTTGGAAAGGGTGATAATTATGTTTGTATCTGTGGTTAAGTATGAGGAAACAAATTTCATATTCCATACGGGATCCCATGAGCCATACTAGTAGAAAGACAACAGAGATACATCTGGCTGCAACTACTCATACTCAAATACTCTGAGTGCAACTGTTTAGAGCTGTTTAAGTGTTTAACTCTCTTCTAAAAGTTTCTATGAGAAACAAACAGGAAGGGATTAAAAAACCCAAAAAACTTTACTTTCAAATGTGTTACTTTTCACAATTTGGATTAATATAATTTGCTGTTTAAGCACACAAAAACTTCTCACTTGACATTATCAGAACTATTTTCTGTGGAAAACTCTCTTTCACATCATGTACATGCAACACTATATGAGAAGCTTTTGATAACTTGCTGTGAACTGCATTGCCTTCTTTACAAGAAACAGGTGAAAAATAGAAGAGTTTTTAAAACAGCAACAGAGTAAAATAATGTAAGCAAAAGGCTGCCTCTGCTTACCACATACCATGCAAGACCAACCCTTGAGAGCAAGACAGCTCTTAATAGTGTTAGCTTAGATTCTGGTCAAAAGCATTGTTCTGTTCCTGTCGTCCCATAGGGATGAAACATGACATGGTACCTTTGCTAGCACTAAAGTAATCAAGTTAATTATGGCCACTATTGTGATTGGTAATTTTACCAGCTGGGGGGGGAAAAATAAAACCAGACCAAACAAAACCAGAAAATCAAGACAGTTGCTCAAATTTGGGATCCTTTTGATAAAATATACAAAATTAATGTAGAAAAGAGAATGGAAAAAAGAATGGAAAAGTTGGAAGTCAATGTCTTTACTAATGTAATTGTATTTAACTGGCAATTGAGATAGTGGCAAAACATGAGACAGCTTTGATTTGTAAGCACGTGTAATGTGAATACAGTTTAATAAACTCAGTGCAATTTATTTCCACTTTTCTAAACAAAATTGTCTATGACAATGCTTTCTGCAGATTGAAAGGAAATAGGAGGCGGAATCTTTTAAAATTGTATGTATTAACGATGAAGTGGGAGTACAGTTTTCCTCTTTGCTTTTCAAGTCATGAGTAGCTGTAACAGTAATAATGGCCAAGTTAATTTTTGTGTTGCAACACAAGCAATACCTAATTCTACCTTTTCACAGCTTGTTGAAATTACAGGTTTTGCTTTATTACCATCAGAAAATAGTGCCTAAACTCTAAAGTGAAATTAAAACCATCTTGCACCACTGGTGACCCCTCTGACAAATCAGTTTCAGGCTAGACATGATAAATTACACTGCAGAGAGCAGAAGGCCCCATATCCTGAGGGACTGCTCAGGTTGTACTTTCCAACTGAAAAGACTCATCTCTGGCTCCTAATGGTGTTTTGTAAATACAAAGGAAATGTGCAGCATGCAGAGTGACATCACAGTATATAGGAAGAAAGGCTGATCACAACATTAAATTAAATCATGGCAAGTATAAAAAACAAGCTGCTGAAACCTATAAAAATATCTTTATTACACTACATAAAACAGATGCTACTTGTACTTTTAAAAAGCAATAAAATGATGAGAAGAGAACATAACAAGAAAAAAAATATAGTAAATATATTGGTCTTTGTGAGTTGATTAGAAGTATAAAGTATTTTTTCCTGATGATATCTTCTTTAATAATAATTTTCTGTGATGTGTAATGACTATGGATCTGACTACAGCCCACAAATGCTACTGATTTTGAAACTGGCCATTCATACAGGAATTTTCAAAATAATAGTAATTAAATTATGTTGCATAAAATTACAATATCTCTTGATGTAACAGCAGAACATGACCTTAAAATTTTAATTTTTTTTACACCATTTTCAAACTCATTCTTAACTCAGTAATTTTAATAATGTATTTTCTTTTCTACAGCTTTTTATTACTATAACTAACAAGATTATTCAGAAAGCCCAGCTCTGTTAACAGGGCAGGGGGGAGACCTTACTGATATTTCTTAATGCCCTTCATTTATATTTAGTACTGTGATACAAAACAGTCACCTTCTTGCCACTGACTACAGCCTTGACTAAGTTTTCAAATTATCTGCATTACTTTGTCACAGACACAGGATCATACCTGCTAAAGCCTAGGTCACAGAACCAAGACATCCATGTATGGCCTCTTATTTTCCAGATAAAACAGATTATTTAAAATTTTTCAAATGTTTTACTGAAATTACTGGTTTATAATATAGAATTTTGTAATTCTGCTACCTTAATAAAATCTTGTGAGCTGTTGATACTGTTGTAATGGGGATAAAGCACAGCTCCCCTCTGTGCTCTTACCCATGACTTTCATGATAATATATGGTTAGTCAAGCTACTGTGGGATACATTCAGATATCCTGAATTCAGAGAGCAGTGTGTAGAGTGAGTTTGCAAACTAACACACCACGTGAGTACAGGTTTTCCTGCAATCAGCATTTGATAATAAACCCACCACATCCTTCGGTTTATTTCATATTCTACTGCTAAGGATAGGTTCTACCAAATAATTCAAAGCCTGCAGATTATGCATGAAATTGCTACTGAGAATATTTGCATATCATGTTATTTTAATTACATGATACTATTGATTTAATTAAGTGGGACCATGTTAATTATCACTTTCACAAATCAACTAGACATATCATAATTGATTGCAATGAATATAAACTCCAAACTCTCACTCTGGAGAGTCTCGTAAGCCTGTGAAGCAGTTCTTAGTAAGCATATTTAATGATACAGTTTAAAGTACCAAAACTTTCTTCTACAGTGAAGTTCAAGTGCTTGAAAGGTCTTGAGAAAGAAATACTAATTTTGAAAAGGCAGAAATAATAAAATTTACTGTTGAGTTTAGAAATGAGCATAAACTTAAAGAGATGATTCTCATAATTATATTACGGGTACCTTTAGAACAAACAAAAAGCCAGATATATTCTGTTTCCCCTTTTCTTAATTCAATCATGCGATAAATTCAATAAGAAACATATTTGGCATTTTCCTCATCTATTTCCAGATCATTGCTGGATCAAATACTGTAACTACTGATGAACACTCTCAGTGGCAACATGAGGGAATTTATTATACCACAATTTTTTCACCTGAAAGCTCTGACCGTTGTTTGCAAAACATAGTGTTTTCCCAGCATAACAGCTCCCAGTGAGGAGCACCTAAGCTTGCATGTCAAAGGTGCAGGCTTGTGACACAGAACAAGGTTCTCTAAGCAGGCCAGATCCCAGAAAATATGTACTCCACAAGACAGCCTGGGAGAATTATTCAGTTCTTACACAGGGTGAGGGCAGAAATCATATAAAGTATCTGGCAGGGATAAGGGTTATCAAAGGGAAGGGATGCTCCCCAGCCTATCAGTGACTGCTTTGTAAGAGAAACAGCTGACACCACCTCCTGTATTTTTACTTTTTCAAAGACTTCTTGGATAACTTGCTCTCTCTAAATCATGCCATCTATGTACATTTGTTTAATAAAGGTAAATAGCCAAAATAGGTATGTCCCCAGAATGGCAGCAAACCTTGAATGGCAAAACTTGATCATAACCGTCTCTATCATATTCCTAAATTAGTTAAGTTTGTTAGCTTCTCTGCCCTGTGTTATGGCTTCTTTTGGCTTATTTCTTAGCTGTAGGAGTCCCCTTGTGGGTAGTTCAAAATATGAAGGTGTGTAATACAACAGCATGGCTTCCACTGTGTGATCAACTAACCGAATAAATAAGAATTTGCAAGGCTGATCATTGTGTCACTTCACATCATATTTGAATCTAGCCACAAAAGAAGCACTGTTGGATTTTCTATGAGTTCTGTTTGCATGTGAGTAGCTGTACGGCAAGGATTTTCTGATGATTTTGCAAAGCAAGTGTTGCTCCTTATATAACAGTCAGAAAATCTATGATTTTTATGACACTACTCGTCAGACAAGGCAGAAAAATTGAACCATCACTTCCTTACCTATCAACCATTCCTTACCAGTAGTCACAAATTGCTGATAAATCAGTGCATAAAAGAGCACATGCTCACACACCCACCTCATTAGCAATCAAAGGAATTATGGAGTCCCATAGTTACATATGGTATGGAACCTTGTAGAGCAACAATTTTCAAAAATGCTGATAATGCCATAACCCTTAAAAAAATTCATCTTTCATAGAACTGCAAGTCAAAACCTAATCAGTTCAAAACTCCTTGATACATGCCAATTTGATGTCTATGATGCCTCTCTTTTGTAACTGGACATGCTGGCTGTGAACCAATAATATAAATATCAAACACACACATATAAATATTAAGATTTTAAGTATTGGAAAATTTTATGTATTTTTTTCTGATGGTAACAAAAATCTTGTATTTAAAAAGGGAAGACTGAAAAAAGGGATAATTTTTTTCCCTAGGAAGTTAATTTAGCTATACATTTCACAGATGACTAAGTTTTTATTTCCTACCTTCTCCTTTAGTAAGCTCCCACAGGGACTTTCACTTCACCTCCCAAATCATTACCAATTTCATATTTCTTGTGCTACATAATCAAATATTTTTATATAGAAACAAAACCTTTGAAAATATCAAGCCCATGGACTTTTTCCATGTCCTACAGAGCTTATGAAGTTGATGTGTCTCATATTATGTGTTTCATCTTTTAAAATCTCTAAACTCCTTCTGTCTGTAAAGGTGCTTAAGACACACTCACCTCTTCTTTAAAAGACATTGCATGTACACTGGAAGCAACGGCAGGAGCTTGTACAATTGTCACTTCTGAAAATTACATGTAGACTTTTAAATACCACAAAACCATGTAAGTACAAATATGGCTGAAAGAAGGTACAAAACAATGAAGAAAGTGATTGTGATGAAGTCTTACTGATCCTTATGCTCTTTTAGTATCTGACACTTATGCCCGAGGACAGTATCTGACTGCATGCCATGGGAAGGCAATTGTAAATATTCTGCCTTTGATAAAATTGTTTCTTTCATCTTGCCTAAAGTCAGACATCATTCTCTGCTCTGATGAAGAATTTAGTCAAGCATAGTTGAAAGCCACATCTAATTACCTGGACTATAAATGAAATTAGAAGATAGAGGCCAACAACCACAAGAAAATGGCTTTATTTCACTGTAAAGAAAAGTGTTACAGGATCAGAGCAAGGCTATGCAAAGTGTTATTGCCATAAGCACACTTCCACAAAACCTGATCACTTTTCTACGGCTACTGAAGCACCACCACCAGACATCTCAAATTTCAGTCTATGTTCAATTAGACTAAAGATATTTCACAAGCTGGTAAAGGTTTTGCATCTTTTTCTTGTCTCTGGGGATAGTCTTTCAGAATCCAGAGCTAACTTTTCACTGCTTCTTGTGAGGGGCCTGGTGAAAAGTCTTGCCTTGCAGAAAACTTAGTCTGTGAATACACAGATGGGATTTTGTACTGTGGTATCCTTCTTGGGGAATGTATCTCCTCTCTAGCAATCTTTATCTCAGTCTCAGTTAAAGTAGTCCACTATCTTCTGTCTTGTCATAAAAAATATATTTTAATATTTATTCACACAGACTATTTCACTGATTCCTCTCAAGTGGAGAATTTTTGTACAATACATTTCTAGTATGAGACTTTCGATAATATTGTTTCAAACTGAATGACAATCCACAGCCACCAAGACTTTATTTATTTTTTTTTTTTTTATACAACAATATGTCCAACACTTGGTTGACATAAAATGTCAATAATCTCTTCTGATTATTTTGACATGTCTTGGAAGAGAACTGTTCATCACCATGCAGATAGAGGTAACCTTTGTTAAAGGCTAAATGTCACGTAGCATTTTGCATCTGAAATTCACTTGTTGAAACAATCATCTCAGCCTAAATCATAGGGAAACTAAAACCCAGACTTCAAATGTAAACTGGTTGAAATAGTGGTTGTTAAATAGTTCTACCCTTTCTGTAATGTCAGATGGGAGATATTCAAACATTCTATAATACTACAAAGAGGGGAGAAAATTACAGGTCCCCATCACCACGGAGATTTTAGCTGATGGGCTAGATTCTGGTTGCTTCACATAGAGTAATGCATAAAATGTTTTGTATTGATTTTGATAAGGCTTGATGTAGATAGAACCCTGTGAACAGTGGTCAGGGACTTTAGCAACAAGACTTTGATAACAGGTATACCCAGTAAGAGTGGAAAAATGTTAATGATATATCATGAAAAAATTCATGCAGTGGTGAAATTTCCTAAATCCCGTTGGAGCTTATTAAAAAATGAAGAAGTTACACAGAGGAGATTCAATTGCATTACAACCCATGGGGAGGGTTTGCAGTGTAAGTGAGGACAATGCTCTCAACTCGCAGAGGTGCATGGTGAGAGAGTACTTTTCTGTATTGGAGGAGATGTACGAATGCAATTAACTGAGACAGAGTAAATGTCATACTCTGGTTTCACTGCCAAAGCTGGATAAAAAGCTGCTGCTTTCTTAAGAAAGTGCTCTGTAGACTCTGATAAGCATAATTTGTGGAGTCTTGAAGTATCACCAGCTTCAGTCATCACTGTACTCTTGTGCTGGGTGCTGTCACAATTCTAATCAAGTAGCCAAGGGACAAAACATGCCTTTCAATGGTGCTAGCCCTGGAAGGGCTGTGCTTCAGATTCCTCTCTCAGAGGCTCTGTTTTTCAGTGTATTTTTTTCTGACATTCTGCTAAACAGCCCAGGAAAACATATATGTTTCCACTTACCCTCTGCTTTTCAGGCTAGGAAACCACAATAGAACACTTTGACCACTGGCTCCACAGTCTGCAAAATAAAGAAGCCAATAAAGAACACAACAACCCACTGTCAAAGCAAATTTATATTTGCAATGGGAAAAAAAAAATTCTCATTAATGATGTTTGGATCTCAAACCACTTTAACATGTTATAGACTTTCACCAGACAACTCCAAAGAAGCAGAATCATGCATTCAAAGATAGTTTATAAGTATGAAACTGAGGAAAAAAAAGCTTTATTTCTATCAAATACAAGAAAAAATTCAGAATGGTTGTTTCATTAGAAGAAGGTAGAATATAAATAGGAAAAAATTACTGTACAGGGAACAGTCCACTTAGTTGTGTGGTGTGACCTTCCCTGAGGTTTGGCAGATTTGTGAACCATCTGTATTATAAAAACAGCTCTTTCCTATGATATGAAAAAGTGTTTTCTTAGCCAAAAAAAATCCTGGTATTTTACTCAAACCTCTTCTATATCCCATAATCCCTGTAATATTTCAAAGCTAGGATGCACCATCCAGTGTTGTGCTTTGCTCTTTTGAATTGAAGAAGTTTATGCAAGACTGGGATGTTTATTTATTTCTCCCTGCATTCTAACCCCGTCTGTCCTCTATGATGAAATTATGTCTTTGGGAGTTTCCCAATAACAATGAGATCGTTAATGTAGAATTGTTGCATTATAGTTATAAAAAAATTGAACATTTTTGAGATGACTATTGTTGTCTTCTATAGCTAATCTTGAGAAGCTTGATATTTTTAATGATAAGTTAGGACTTATTAAAGCTTCACGGTGCCATTAAAGAGTAGAATTACTCCATTAAATATTCCTGAGGTATCTTTAAAATACTTTCTTCATCAGAAAGACTCATGTCAAACCATTCTCAGTGAAATTTTCCATTCTCCCTTAAAGTACTTCTTCTTGCTTTTTGAACCAATATTTGTTTGTACTGTTTTTTAACAGTATTGTTGAAAATTCTGGGAAGGTATGTATACACACTGGTTGTATAATTTCCCTGATCTCTCTCTTTTCCCTGAGGAAAGGATAAGTGATGGTGACATTTTGCCTATGGTTGTATGATTCATATATTGAAACATCATAAAGAAAATACGACTATATGTCCTCTGCCCTCTACTGGATAGCATCACAAGTATGGTTCTACATGGTACAACCAAATTCAGAGGTTGCCAAGCAGACATCTTTCACCTGGCAAGCCATCTTCTCTTTCCAGCATCTGTGGGAAAATAATATTCTTTTTACCCCACAGTTCTTGTTCAGGATGGATTTTTTTAATCTTATACCTGTCCACAGTGAACCCACAAGTTTATTATTAATGTAGTTCAGTAGCAGATTATGACTGCATTTCAGAAACAAAAGAAAAAACAGCCTGACACACCCAGAATGATTCAAATGCCACCTAAAAGTTAAAATTTGTCCCTCAAAGTGCATGAGGCCAATGCAAAAAAAAAA
>VZSE01003435.1:447290-532951 GCA_013398275.1 Promerops cafer | reverse complement strand
TATATATATATATTTAATAAACCTAATCACACACTGAGGTTTAAAATCTACAGGAAAGAGCACACCAGAGAAAGCTTGGTCATGTGATCTACAGAAATAGAAGGTAATTATGTTTCAGTCAAAACACTTTTTTCTCTTTTTTTATCTTCCCTGCTTTCTTTCTTCTGTCTATACTTTCCAACTCAAGAAAAGTCGGGCTGCATTTTGATTTAGTAAAAGGCTGTTTCAATTGTTCAGAACTGTCAAACTTACTGCTAGCATTGAGTATCACTTCCTCCCTCCCCCCTCACCCCCGAACACCATCCTTCATCCTGTTTTGTTACTTTTACAGTGAGCCCACTGGAGTGTAAAACCACTTGGGGCCTCTCCAGGGGTGGTCTTCAGGCACAAGCTACTGTACCAATAAAAATCAAATTGCCCCTTGTATAATAAGTTTGCGATGCCCAAACACTCTGAAACTGAATTATTACAGCACTTAAATGTGCAAGAGGAATCCAATAAAAATTTGTGATATTTTTCAGTTAATTACTTCCAGATTTCACATAAACTGGGGGAGAAAAAAAGAAAAAACACCGTTTTAGTGCATGATGTACGCCTTTGTTGAAATGCTGTAGGGAGCCTAGAAACAGAAGCACCATTATTAAAAGTAGGTATGTAGCAGGGCCAGACTTTTTTGCCATTGTTAAAAGCTGTCACAAATGCAGGAAAATATTTCTGGAAACAGGGGAAATAAAGTAGTAAGCTCAAGGTTTGAATGCAAATCTGAGTTTAGTCAGATTCTGCTAAGTGAACTCCATTGCCTACAATAGGTCTTAACCAATTTGTGAGTTCTTAATCTTCAAACTTCACAACTTGTTGGTCAGTAATATTGCAGTGCTGAATAATTTTTTATTCTGTAAGCTCTCTCTCCAACCATCTTCAGGATTCATTTTCAGTATAAACTGAATCAAAGACGTTTGCAAATACCAGAAATAATAAAAAATAAAAATCTATACATCAGAATTGTTTTATCTTCCGATGTGCAAGTCTTTGATTGGTCTCTTAGCTATGACAACTTAGTTCTTTCTTACTCTGCCTTCAGCAGAGATTACCAAGCACCTTTAAAGGTGTCAGTGAAATGCCATTACTATTGGCAAGAAATTACAAGAGGAAAGTGCAAGCGCATTACACATAAAATATTAAAAAAATAGGTTTAATTTTTCTGGATGTTCAACAGAGAGATGTTAATCTTAATACATAAATATCATTGACATAATAATTCAATTAAGACCTTAGTAAACTAATAATAATGACACTAAGTGTAATGACTTTTTAAGGATGGCATCTCCAGGCAAATGTGTGAGGTTTTATAAAAACCATATTCTGTTACACTTCAGTAGAATGGCAGACCGATTGTCTCTAGATTAGTTCCAATAACTAATTCCATTATTTCTTCTGTGTTTTTAAGTCATTCAAGACGTGAGCACTAACTGCCATTTTAGGGCTTTCAATCCTATCTTTAAGTAACCATGAGTGTAGGGCTCATTTCATGTAGGTTAGATGTCTAAAAATCAGCTAGACTTGCAATCCCCTTTATGGATAGAAAAGGAATTCAGACATTTCCCAAGATAGTTGTGTCATTTGTAGGTAGATGTCTATGACTGATGATTTCTAGTAATCCTCTAAAGCTGACTACAGTCCATAATCATAGATCTTCTGCACTTATGTGATATCTAAACAAGATCTAGGGAAAAAAAGGAAGGTATTCAAGCCTAGAAAGGACAGAATCACAGCACTCAAAACTTTGATTTCCATTCCACAGATAACTTTCCATGCTCACAGAGTGAGCCTGCAGACCTGCCTGAGGCTAGATGTGCAACATGAAGTGAATTGTCTTTTCTGCTTCTTGGACTTGAAGCAAAAGGTCCAGACTAACACAGCTACTGCATGCATATGAAAAGCCATTGGATGATAACAGCATCTAAGACAGCAACTTAACTACCAAACTATTCTCAGCTGAGGTTGTCTTCAGCTCTATGTTGGTGTTGTTCCACTTTGTGGACATAGATGAATGGACAGAGGGAACAGAATACACAAGAGGGTCATGATTTTCAAGTATGATCTGCTGGAAACTCCATCCAAATTCAAGTCTACCTTTTCTTTGAGGAGACATCTGTATTAAAACCTGAGGCATACTAAGATAACCTACCATATAAAACAATAAAATGGATGCATTTGCATTAATGGACCAGAAAATAGATGTTTCTCCCTTTTGTTTCAAGACTTCCAGTCACCTTTTACCTATTCCTTATGCATTCAGAAATAGATTACTTCCTTCCTGTTCTGGGATGCATATGGACATCAAACCCTCAGTTTACCTTTCTAAACAATGATTCTGTGTCTAAGAGAAAAAAGAAACATGAAATATTACCTGAGAATCCCAATAAGCAATCTTAAGCAACAAATTATAGGAGGCATTGGGTTGGAAGAGATCCTCAAAGTTCATCTAGTTCTAGCCCTACTGTTCATGGCCAAGGACACCTTCCACTAGACCACGTTGCTTAAAACTCCACCCAGTTAGGCCTGGAAGGCTTCCAGGGATGGTTTATCCACAGCTTCTCCAACCTGCTGCAGTGCCTTCCACCTTCAGAGTAAAGATTGTCTTCCTAATATCTAATCTAAACCTACTCTCTTTCAGTTTGAAGACATTTGTCCCTGTTCTGTCACTACATGCCCTTGCAAAAAGTTCCTTTCAATCCTTCTAGTAGTCCCCGTTTAGGTACCAAAAGGCCACAATAAGGTCATTAGGCTGAACAAACCCAGTTCTCTCTCAGTCTGTCTTCATAGGAGAGGTGCTCTATTCCTCTAATTATCAATCCTATAGAAAATCAAGGAACTTTGTCGAAAGATTTAATACAGCACCAATTAACAAAAAGCACTTATCATAGCATTAACTTAGCCCATTTGACTTAGCAAACTTTAAACCCATTTGATGTTAAACTACCCAAAAAGTTCCATGAAAAGAGAATTTGAAGAAGAACAAGGGAGGAAAGACAGAAAAGATATAGAAAAGCACACATATAGTTACCAGCTCCTGGGATCCAACATGGATACTCCAAGAGGGTATTCTCCCCTTGTGGCCAGCCTTTAAATCCGTGGGCCTCCGTGGACCCTCCTCCCAGGTGGGACTTTCAGTCACTCGGCCTTTCAGGAGCTGGGTTAAGCAAGACTGGGGCAGCCCCTGGGGTGCCGTGGTCGACAGAGCTGTGGGGCTGGCAGGCTTTGGCTCTGGGCTGAGGGGTGTGGTGTGCAGAGCAGGGAGCTGCCTCGCCACAGCAAGGCCTGACCTGCCCCCCTCCCCCATGCAGGTGCATCCCAAAATGTCTCGAGACATCAATCCTTCCCAGTCTCTGACACCCTCCTCTGGACTTGCTCTGTGAGGAAAAATTCTCATCACCAGAGATTTATGTCCAAAAAGGAGACAGAGGGATCCTGTAACTTTAAGCATAAACAAAGGGAGAGGCCATGGTGCATTTCCCCATGGGTTACCTTGAATTATTGGAGGATACAGCCTCCTTTTTATCCTAATTTCCCAGTCACATCACCATCTCTCTTTCCCCATTGGCTAAGGTACTAGGAAGGTACAGACATCCCAATTCACCTACTTTATTCTCCCTTAATATGCATCTCCCCCTTTGTGTAACACAGCTCTATCAAGTCTTTGCTCTTCTTCTCAAAGTTCAGGAATGTAGCGTGACATTGGCCAAGCAGCAGTCTCTGTCAATTGGTAACATTTTCTGAAACTGATAGTTTCTCCTGTTGCTTCCTTACCTACAAGTCCCTGGCCCTATCTACAAGCAGATGTGTTTGTAAAGACACATCATCTTATTCCTTTCAGCTCCAACAAATCCATCTCCTTCCTGTGCCGAGGAACCCAGAGCTGGATGCAGCACTGCATGAGGTGGGATGTCATCAAGGCAGAGGGACAAAACCATCTGCCTTGACCTGCTGACTGTGCTTCTTTTGGTGCAGAGGCAATATTCTAGGTAATATGAGTTTTCCAGCTCTAAATAATCTGACCCTAGAAAACACTCACATGAGGAGCACTCACAATAACTAACTGCTATTTTTTTTCTGGAACAAAGTATCCTGACAAGATGGTGAGACAAATCCCATACTGCACCTACAGATCAGTTGAATGCCAGGACACATAATCAGGACAACAGAGTGACTCTGTCCCTGCACAACAACTCTGCATTTTTGTTTGTAGCTCTGCCCTAACACTTCAAGGATCTATGGCCATAGCACACAGAATAAGTCCACAAAATGCTGTCATGACATGTGCAATGACTTCCTTGATAAGACAGGAGGTCTCCAGGTTATTTTAATGATTCCGAAATTTTTCTGAAGCTGAGTCTTAGTATTTCTGCCTTTATGTTTTCTATGTATCAAAACTATTCCTTTGAAGGAAATGTGTGCAATCCAAAACCAAAACCCACAGAACCCCCAAAAGCCTTGGATCTGTATCATTCTGTATATAATTGGTTGGATGATAACTGTGAACTGAATGAAGAAGGTGCATTTCACTTGTTCTCATTGTTATGAATATATAACACCCCAGTTACATTTCTTTGTATAATAACTGCACATTCAAATACATGACAATTAGAAGTATGAGGCTTCTAAGGAAACATTTTGCTAATGCAGTTTTATGCTATTAAAAAGTCTATGAAACAAGTTCACAGAATGTCTCTTATTTAAAAGCAAACAACAAAAGTTTTGTTTACTATCATTTCTAAGAATGGTGTCTAAGTGTTATGCTAATTATATTGATTTAGTCATAACAAATAATCGTAACACACATAGTTATGTAGGAAGAAGGTGAGTCTGCCCTTCAATTGTTTACTGATTTTTGTTCACAGAACAAAAATCAGCACAGGTAACTGTCTCTACAGCACGGGTAACTGTCATTTTGTATTTGCATTTAAGGTGCTGAATGTCATGGAACAAAATCCCTGCATTTATTCGTGACAGAGGGGTTTATAGAAATCTTTTCTGTGGCAAACTTCCAACTCAGAAAGGACTCCCAGCCACTGCACTTGTTCAGTGGAAGCAAAATTCTGCTGGCACACAAAACATATCTTCCTTCATGCATTTCTGTGTTTGTTCTCTGGAGTGCTGCCAGAATAGACTTAAGTTATGATAGCTAGCACCATTGTAAACTAGGAATCGTGAGGGAGAGATTAAAACCTCCAGGGAAGAAAAACACTTTAAGTAACAACATGGAGTATAGCCATATTCCTGTCTTCCCATTGCAGTGGTGCTGCACGGCTATCTCAGGAAACACAGGAGTGGAACTGGGGTACTTGCACACTCACCCATTCTCCCTGCAGGCCCTGAGCACTTGCTAGTTAAGCAGCATCTTTCAAGGCACTCAGATAGCAAGGCAACCCTTCCCCACTCAGCTTCTTCAGTGTCATTCTGGTGCCTGTGAAATGACCTTGACTGCAAATCTACCACTTTTTCGTAGTCTAAATGCAGTCAGTTTTGATCATAATGCACCTTTTTGTGCTTAGGAAAAAAAAAAAGCATGTCAGTGGTTCGTATAAGCTGCATTGTAAACTGGAGACTACATCCATGTACTTACTTCAGTGGCATTTTCACCCCTAGAATCCATATGCTCACCGTCTCTTTTGAAAACAGTGTTCAGCAGATGTCTTGAACATGTGTATCTGGTTTTAATTTTCAGCTTACAGACCACAAAGTTATTGTCTCTTGTTTTACTGAAATAATCTACAGAATATGAAAAGACTGCAGTGAGCAATATCGTATTGTATATCAAGGCAAACATTTTAAAATTTCAAGAATTACTAGCTTAAATCATTTCTCATAGAAGGATTTTTTCTCAGTGACTGAATATGCTCTGTCTCAATTTGGTATTTTATTGCTATGATCCTAAGTTGTTTTCCAGATGTTAGTTGTTTCCAGCCTGTTAGGATGTCAATTTTTCCAAACATGCAGAGTTTTCCCTATGAAGAGACATTTGACCATTCCAAAACATGACATATAAGGCTAATGCTGCAATGAGATGTGTCTTTCTGTGTGCCCTTCTTTATCCCTCCAGTCAACTTGGCACATACTATGTCTGACACAATTCCAATTTGTTTATGTCAGTGAGTGGCACGATCAAGGGCAGATCTCCAGTCCTATATCTTCTAGAATTCTCAGGCTAGGATTTGAATCTATGCATCTGATCCCAACCTGTTTGCTCCATGATGTAATTTGTTCATAGAAGAGATTTTAATTTATCTCCTCCATCACATTTTCCCCATCTTAGATATTGTCATTCATTTTGGATGTGATAAAAAGTCAGAAGCTGCAAGAGAGGATTATATTCACACTGTCACGAGTGTTGATATTTGCAAACCTCAGTCTCACAGTGTTTCACGTTCAAATGTCCGATGTAACCCTATATGACTTTTCAGACTTGGCACAGATTCTGTGATATATCTGAATTACAAACATTACCCATAAGAAAAATCTTGTTACCTGTGGTTGACAGCTACATGGATAAAGTGAGAACAAAAAGGTATCAGTGGTGCTATGTTTGTCTTAAAAGAGATGCATTGCACCTGAAAGTTGTATTTGTCTTAAACTGAGCTGCCCAGAATGTTTACAGACCTAAAATGGGGGTGAGATTCATCTCCTCTTACTTCAGATGTATAATTTTTTTCTCCATTAAAAGTCTAGATCTCTAGTTTAATAATCTAGATACTATTTACAGTCAATGGAGGAAAATTGGTATCTCTGGAATATAATTTATCTCATCTTAAAACAGATAACTGAAATAGATAAATAATACTTTAGAAAGGTTTATTTCTTTCCATTTCCTTTAGGGCAATCAAAACAAATAGTTCAAATGTGGATGTCTAAAGTGAAGGGAGATGATTCCATCCGTATGGGATCTCATTAAAGGATTTTTAGAACTTCATTTCCTTACATTTCTAGCTAATGCAATGGTTTAATGTTAGAAAGATAAACTGCTTAGGGGGAAAAATATGGGGAAAAACCCCCTCCTTTCACCTTCTACTTTATAGTTCAAAGTGTTAAAACCAGGGATTTGTACAATCGATGCTTTTCCTTCTCACTTGCAGTTTGTTATTGCAAAAATTCCTGTATAGCATCTATAGTACTTGTAAATTAGAGGAGAAATCCTGAGGTAAAAGCCCAAGGCAGAGCTGACAGTCTCATGGATATCATGCTATTATAGAGTGTTTTGGGTTGGAAGGAATCCTATAGATCATCTATAGTTCCAACCCTGCTGCTGTAGTCAAGGATATCTTGCACTAGACCAGGTTAATCAAAATCCTGTCCAACCTAGCCTAGAACAGGGATGGTGCAACCAGTGTTTCAATATCAGTGCTTCACCACCCTCACATAAAGAATTGCCTCCTAATATTCAATCCAAAACTTATCTCTTTCAGCTTAAAAACATTGCCCCTGGTTCTGTAATGGTATGATCTTACAAAAAAATCCATCTCTGGCTTTCCTGTAGACTCTCTTCAGATACTGGAAGTCTGCTCTAAGGTCATCCTGGAGCTTTGTCTTCCCCAGCCTGAACAATCCCAGTGTTCTCAGTCTTTCCTCATAGGAAAGGAGTTCCACAGCTCTGATAATTTTTTTGTCCCTCTTCTGGATTAATACCAACAAGTCCATGTTTTGCCAGTATTGAGGCCCCAGAGCTGAACATGTCAGTGCAGGACAGGCCTCACCAGAGCAGAGCAGAGCAGAGCAGAGCAGAGCAGAGCAGAGGGGCAGAATCCCCTCCCTCCCCTGCTGCCCACGCTGCTTTGGATGCAGCCCAGGACACATTTGGATTTCTGGGCTGTGAGTGCTCATGGCCAGGTCATGTCCAGCCTCTCACCCACCAGCACCCCCAAGTCCTCCTCGCAGGGCTGCTCTTGATCCCTTCATCCCCAGCCTGGATTGGTACTGGGGGCTGTCCAACCCAGGTGCAGCATCTTGCACTGGGTCTTGTTGAACCTCATGAAGTTCCCAAGGGCTCACTCCTTGAGCTGTTCCAGGTCCTCTGGATGGCATCCTGTCCTTCAAGACTGTCACCGCACCACTCAGCTTTTTTTGTCATCTGCAAACCTGCTGAGGGTGCACTTGACACTTCTTTGTATGTCACTGATGGTCCCATTATGGACCCCTGGTGGCACCACTTCTCACTGATGTCCATCAGGACTCGTAGCCATGGACCACCACTCTCTGGATGTGGTCACCCAATAAATTCCTCATCCACTTAACAGTCCACCCATCAAATCCCTCTCTGTCCAATTTGGAGAGAAGGGTGCTGTGAAGGACCATGTCCAAGAGTTCACAGCAGCNACTGTCACGAGTGTTGATATTTGCAAACCTCAGTCTCACAGTGTTTCACGTTCAAATGTCCGATGTAACCCTATATGACTTTTCAGACTTGGCACAGATTCTGTGATATATCTGAATTACAAACATTACCCATAAGAAAAATCTTGTTACCTGTGGTTGACAGCTACATGGATAAAGTGAGAACAAAAAGGTATCAGTGGTGCTATGTTTGTCTTAAAAGAGATGCATTGCACCTGAAAGTTGTATTTGTCTTAAACTGAGCTGCCCAGAATGTTTACAGACCTAAAATGGGGGTGAGATTCATCTCCTCTTACTTCAGATGTATAATTTTTTTCTCCATTAAAAGTCTAGATCTCTAGTTTAATAATCTAGATACTATTTACAGTCAATGGAGGAAAATTGGTATCTCTGGAATATAATTTATCTCATCTTAAAACAGATAACTGAAATAGATAAATAATACTTTAGAAAGGTTTATTTCTTTCCATTTCCTTTAGGGCAATCAAAACAAATAGTTCAAATGTGGATGTCTAAAGTGAAGGGAGATGATTCCATCCGTATGGGATCTCATTAAAGGATTTTTAGAACTTCATTTCCTTACATTTCTAGCTAATGCAATGGTTTAATGTTAGAAAGATAAACTGCTTAGGGGGAAAAATATGGGGAAAAACCCCCTCCTTTCACCTTCTACTTTATAGTTCAAAGTGTTAAAACCAGGGATTTGTACAATCGATGCTTTTCCTTCTCACTTGCAGTTTGTTATTGCAAAAATTCCTGTATAGCATCTATAGTACTTGTAAATTAGAGGAGAAATCCTGAGGTAAAAGCCCAAGGCAGAGCTGACAGTCTCATGGATATCATGCTATTATAGAGTGTTTTGGGTTGGAAGGAATCCTATAGATCATCTATAGTTCCAACCCTGCTGCTGTAGTCAAGGATATCTTGCACTAGACCAGGTTAATCAAAATCCTGTCCAACCTAGCCTAGAACAGGGATGGTGCAACCAGTGTTTCAATATCAGTGCTTCACCACCCTCACATAAAGAATTGCCTCCTAATATTCAATCCAAAACTTATCTCTTTCAGCTTAAAAACATTGCCCCTGGTTCTGTAATGGTATGATCTTACAAAAAAATCCATCTCTGGCTTTCCTGTAGACTCTCTTCAGATACTGGAAGTCTGCTCTAAGGTCATCCTGGAGCTTTGTCTTCCCCAGCCTGAACAATCCCAGTGTTCTCAGTCTTTCCTCATAGGAAAGGAGTTCCACAGCTCTGATAATTTTTTTGTCCCTCTTCTGGATTAATACCAACAAGTCCATGTTTTGCCAGTATTGAGGCCCCAGAGCTGAACATGTCAGTGCAGGACAGGCCTCACCAGAGCAGAGCAGAGCAGAGCAGAGCAGAGCAGAGCAGAGGGGCAGAATCCCCTCCCTCCCCTGCTGCCCACGCTGCTTTGGATGCAGCCCAGGACACATTTGGATTTCTGGGCTGTGAGTGCTCATGGCCAGGTCATGTCCAGCCTCTCACCCACCAGCACCCCCAAGTCCTCCTCGCAGGGCTGCTCTTGATCCCTTCATCCCCAGCCTGGATTGGTACTGGGGGCTGTCCAACCCAGGTGCAGCATCTTGCACTGGGTCTTGTTGAACCTCATGAAGTTCCCAAGGGCTCACTCCTTGAGCTGTTCCAGGTCCTCTGGATGGCATCCTGTCCTTCAAGACTGTCACCGCACCACTCAGCTTTTTTTGTCATCTGCAAACCTGCTGAGGGTGCACTTGACACTTCTTTGTATGTCACTGATGGTCCCATTATGGACCCCTGGTGGCACCACTTCTCACTGATGTCCATCAGGACTCGTAGCCATGGACCACCACTCTCTGGATGTGGTCACCCAATAAATTCCTCATCCACTTAACAGTCCACCCATCAAATCCCTCTCTGTCCAATTTGGAGAGAAGGGTGCTGTGAAGGACCATGTCCAAGAGTTCACAGCAGCCCAGATAAATGACACCTGTAGCCCTTCTCTTACACACTGATGGAATCATTCCATCATAGAAGGCCACTAGGCTGATCAGCCAGGACTTGCCACTGGTGAACCCACAGCTTTCTTTTAACAGACAAGCTGAGAAATAAACATAATACTTAGTTCATACGCAAGAATTACTTCTTCACAAAAAAATTGAGAACACTTTAAGGAAAAAAAAAAAAAGTAGATTAAGACAGCTATGTCAATAGAGAAGAGACAGAAGAGATGTATTTTTATGCCAGTGCTCAAATAACTATTCAAAGAAGTAGCTGTATTTACAATAACTTGTTTTGATATGTTACAGAAATGCTAACTTTCTGCCATTTTTCGCTCCATGAAAGTTACTAAGGAAATTTTTGATCTGTTTTCCAAGAAAATATTGATGGACTGCTAAATATCAAAGCCATCATTCTTCTCTTTTTTGGCTGATGGGCTTTGCTTGTTTTTCGTTCTTTCTCCCCACTCCCCACTTCCCCCTCTGCCCCAGTCTGGTCCAACAATATCACACTAACTTTGTGTACTGAAATGGAATTCTGTTTTCCTCAGAGGAGCTGCTGAAAAGTGCTGTTTTGACAAATAGTGTGGGAATAGGACCCAAAGGAATTCTACTGAAGAAAAATACACGATGGTATTTCATTTCTCATCTTTAGCAGAGCTTTGATATGACTGGACTCATTAGGAATAGAAACTTTGGTGGTATTGCTACTGATAATGTTTTTAGATGTAGCTCTTATTATGGTTTCTTCAATACATAGTTCATGTAAACAATATTTGCACATCAAAATCACCTGGCATGGTGGTCTTTTATTTTTGCAACCTTTAAGTCTGTAACCTTTCAAGAATTCAAGGAACATATGCAGGTGCCTCTTTGTCAGCTGTTATTAGATACCAGAATAAAAGATGTCAGTAAGAATCATGACCATCCCTCTCATATTTTCTTATTGCTGCCACAGATGGCAAAGTAACTGCACCAACCAGCTTTTTTTTTTTTTTCAAAGTGTAACCAGTGCCTGAAAAGATGGGTCAATAAATTCTGTTGTCCAAACAATATAACTCACTGAAATTGTTTTTGCAGCTTAACGGAGCTCTCATCAGCAGGGTAACAAACACAGCATACTGCTGTGTATGAAATACATATGTATGCAAAATAAGGGCTGTATCTGAAATAACAGGGTTACTCAGATTGCATGGTGTTGCCATTATTGCAAACAAGCTCTAATCCCACACTAGGGCATTGACTGTGCCTTGTACACTAACTAACATAGTACTAGCTATGACACATTAAGCTTGGCTTGTGTGATAAGCATTCACAGGCAGACACACTTCTGAAGAGTTTCTCCTTTCCTTTTTTTCCGTACTGGTGATATGTGTGAGTTGCACTTTATTTATTTAGCAAATGAAGGGTAAATTACAATGTATTCATAGGACCAATGAAATAGACTGTGGTACTAGAAGCATGTGTAATTACTGAAAAGAGAAGACGGGAAGGTTAGGACAAGCAGGTAAAACACAGTGTCATGATGCTGTCAGACAGAAACGGGAAAAAAATTCCTAAACCAAAAAACCAGAATATTTTACCAGTGAATATCTCTGGAATAGGAGCACAGTGTGATGTACTATGTACATGAGTTTGCAGGCACCCAGGTATAATAAAGACCACAGTATTGTGTTAAAATCTTGAACTTGACAAGTTGAGAGCCCATAAAGGATTGCACACCAATCATACAAGTGATTGTTTCAAATGTCACTGAATCAAGAATCAGCTCCTATCACAGAACAGTCAGAGAAACAAATTTCAGTACTAAATTCAGACTATTTAGTTTACAATTAATGAACTTATCTTTCAGATTATTATTGTGGGAAAACAAATTCCTGCCCAAGCTTGCGATACTGTAGGCATTGTCTCTAAACCAGAAATCACCACTGCCTAGAAAGGACATTCCCAAATAATTTAATCCTTTATCTTATTAGTAATAATTAGGTATTTTTATATTAGGTATTATACTAGACATTGTTATAGGATCCTGAATTTTTTCCTTTATTCCAGAAGAAAGTGTAACAATCTGCAATATTAAAAAGACTGACAATGTAGATGATTACTGGTAAAGATTTCTTAGCTTGACATTAATACAAGGCCAAGAGTACAGCAGTTCCAGGAGTCTTAAAGATGTCCCCCCACATGCACTACTTACAGAAAAGCCAAGGTAAACCATCAGAACTCTGCTTATTTTTCACCTTTGTTAGTCATATGGGCTTCTCTTCTGGCTAAAGGGGTCCCACTAACCTCAGTAACCATACTGTCATCCACATAGAAGAATATCTAGAGTCAGTATATAAATAATTGGGCACTGTCTTCATAATTTATTACTCAACAGCTGCTACGAGTCCTGCAGAAACTCCATTGACCATCAAAAGTTTTGAATGAATCATTAGAAGATTCCCCTCTGAATGAAAAAAAGATTGAATGTTGAATGCTGAAATTTAGACATTTCAAGGCTAGCCTTAGAAATATATATATATTCAATTTTGAGCTTATTTGGTTGGTCGGTTGGTTGGTTGGTTGGTTTTTGGTTTTGTGGTTTTTATTTTTTACAAAATCCATTCTCCATTGAAATATGATTTCTTTTCAAAAATATTTTAAAAAGCAGGATATTTGATGTTTTAGAATCCCCCTGTGCTGCTGCTCTGTCAATTCCTTGCGCATGTGGTATGATTGGAATGAGGAAGATTATTTATGTTCTATGAGGAAACTCCAAATAAGAATCAGACCCTTGCTGAATCCTACAATCTTTCTCAAAATTTCTCACACGTGCTCATTGAGTATTTGGCTCTAGTCTTTGTAATAACCTTCATAATGGATTAAAAGTATCTGCCCTAAAAAAAAGGCACCTAGTCTGAATACAAGCAGATGATTTTTAAAGATTATGAGCATTTGTTTGAAATAGAAAACATATTTTTAGCCTTTAGGACATCTACAGAAACTGAGCAAAAGGACACGTTCTTATGCTTGTGAGTTAAAAAACATGGTTTCTGTTGCAGGAAGAGTGTTTTCAGCATTATAAATGAAGTTGTAATAAAGTGAAATCATAAAGCATATTATGTATACACTCCATGTAATACAACCAGACTTTCTAGTATGTAGATCTGCAGCACATATGCTATCCTATTACAGTGTCAATACAGACTTTAATTGTGATGAAAGGACTTCCAGTCACAAAGTATATACATAAGAATGCAGCATATGCACAGTTTCTTCAAAATTCCAGTCCAGATGTACAGAATGTCCCATAATTCTGGAAAGCTAGGTGCTGTAGAAGAGGTAGTTGCTGTTATTAACATACATATGGACAGAAGAGGTTGGCTGCCTTTAAATGCAGCCTATAGCTGTAATATTTTGCTTGAGGCATATTATTAACTACTCTGCAACTTACTCCAAGATTGCATTTAAATGGTTGTTGGAAAGAGGATAAATGAATGCTTCTGTGCATACACTGGTAATTTGACATCCTTAATTACTAGGAGATCACAAACATAACACTATAGTTTCTGTATCTCCTACTTACTGAAAACAATGATGGGAAATAACATGCAAACATTTTTTGTTCAGTGTTCTGGAAATCTTATCACTGCTGATGGTTCTTTGTGGAGAGAAAGAGCTCTGTGCTGTTTTTACCCTAGGGCATTTGCCATCCACTTTTAAATTGTGGTCTTCAGGGCCAATTATTCTGGTTTGATACACTTCTCATCACTCAATTTGCTTTTGTGTTTGAAGTGCCTTTTTGATGTATTGTTTGGGGTAAAAGTGTGTGTACGGTACCCTCTGGAACTGTTAAACTGTTTCTGAATATAGTAAAATAGTTTCATTTTTTCTGACTATAATAAAATAATGCTAAAAAGACCAAGCAGGTATGCAGTAAAAAGCCCACTAGACAGCAGTATTTTCCAGGAGCAAGTTATTGCTCCAAACTGCAACACACAGACCTGCTTATGTTTAATTTACAATCTATACTCACAGGTTTGGTCTCAACACTGGTTCTTTCTCAGCTCCTATGCAGTTGTCCAAACCATTTGTTGCTTTATATGCCTAGTAGGTACCCTGAATATCTATTGGTTATTGAAATACTCTTTGCCTGAGGTCTCTGCTTGTAAGCATACAAGAAATATTTTTTCACTCGTTTCATTAGCTGTGTACACTCTGGCTGGCAATCACAGGGATCGTAAAAAGGAGGAATCAACATTTCATACTGTCCCCATAACATACTGTTCACGTGTCCCCATTCATTATGGATGGGTTTATCCCTCACTACATGTGAGATGCTGTTATCTTGTGAGAAGGGACATGCTGTTCCTTTCCCTGTGTATGACACTCTGCAGGATAGCAAATGCATTTAGCTGGCTTCTCTTAAGACTGAGCAAGTTCTGATTGGACTTCTAATACAGGAGGGGTGTAAATATGCCGAATGAATCAATGTGTCTTTCAAACCTCAGTAATCCATCCAAACTTCCTGCAGTGAAAATTCAGTTTTGGCATCACTGGAAGAATTCAAAGTTGAAATTAGAATAAATTGGCTGTTTGGAAGAGCCAATATGATGGAAGATTCTTGCATTGCCTGTGGTTGGAAATTGGATTTTTCCCATTTGTATAGGGCACAAAAAAGGACTTTTTAAATATTCAGCAAAACAATTCCATGTTGAAAAATAATAGTTACATATCCAAACCTTCTCAGTCGTATGAGTTACTAAAATTTTTGAAAATATTACTTTTGTCTTAGACAAACTTAGATTTTATTTTCCCTTGCAAAAGCAACATATGACTCCAGACAACTTTTTCTATAGTTTCTCCCATAAGTCTGTGATCATATTTCACCTTCTTAATTCAGAAGAAAAAAGGAAAAAAGTAATCTCCTGCAGTATTGGACAGCTATCCCTATTTCTTCCAAGATTTTTCTGTGTAAACTTTCTGCCAAAATGAAGAGATGATATAATGTAGTTGGCATCTCAGTCCTTTGTCTCAGGTCCTGTTCCTTCTCTGTCCAAATATTCTTTTCTTCTTACCTCTCTCCTCTGCTCTCAAGCAGAATTCTTTCTGCCTTATGCTGAAGATTGCTTAGGAGGGAAATAAAACCTTGCCTAATTGGTCTAGTTTTTTTCACTTTGATAACAAAAAAATATTTACAAGAGATTTTGAAAAAATCACTGAATGAAGCCATATTCTTATCAGGGTTTTCCTTGGAAAAAAATCCAGACATCCTCATGTTTTGGAAACAGTTGGCAAAAGTGAAACAATGGCTTTACAAAGGAGTAATGAAGATAAACTCTTAAAAAAGAGAAACTTGTTATTTTCAAGTGGACTTTTAAAAGCTACTTTTGATGTGTAAAATTCAACCTCTAATGTCAGTCTTTGAGAATGAGAGCTCAAGATTCCACATTCCACAGGCCAGTTAAGTAGTACCTTAAAAATCTTTCCCATATACTCTTCTGCAGAACTGAAGCGATTGGCATATCTCTCTTGATACAAGATGAAGGCTTTTTGGAAACAAAGTACATTTTTTAAGGTGCAAAGATAAAAAATGTTTTTTAAACCTCTGTGAAAATTATTTTTATTAAAATGGAGAGATCTGAACAAAAATATCCTTGTATTTGAAAGATGTGGTATGTTACTACTTGACTTTACATCTAGTTGACTTGAAATAATGGACTGAACTTGATGGATTCAGGCCACAATTCAGAGTGTCATACGTGGGAAAAATGAGAAAAACTTCACAAAATATAAGTCAGACCACTGATTAATGTTTGACCATAGCACTGTTTCATGAGACTTGAGAAATAAGATATCAGCTGATATCAGAAGATAATTAAGAAATTATATACTACCTCCACTAAGATGGGTGGTATTTATTTCTATTTTCTAGTTTAGAAAACCGAGATGGTCCAAGACCTATTTTATGGTCATCCTGCCAGTCTGTAAGACTAGAGAAGGCATCTTTCCCTACTAATCTTTTCTCTATAGTTTTCAGACTCACAAAACCAGTGGCTTTAGAGAAAGAAGGAAAAGAGTTGGTTGAACTGGGCAACTCCTGCAGTGTCTACACACCCAATACAAAGATAATAGGCTCAAGTGCAGGGAATAAGAATTTGGTTAACAAGAGCTCTGTATCCTTACTAATGTCCCTGTAGACAAAAACTCCGAGATCTCCATCCAAGAACACAGAGTTCCTGGTGTTAACTGCTGGAGCCCACTTAGTGGAGGAAGCCCCTTATTGGCATTGACACAGAGACAGCTTCATTCCTTGCAATCAGGCCTAGGACCTTGACAGTTACTGAATATTGGAATTCAACAAGGAATTTTCAGCAGTTTTCTGTGCTGTGTACTACAGAACATTTGGGGGGGCTTTTGTTAATCTCCCTTGCACTGTTGCAGAGAAGTTCTGTGGGGTTTTGACACCCCCATTTGATTTTTTTCTCATTTCAAAGAAAAGGGAAAATTGTGGCTGACTGTTCACTTGAATAAAAACATATTGAGATTCAAATAAGTATTCCCAGGGTAACCCTTTGAAAGTTCTCACAAGAACATGACAGCAGCTGCTTTAGAGCATGTAGAGAGTTGTGCTTGTATCTGGAACTCTAAACCTCTGCATATTGTTAAAAATTAGTGGAAAAATCACATAGTGTGCATTTGCATATGTTATTTCATTAGCTTTATTGTTTGGCAACCGAATGTCATCAAACACCCAAGGCATTTTCACTCATCAAGGATAAAATCCTTGGCAAGTGTGAAGACTTCCAAATGAGTTGAACTAAAATAATTGTCTGTTCTAAAGGTTGTGATGAGGTTTTTTTTTCATGCTGAGATAATTTAGTATTATACCGTAAATATATTGCTAAATTGCAGAAGAAAAGTCCTGAAATGACATTAAGGTCATATCTTTCTACAAAGTTTTGAGGTTTTAAGGCACCTTGGAAAAGTTTCTTCTTCTTGAAGTAATGCATAATGCCTAGTGTAACTGCAGACATATTCAACCTCTTTGAGATTCTTGCATGGTTGCTCATTAGGTGAAGACATAAAACAAAACTATATTTGACAGAAGTTCCTGGAAGCTGAAGAGAATACAAGTCGCTCTGGTTTAGTGCATCCAATCTAGCAGTCATCTGATTATTCATTCATTCACTTACTCTTTCATTCATTACTGCTGAAGCAATGGGAGAACTTATTCACATGGTACAACTGCTACACTGACAGATCAGCTAGAAGTGAGTTTACATCTTATGGAGATGAATACGTATGAGCGAGTGACGTAGTGCAATTAAGAAAACAAATTCCAAGCAAATAAGTTATTTCAGAAAATTCAAAAGACTAATCATTATGATTATTTTTTAATAGCAATGTGAAGTTCTGCATTTATCGCCTGATGGAACGCCTGAAATGCATTGTGTGCATTCAAAAGCAGCCTGGGATTCTGAATAGGACACTATAAACCTGATTTGAACAGATTGAAAACAAGATGTGACAAGCAGTTTGACACTGGCCCTCGACTAATTTCCGCTGTTTGTATAGAGGCACGTCTGAATGGAAATAGCTCAGCAGAATGGGTCAGTATGGCTGAGGCCGTGTCAGTCCACACATAAAAAACACAGTACTGGGGAAAATAAGCAGCCATTGATTTCTGGTGAAAACCCCCAGCGTCTGGGGAAAGCAGCCAAAACGAGGCACCAGCTGCTCTCTGCTGGAAATCTTTTGTGGAAGAGTGAGGGAAGAGAGAGAAAGCTGGTGGGTATAAAGGGGAAACAAGGCAGAAATCAGGAAAGAAGAGGTGCTGCTGACTGCCTTAGCAATGCTTCATACCCCACACTTAGCATTCTCTCAAAAATAGAGGAGGGGAAGCACACCCCAAATCTTCTCTTTATTTATGCAATGTAATGGGAATGGTTCCAATGGGAATTTCTCATGCTCTTTCAAATTCCCTGAATTCATCTATATGGCTTTGTGTGTGTTTGGGGTGGGGGGTGGGGAGGGGGAGGTATTTTTTTAAATACTCCTCCAATCCAGTAAGTGTATGCATCAAAATTGTAACAAGTACTAATTGGAATTGCTGCTCCTCATTTGTATTATTACATTTTGACAAAAATTTTAAGAAGCTAATAAATGAAAGATATTTGGTTCAAAGTTCTTTGCCTATTTAACAAAAATCTTTGCTACCTGCTTTTAGGCATCTCCATAATGATTTCGTGCTACAAATCATAGTGAAACTCTTTAGCAATGAGTAATGACTCTCACTTCTCTTCCAGACACCGCAGGCAGCACATTCTGCAATGGAATACAATAATCATGAAGTGAGCAGTTTCAGACAGTCTGAAGGTCTGAAATGGTTCCTACTCTTAATACCCTTCCTGGGCCAGCATGCAGGAGAAGTGAGACAGGGGGAACAGTTCCAGGTCAACACTCTAAATTAATATTGTGTCCAGAATCTAAACCTCGCCAACCTGTGTGAGTCTTATCCAAAAAGGAACTGGTTTGAGAAAAAGCGGTTATTTAAGGACAATTATAAACACCATTGGCCAAAGCTAAGAAATATACAATCAGCAAATGGCCTTTGGAGTCTGTACAGAACTTTAAGTAAGGAACTTCACATGCCTTTGCAAACAGCTTTGGAGACATCCCTTCAATGCTAATGATATGAAAAATGCAACAACTTTTCAGTTAGAGAAAATCCTCGTAACGGTTACAGATGTTTCTTTCCAACACGGTTTCACAATTATAAGAATTTTTCACAATTGCTTTAAACCAATGGTTGAATTTACAGAATGGTGAGTGTTACACTGCTGGCCACGTCTTGCTTTCATTGCATTGACATCAGATTTATAGGACCCTACAACTAGGAAAGTTAGGCTGCTTCTGAAGTAATTAATGCATGTGCATAATTAGGTATTGAGTTACCCAAAGTGAGAAAATCTGGGAGGACTCATTTAACAGTGACAAGGTAAGCAGGTCCTGTTTCTTACCAGTTCTGTAACTGCAAGCTGAGTGTCTTGAATCTTGGCCAACATTATTTTCTAGCCTTTTTTTTCAGATCATTTGGTGTACCTCTAAGAACAACTCCCTCCTCTTTTGAATGGGCACTCCATCACCTTTTTCTTAGGTAACTACTACTCACTAACCCCAACTCTGTTATTCATTTCTAATATTTGGTTCTACAGAACCCATGTTTATTTGCTTCAAAACTTGCAAAAAAACCTACCAGGATACCAATAAATTCTATATTGTCATCTGTTTCATTGTCATCTGTCATGAGATTACATAAAAACTAGCTAATATAAGTAAGAAAACACATATAAAATTTTAAACATACATATTATGATTTGTGTTTTTTATTGCCACCTGTACCTTCATGCTGTAACATTCTTCCACTCTCCTTGGTTTTACATCATTTCCACTCTTTATTTCAGATATACACTCTGTGTGCTGTGTTTTCTCTTTTCCTTACGCTTTCACAGACATACTTAACTTTAGAGAAGGAAATACTGGAAGAAATTGCAGGGAGCTAGGAGAAAATACTTTCATTTTATTTACTGTAAGCGGGACTGACACAGGCAAGCAATAGGTATGCATACGTTTGATTTTAAACCAAACATATTTATGTCCAGATTTTAAAACTGGATCCCAGTTTATTTTTGGGTTCCTATGAACCCAGTATTTTTGGCCCTAATCTTCACAGCTAGGATTATGAACCTTCCAAAACATTACATATTTGCAAAGAGGAGTCTGGGTATGTCAGGGTTGTAGGACCAGAGCACATGGAAAACTAAATACAATAGAGTCTGAAGTAATTAAATAGTGTTGAAGAGTATCAAATCATCATCATTCAAGCAACAAACTATTTTGACCAAATGCCATGACAAATGCACACTGCCTTCATTTTCATTTACATCTCAGGAACATGGGCTATTCTAGTAGACAATTTAAAAACAGCCTGTGTGAAGATGAGGCTTAAAAAATCCCCAGACACCTATACCTGCAAGAAATTACATTCTTTCACAGTGCTTTGTTTGCTATATCGTTGCGTTATGGGTGGACAGGCACAAAATCAAGCTGAAGAAATTTTGTTTAAATAAACTGAAGCAGAAGAGAAAAACCAGAATACAACAAGATAAGGTGCTCTGGGAGTACTGTGTACGCTTATTAGATGCTACTGAGCTAAATAAGAGAGCAACAGTAAAAGCATATTATTTTAATTGAAAAAATAACACATTCCCTCTTGCACTGTCTTCAGACAGCCTGGGATATCTTTGTATTACAGCATGTCTGAATACATGCATTTGTGAAATTCATTAAATTCATCCAGAAAAATCTATTTCCCTACTGCACTGTTATGCAGATTTGTTGGAAGATACATTACAAAAGTTTGTAGCTATTTAGCAATTGTTATCCACTTCATAAATTTTCCCGCTTTCAAAACCTTGAAGTACAATTTGTAATATGGCCTAGTAGTGTCCTGGATACAATTCATCACATTAATTTCTCTATTTCCAGCAAGCACACATTTTATCTNCAATCAATTTTTTTTTTTTTTTTTTTAATCCAATGACTGGTTTAATGCATGTGGCACAATTAGATCTCTGGCACGGCCTCTCATCATACATCTTACCTATGGATGTGATACCCAGCTAACTGCAATGATTTGCATCCTCAGCTTGTAGAGATGGACAAGGCAATTCACTACGGCCATTACAGTTTACATCTGCTAAATATACAGCCCTATACTGGTATGACACATTACTATGTATTAGAAAGTGTAATTTAATTGGAGGAGGTCAAATTAAGGTCACCTTAAGCACAAGAGGAAGCACAAGTCTTTCCCTATTAGTGTGGAATTGTGCATATGTGTATAAATGGTCAGATATTTATATTGAGAGAAACACATATTTAGAGGGAAATGGAAATACTAGGAAGTCATGACCCAGATGGTTTTGGAAAGGATGCAGTTAGAAACTATGTTGCTCAGAATGGTTGTAGTGCAGAGGTCTATACCTCTATATATTAAAATGGTTATTATCCCAATTGCTTTTCTAAAAATAAAATATCTAATCTAGCTCAATTTGCCTTACTTTGAGAGCTTTTTCTATAGAGAATTCCTAAAGGCAACGTCAAGAACCATAAAGATTTGGTCAGGTTAGTTATAAAATGATCAGTTGTATCTAACGGGAAACATTTTCCTAAAAATTTTGATGTGGTGTTCAGAAGTATTGCTTTTTCAAAGAAATTGAATGAAATGCTGAACATATATCAATATGGAAAAATTCCACACCATGCTCCAAAGTCATCCACCAGCACAGAAAAACATTTGATATTTCAATATTGCGTTAGAGTTCCAGAAGGAATTCAGTGGAAAGGATCATCTTAAATAGCAGCCAGCAGCTGAACGAGAAGAACAGACCTTGGGTGAGGGCTATTTTACTGGCTGATAGTTTTACAACTACTCTTGGAACCAACTTCAGACTCCTCAGTGACACAGCCACTTTGCTTCTTTAAAAAGCATCTGGCTCACAGTGATTTTAGGAGAATCAAAGGCTGCAGAGGTCTGCAGGGCCCACTGTGTCACAGCTACCAATGCTGAACTCTGTACTTCTGCTCCCCTAAGAGAAAGTCTGTTTTGAAAGAAAACAAACTTTATTGACATTTTTGTTAGAACCAAGAGCAATTCTTAAAAGGCAAAATTACACCATGTAATTGTCTTGGTCCCCATCCTAAAAGACTTTCTGCTGCATCAGGAATGCTTTACGTGGTCCAACTCAACCAAGAGTAGACACTATGGTTACATTTTTGCCCTGTCTTTGTCCAGGAAGTGCACTACAAAAGGTTCTGCCCAAGAAGCAGAGCAGATTTTGCTATTCACTGAGATTGCCACATAGTCTAGTATTTTCAAGTAGACTGAAGCAGAGCTAATGCCAAGAGGTTTCTTAGAGTATTTAATGAATATCTCCAAAACTCAGAACCCAAATCATGCTCTGTCTTCAGGGACTCTCCACCAGAGTCCCCATAACTCTCCACCACACTCAGATTTCAAAAACAATAGCACTTGAACACTATGTTAACAGTAAGTTCACATAAAAGGAACACTTCCCTGAAAGAAAAGATCTAACCATTCACTAGTGCTGCTATAATATATAGAGACTGAGGTGAAAACCTGTTTCTGTGGTCAACAGCAAGTTCCATGTTGGTAGTGTCAATGAAACAAACCTCTGGTGAGCTCTGCTTGTTACACTTCAGGGACAATAAGAATTCTGATTGGCAAAAACAAGTGTTTGAAAATACAGCATCCTACACTTCTCTGTACAAGGGACTTGATGATTATCTAGATCTCACCACTGTCGAGTCAAATATCCACACAATTTGCAGCTGGCATACCTCTTTGGGTAGACCCTCAGTCCCTCAGCTTCTCTCTTACACCCAGGGAAAATCAATTGACACCAAAAGTAGTATGTCATCTTGAAATTCTGAAGTGCCTTTTCTAATGCATTGAAAACTCCCAAGCTGTAGGCACTCTCCTAAGTAATGGCTGATGAGAACTCCAAAACAGACCTTGCAGAAACAAGCCTACCCTGCAATAATAAGTTAATGATCTAATATTTTAAAAAAAGTAGCACTTTTAAAAGAAAGGCAAAAGTATTAGTGTGTATAGTGCAGGCCGTTCACAGATGCCTGAAAGAATTCTGAGCAAAATGTTCCCAGAAAAATCTTACATTTCAGGCAAAGCTTCAATCTCAGAGCAATTATTCCTCTCTGGGTCAACTCAAGGGAAAACAAAAGCTGAAAGTGTTAAGGCACTTTTGCATTTTTTGCCCTATAGGTGCCCAATAGTAGGAGTTTGGCAGAATTCATGGAGGTAAGTAATGGGAGATCCCAGTATTTTCCTGTTTCTTTCTACAAAGCAATTGTCCTAATAAGTGATTAAGAAGAAAAAGTAAGTCAAACACACCACTGTGTACAACCGATGGGCTTTTGCTACCTTTAGTCACCAGTACAGTTTCCCACCCCTGTCTGTGGATTTTCTCCCCTCCTTTCTTTTCCCTTTTATCCTGATCATCCCCTTGCAATCCTATTTCTTTTCATAGAATCATGTAATCATAGAGTGGTCTGAATTGGAAAGAACACTAAAGATCTAGTTCCAACCACCCTGCTGTGGAGAGGGACACCTTTCACTAGGCAAGGTGAAAGGAGCAGCCTGGTCTTGAACACTTCCAGGGATGGGGCATCCACAACTTCTCTGCGCAACCTGTTACAGTGCTTCAACTGCCTCACAGTAAAGAGTTTTTTCATAATATGAAATCTCACCCTGCCATCATTCAGTTTGAATCTATTCCCCCTTGTCACTACATGGTCTTGCCAAACGTCCCTCTCCATCTTTCTTGTGGCTCCTTTTAGTTACTAGAAGGCTGCAATTGGGTCACCCCCAAGCCTTCTCTTCTTTAGGCTGAACAATTCCAACTCTTTCAGCCTTTCCTCATAGGAGAGGTGCTCCATCCCTTTGATCATCTTGGCAGCCTCCTCTGCCTTTCAGCTACTAAGTATCATATTTCTCCCAACCTTTTGTTTACTTCACAACTTAATATCTTTTCCTCTCTTACTCTCCTCAGCCCCAAAATCACATCTCCCACAATCAAATGCTGCCCTTTAGCAGTCCAAGTATGGTTGAAATTGTTGCACAGTTCAGTATTTGTGACAGAGATCCAAAAGTGAAAGCTTTATTTATTTAGAATAATAATACATACTAAACTATCAAGAAAAGACTAAAAATTAAAACAAATTTTAACATTGCATGAAGCCTTGCTAGTCTTTCTTCATTAGCAAGGCTTATCATCAAGATGGTTAATAAATGTAGAAGAGACTGAAGTCAACTTTGCTGAATCTAGTGCTGCTATAACAGACCTAGAGACAGCTGTGACAAGAAAGCCAGAATGGGCAGTAGTGCAAGGAGTCAACAGCATCATGTGGCATGAAAGCAAGGATCTGAACCTGGCAAAAAATCAGGCTTCACTAGTTTTCCTAATCATGTTTTGACAAAAAAGGAGCTTAGAGAAACAGTTTCCCACATAAAAGTTCCTTCTTTGCAGATACTGTAGCTATCATTTTCTAGGATGTTGTGCATAGCTGTCAAATGTTTGCAAGCTGTTAATCACTGACACCATACAGGAATATGAAAGACTGTTCATCAATGGCATCCTTAATAAAACCTTGGTGTGTGCTGTTTAAAGTGATGTTTCTGTAAATTTACACAGGAGTACTAATTGAGCACAACAAAATTATATGAAGTCCAAATGCAATTACATACCACCTATTTAAGTCTGACATTGCAAGAGAAATTATTGGGAGAAAAACCTCTCTTTTTTTGTACTACATTTTCAAGCTCCTGAACACAAGCAAATCACACTAAACTTTGTTTTGTTTTTATCACCTTTCTTTTGTTTTTATCAGAAGTAAAAATGTAACTGGTTAACCAGTGTAACATAATTCAGACAAAAGAATTGTAAGAAGGGCATCTGAATTTTGGTCAAATAAAGAAATTTGGGATAAGACCCTCTTGAATTAGAAATTAAGCCAAAACAGATTGCAGAGGAAGCATAAGTTCCTCACAGGTATTCTGCTAATATTAAACATCCTGTAAGTATATTTTGAAATATGTCTGAGAATCTCCTAAAGCTGCAAACAGAGGTTCCGCTCCTGCAATACACACAATGTATCCTCTCCTCTCCTCCCCTTCCTTCCCTACCTCCTCTCCTCTCTCCCCTCTCCTCTATCCTCTTCTCCGTTCCCATTCCCCTTCCCCTTCCCCTTCTCTGTTCCCCTTTCCCTTTCCCTTTCCCTTTCCCTTTCCCTTTCCCTTTCCCTTTCCCTTTCCCTTCCAGATCTGCTCAGAGTCATGAGGGAGCACAAGACCTCAGGAGATGTCTCAGGCAGTGGAGGCCATCTGCCTCCTGCACCTTGCAGGGGTACCCCCACAAGGATCCCCTGATGAACCTCATCAATTTCCCACTTTTTACTGAAACTACCTTTGTTTCAAAGCTTTCTAGAGTTTATGGCTATGATAGTTCAAAGCCTGCAAGTTACCTGCCAAAACATGTTCATAATAATTTTAAACCCATTAGATCTCATTCCAGCTGCATGATTTGGCTTAAATATGTTTTTATTCACTTGCGTCTCTTTTTGGGCCAATGTTCATATTCTTTTGGTCTGTGTTTTACTAGTCTGTAACACATTATACTTGTTTTATAGCAGTTTGTAGGACAATCTCCATTCATATCATGTATCTCCACTTGCACACAGAACATAAGTTACCTTTCACTCTTCTGAATTTTGCAAACTTTTGTATCTGAGGCCTAACCATTGCTTTACAAAGTGCTTCTAGTATCAGTTCTGTTAAAAGTCACTTCACTTTTTTTTGTAAAGTGTAATCTCGTTGGTGATGCATATTTATTACCACTGTATACACTTTAGCTGACAATGAAACATTTGAATTTCTAATTCGTGGAATTATTTCTTATCCTTTTCCAAAACATAAGAAAGAACAAGCTGATTTTGATTTTGAGAAAAAGAGCTGTGTGGACTGTCCTGTCAGGTCAGGGAGTGAGCATACTGGAGCTTTCAAAGTATTGGGAAAATGAGAGGAAATTAATACATGTGCAAGCAAGTCACTGAAATACTAATGTAATAGCTTGAACTATATGCCTAGGGAATGTTCAAGGGGAAAGAATAAAAATGTCACCATAACTTAACAAATAACTTCCATAAAAATGTTGTTAATAATATCAATTAGGAAGTTCATAAAAATTTAGCAGAAAAATGAGATATAGAGGTCATCTCTTTTACTCAGCAAAGTCCTATGTTAATCAGCTTCAGAAGACATTATGAATTTTCTGAATGCTGACAAAAAAAATAAAAAAGAAACCAACATTCACTCCCTGAAAGTTATTTTCCGGTAAAAAGTCAAAATATGGAGATTTCTGGGACTGTGCTTCAGTACCATTTCACAGATCCAGGGTATTTTAAGAGACTTGACTCTTACCTTTAATTGGGAAGAAAAGCACCAAATTAACCTATAAAGAACTTCAGAATCTGGACTAAGGGTTTGTGGCTTGTGTGAGATTGCTAAAAATATGCTTATTTTACGGCGAAGTATCAATGCTTTTCTTCATGTTTCCTGTCTGCTGTGGAATGAATGAGTCAAAGGTAGTGATACAAAAAACCCACCAAAACAAACAAACAAACAAACAAGCAAACAAAACCCCAGATACAAATCTCTGTAGCCAGGTATCTATTGTTTATTTCTCTCCACAAAATGTACATTCCATTCATCCTCCACTAATCTGGTGGGAAAACCCCCTACAGAAGAATAACACACTACATTTTTTGAAGTGTATTAGAAAACACTAATGATCACCAGCTGTAACCCCTTGCACATGCTCTACATGTAGTCAAAACTTCTATATTTTAAACCTGAGTAGTTTGAGGTCTGGGTTGTTTTTTCTTTTTTTTCATTTTCCCCATAAATAATCTTCAGACAAAAAGTGGTAATTAATAGTTCAACAACTTAAATACCTGCCTAATTTTTTTTCTGGTAGAAGGAATAACATTCCTGTTGTGGTGAAAGGAAGCTTTGAAAACCATATTGTAACTGCCTTCCAGCTTTGGGTGTGAAGAAAAGCAAAACACCGTAGCAGCAGAAAAAAGCAAAATAAAGTTCATTTTCACACCCAGCTATGTAATTCTGCCCAAGCTTAAATTAGAAACCTTGTTGAAGTATGCAAATACCTGAAGATTTATACTATTTTTCTTAAACAAAACGGAACAGCAAAGTATTTGTACAGGTTTCTCAGGTTTCCCACATTGCTGTACTACTTTTTGCTGTTTGCCTGAGGTTATATGCAATATTGTCATAACTATGACTCAGAGGGAGGTAAACATTCTGCCCTTGAAGTGAGCCTGAGGTATTTATTTATTGATTGGTTTTTAAAATGCACTTACCTAACAAATTCTGAGAGAATTGTTAGACATTAAAACATAAATAGATACTTGCGATCACGCTCATCCCTTTATAACTTTGGCAAACACTGGAGTTAGTAGATGAATCTGGCTCTTTGTTCTGAAGGTCAGTTGGTCAGTCACCACCACCAGACTGTGGTGATAGATGATATAATGCAGGTTCAGGTGGATGGATTGATTGTGTACAGCTGCAGACTGTCCTCAAATAAAGACTTCTTTGTACTCGATGACACAAGTTGCTCCTAGCTGAGGTATTCAGTAAGAATTATCAGTAAGAATTACCTATGGTTTTGATTGAAGGTGGGAAGAATATCAAATGCTGGTCTGTTTTCTTGAAGCATTCATGAGGATGCTAGGTATCTTACACCTTAGTCAGTCATAAAAATACAGAGGAGGGTTACCCCCCTTCTAAGGGTACAACATGACTGAAAAATGTTCCATGATGCAGTAGGACAGTGAGCAGGGGTGAAGAAACAAGGGACAGTGAGCTATGAGAACATGGATATGACTGACTGCAGCTGTATGAGTGGGGAAAAAAAAGTTATTCACCACCTTCCTCTCTTAAACATGGAACGCTAATGTTCAGAGTTCTGCTTTTAACAAGAAAAATTATCACAGTTCATACTAACTTGACAACTGATACAAATCAGAAGTAAGGGCAAAAGTCCAGACCTGATGCATTCTCCATCTGGTTCAATTGAATCTGGCCACTGCCTTATAAAGGCTATCTAAGATTCTGGGAGCTTTAACATGCATGGTTTTTAAAACAGCTGGATGAGTTAAGATTTGTGACTAGCCTTTACCTCAAGCTCCATTTGTTTTCATTAGTCTGTATTAGGTGCTCTGCTGCAGATTTGCAGATTCTGATGGCTTCCCTCCCATGGTGTGATAAATGAGACTCACAGCTTATAACTTAGCTGTTTAGCCCAGATGGCAGAATACCTACCAGGAAAAATAAAAAGAAGAAAGACAAGGTATCAGCAGGTAATGCAAATCAGCAGGTAATGCAAAAAAACCCCAAAACCAGAGTGGGACATAAACTGAGTCAAGACATCCCTTGATCTCCTTGTCTCATTCAGAATCTGAAGTTGATTCTGCTTTTCTCTGTTGACAGATGCCTGCTAACACTACCTGTAGGAAACACAGTCCCACGTGAATGTCTCCCTGCATGTTCCCTGCAGTTTTTGGAGGTTCAAAGTACGTCCTGATGACTACACTGTACATAAAAAATTCATGTAAGTATTTTTAGAATGTAATTAGGAACATATGCTTACTTACAGACAAGAGGCATAAAGTGTATTCATCACAAACATTGCACAGTAGAAAAAAAATCTTGGATTGGCCCAGAAAACTTCATCTATAGGCAAGAGAGCACTGACGTCCATGGGATTAATAATTCATGTATTTTATCTCATTCAGGGCATTTCGGAAAGTCCATTAAACTATATTTTCTGTATAGTCAGTAAATTTTGTAGCTCTTAAAACCTGTGAAATGAAAAATAGGCTTGAAAAGCCATAACACTATCAATACATTAATATTTATGTAGCTCTTTTCATGACAAACATTCCAAAGTGCTCTCCAGTAAAAGAAAATGAAATAAAGCATGAGCAGAATGCAGATGACTGTAAGTCAAAAGGTCACTGGAACAGACAAATCAAATGAATCTGTTTGACCAAGGGGCTGACCAAGTTCACCCAGTTAACTCTTTGAAATCCTATGTTCTTTTCTAAAACTCTGTCTATCTAAGTTTTAGGAATATTATGTCAAGAATCAGAAAATAGTCAAAACAACCTTAATAGGGAAGGAGGACATGTTTAGGCCATTTCAGTCTAGACAGAAAAGAAGGTGTTTATTCAAATAAGTACTGAGCATGCAGCATACTTCCTTCCCTGGCCAGACATTTATGTAACTGATACAGCTAAGTATTTANAGTGGGAAGTATTTTTTTCACCCACCACAGTGGCAAATTATTGATATATATATTATGCTAATTTCTTTACCCTGTTGCAGTCATTCATAAGAGAAAAATAGCTGTAGAGGACAAGTGTTCTGTAGTGCATAAGTACTGATTCCCAACCAGTAGTGTGTTTTCAGGTAATTTTCATCCTTCAGTCTTTTAAAAAGGGTTGTGTTCCATTATAAGATATCTTCAGATTGGATTAATTTCTTCACTGAATGATGAAGCATATGATTAAAGAGAAGAAACAAATTTGGGACAAGTGAACATGTGAAAATTGAGTATATTTCATTAGACGAGATTAGAAGAATAAGCTGTTTTTCCTAGTTTGGCAATACCACATGACAAAAGAGTTAAATGGGATGCTGCATCTTCCTATTATATAAATAATTCCAGAGTAGAATCTGGGGGTTCTATGGCTGCTGGAGGCTTGTGGCTGGCTTTTAGGAGCTAGTTGCAGCTTTTAGGAGATAGGTGCAACAGAAATAATTTAAAAAGAGGTGCATGAATGAAATTGTTTGCTGTGTTATTTTTACTCATGAGGGAAAAAAAAATCTATTTTCTAATGGAATTAATAGGGTATCAGGAGACAGAAAATTGTGTTTATGTTTATGGCTTTTGTGTGTACATATTTTTGAAAGGAAAAAGTAAAGAAAAAGAAAACCTACAGAGTTGTCTGCTTGTATTCAGCTACTTCCAGGCATGTTTTCTGCTTTTAATTGGAACAGAAACATTTAATTTTTCTGTAGATATCTGTTATTTATATTCAAGCCTCTTAGCAATACAACTTGATTCTGTTTGAGTGGTTACTAGATTTATTCAGCAAGTTCAGAAGATCCAACTGAAATTCACAGGGGAACAAGAGTCATTCACTTTAATTGAGAATATTTTAATGGTTCTTCAGCTACACATGGGCTCGCACTAGTTTTGTAGTCTGGATGCTGTACCAATACTGACTTAATAGCTATCACAAGCTAGTCAGAGCTAAAACTAAATGTAATCTCTTTTGAACTAATGAAGACATATATTTGGCACCCATAGTGATTTGTTTTTCCTGTCACTCTTTCCATCCTGTAGAGTTTATTAAAACACCCAAAAAGGTACCCAGACTATGCTGTTTATCTGTGAAGCATTTTAGAAACACTTTGATTTTGGTTAAAGAAGTAAGCATTTTCACTCAGTGTTATCAGGATATCCTGTTTTTACAAATATTGTCTATGGAAGCTGTGTAATATGAGGACCATTTGATATACCAGAATTTTAATATAGGTCCCAGCAGCACTATAAAACACATGTTGACTATTTCCTGTACTAGATACATTGTTTATTGAAGTAACTCTTGCAGCTGAGAGGATTCAAGAGACCAAATGTTTTGGTTAACCAAGGTGAGTCAAACAGGAAACAAAAAACCTGCTTCTCTACATAAACATAAAATATAATCTTTTTCAGAGAGCAGTCAGTAATTTTTTTTTTTTTTAAATTGCTTTATACATGCAACTAAAAAGCCAAGAACTTTTTCTCAATAAATTTTGAACTATATGTGATCTTGGAGTGTCAAAGAGGAGTTTTGTTTCATGCTCGTAATTAGAAAACACTCTGAAAGCTAGGAATAAACTGTTAGTAGAAATGCTAATGAAAAATAATGTATGATCTCTGACTGAGGTGCTGCAAAACAGTAGTTATTGTGTTATATACTGAGAAATAGCAACTAGATAGCAGAACAGGTATTATCAATAACACAGACTCAGGGGCAAGAGTAGAGAATGGAGAAAAATGAGGAAACAACCCCTTTTTAACACTTTGAAAAGACTTGTGTCCCTATTCAACATTCATGGGTTTTTTGGGGGGGGGGGGTTTGTATTACGTTATAAAGATCTGTCTTTATTTTTTTAGGAATGAAAACTACCAAAATTGCACACAAAATTACGAGAAAGACAAAATAAAAAAATTGAGCCCATTGGCACAAGACATTTGTCAAACTGTAGACTCCTAAACACTTCTTGTATCAAGAAAATTATGCACACTAAACCAGCTGCATCTTTAAGAAAGAGAAGCTTAGAGTTTTCAATTTCAAAAGTGGCAGCTTTTTAAAGGTCAATTTTTTAAAGGTAGTATGTTTGAGAATAGGAGGAAAGGTGTGGCTTTTGATACTCAGAGCAGACTTAGTCGGTGAGCAGACCTCTATTAACCTCCCCTAGAATCAGCAGAACGAGCCAGGAACGTCAGAATTGTTTCCCTACATGCTGAAAGGGAATATGCAATTATGCTAGCTAACATGAAAACTTGTAATTCCACCAATTTTCCAAGTTCCAGGTACCTGCCAAGAGGTTTGAAGTAACTCCGCCATTTGTTGAGGATCCAAAACTTCCATGATTTTTCAACTGTAAAGGAGAATTTATTTCTTTAGAATAATGATTGCTAGAGGAGATGTGGCTCTCACCTTTCCGGTGGTAACCTTCAGCCAGGGTATGTATCCAGGAAGTACTTTTAATCTCAGGTTGCTGCAGTTGAAACACACATCCTTTTGAAAAAATCCCTTACTCCAGACTTCTCCATCAGGTTAGAAGAAGGGTAGAGAAAGTCTCCTCCTGTCTTGTAAAAGGGAACATAAAGTTAATTCAGCTGGAATGGAAGTACAAGGAGAAATTGCAGAGTTTAGATAATTCCCTAGGGGAAATTAAATCTAATAAAAAAGAAAAAATAAGACTTAACCAATGTCTCCTCCTGGGATGATTTATGGAGTTTTTCACTCAGTCATTGTTTAACTTGAAATGAAAAAGTAGTCCTGGAGTGAGACCTTCAGTTTAATGAAAATTTTACCTCAAGTCCTGAAACAAGAGCTACAATATATTGATATTCTTTTATCTGCTCTTTTATGTAAATAAACCAAAGTTTCTTTTCTATGGAATTCTTAGAAGTGCCTTTCCTGAGTCATAGAATCACAGAATGGGTTGGGTTAAAAGGGACCTTAAGGAGCTATGGTTCCAACCCCCCCACAATGGCAGGAACACCTCTCCCTAGACCAGGTGGTTCAGATCCCCATCATGTCTCCCTGAGCAGTCCAGTGATGGGGCAGCCACAACTTCTCTGAGCAACCTGTTCCAGTGCCTTACCACCTTCACAAGAAATTTCTTCCTTAGATCAAATCTAAATATCTTCTCTTTCAGATTGAAGATGTTCCCCCTTGTCCTGCCACTACATATATGTGTAAAAAGTGCCTCTCCAAGAGAAGGAGCCTTGCCTTCTTCTCTTCTCTTCTCTTCTCTTCTCTTCTCTTCTCTTCTCTTCTCTTCTCTTCTCTTCTCTTCTCTTCTCTTCTCTTCTCTTCTCTTCTCTTCTCTTCCTCTTCTCTTCTTGGCTGAACATCCCAATGCTCACAAAAGCCTTTTCTCATGAAAGAAATTCTCCATCAGTCTAATCATCTTGGTGGCCTCCTTTGGACTCACTCCAACAGTTCCATGTCCTTCCTGTGCTGGGTCCCCAGAGCTGGATGCAGGGTTCCAGGTGGGGTCTCACCAGAGCAGAGCAGAGGGGCAGAATTCCCTCCCTCCCCTGCTGCCCACGCTGCTTTGGATGCAGCCCAGGACACGTTTGGATTTCTGGGCTGTGAGTGCTCATGGCCAGGTCATGTCCAGCCTCTCACCCACCAGCACCCCCAAGTCCTTCTCGCAGGGCTGCTCTCGATCCCTTCATCCCCAGCCTGGATTGACAACGAGGGTTGTCCCAGCCCAGGTGCAGCACCTTGCACTCAGTCTTGTTGAACCTCATGAAGTTCCCAAGGGCTCACTCCTTGAGCTGTTCCAGGTCCTCTGGATGGCATCCTGTCCTTCAAGACTGTCACCGCACCACTCAGCTGATGTCACCTGCAAAAGTAATATGGTAGACTTTGACGACATCTACTTAGCAAGTGTTTTAATGCAAAATCTATACTCTGAAGCTGAACCAAGATGAATGAAAATTGGAGTCTAAGGGTAGGATGCTCCCACTTGGAAAACACCAGCTCATGCCATTTACTCAGCAACCATTTCTTCCGAGTCACTGAGCCCTCTGCCGTGCCACCTTTCTACAGGGACATTGACCTGTCCATTACTGTAGGCAATGTGTGCTGTTGGATGTTTCAGTGAGCATGCACTGCTTTTCAAGAGCGGACCCGAACACATCCGTGAGGCCAAAATGGGTTAACTGCCGTGTTCAGCCACATCCACAATCAGTGTGATCATCCTGATCATGCAATGGTTAGTGGAAAACAGTCAAGATGACTCACTTCCTGGTGAGAAATGCACTCAGGCATGTTCAAGTGTGAATTTTTAAAGTTATATGTGAATAGAAGGGATAATGATCCTTCTTATTCCTCAGCTTATCAAGACTGATCTAACTCACAGTGAAGAACTGTAGGCTCCAGATTTTCTTGAAAGTTGTTTTCATATTTTCTGTAGGAGCAGGTTCCTCCATGAGGAATCCAGAAGATTCCAAAACTGGTTCTGTGGAAATTAAAGGAAACAAAGCAAGGTGTTTGTTTAGGTAAATGATGCTTCTGGGAATTATAGAAAAAGCCTGCTCAATTTTTCCAGAGGCAAACTGGGAAGTCCCTTCCAGTTTTGGAAATTCCTGCATAGTTTTACAACATCATCTGGAATTTATCTCATACTCATTAAAATAATGAATATATTGAGAACATGAACAGCTATTAGTGAAATAGGCATCTATTCTATGTAAGAAATAAAAGAGTAGGAGAGATACAACCTTTATAATGTACACAAAAAATATTCAGCTGCCCACCTGTTACAACTGGAGGGACATGAATTGCAGAATTATTATTAAAAGTTTTCACAGAGGGACTGGGTAGAATAAAGCAAGTTTTAGGATCAGGAGACTCCCTGCTTATCAGTTAATAAGTTGTACTTTAATGATTGCTCCACCAGCATCAGACCGCAGTAGGTGAGGTACTGACCTATTTAATTTGGCTCTTAGCATGAAGCCTGAGCACACCTGTTCAGTAGATGAGAACAAAGCCTGAGTTCTTTAGTCAGAGCCATTCACTCCCAATTTCATATCTGTACCTTGTATTTCATATCTGTACCTCATTTGGAATCTGAATGCAGAAGGAAAGGACACCTTCTGCTCCAGTAATATGAATGTCTGAGGAAGTAGCCTGCTGCAAAAGGTGTATGTTAACGGACAGCTTTCTGTGGTGAGACTTCCAGGAGGTCAGACAATCTGATTTCATCATCTCCAGCTTCTAACTCTGTGAAGGAGATGTAAACTCTTAATATGGAAGGAATAAGCATTTTCAGTTTCTCAGCTTGTGTCTCTCTGGTCTGAATTTCCAAATTCCATTACATTCAGTAGATTTTGGACCGGGACCTTAAAATTTAATTTTAATGGTTAAACTAGCTGTTTCAAAGTTATCAGTTACTTCCTTATCTGTTAAAAGTTATAAAGTTCCTGGTAAAGGGAGAGAAATGTGCTCCTTTTATGATTAGGCAGATTCATAAAGATCCTTATAAAAAGAGAATATTTTTTAATGGAAAAAAGAAGAACAGTCCATTCAGCAATGTATATGTTTTAGATAAAGCCATTTAAACTCATTTTTAGACTAAACACTTTGTGCTGCCCTCCAGCTAACTGCTCTAGAGATGAAAGGCACCATTATAATCTAGTCCCATTTGTCTTTGAAAGTAAAAGAGTCCACCCTCTTTTTTAATACACTTAAACCAAAACAAAAAATAGAAATCAAAACACAGCACTCTACAAATAACACATATTTTTCAACTTCGTGCATCCCTTTTACTTAGTTTATTTTTTTTCAAAAGAAAATGCCCTATTGTAGTGCAGAGTGCTATTGTGAAATGAGTCCAAAGCTCCAGAGAAGCCTTTTTCAAAAGTCCTTGAAAAAGCCTTTGTGATTTCCCTTGACTATTGATCTACATCCCTCTACCGACTTAAGACTAATACATGTTAGCAGGACTTGAAAGAGATTTTTTTAAGATGCAGGTGCAAAATGTTTAACATAACCTTGAGTTTTATTGCAAAAGACTTCTTGTTCTAGGGCAAAACATGTTTTCATGTATAAGTGATCCCCAAACCCCCCTTTTCCCTCAGACCTTTTAGTCATAAAAAATTCAGGGGTAAAGAACGCTTTCAAAACTCCCTGTGGCAGAATAAACTAGAGCTGAACCTTCACGTGATTATTCCAGAGTGAGTCATTTAAGCATGGGACTGCTTCATAAACTTCAGGGACTTCATTTGCATGTGAATATTGATTCCTCACACACAAACAGTTCATCCTTTTATGTTGCTTTTGCATGAATTTGCCCTCCGGAGAATTGATTTTTCTTCTGTGCTTTAGCCGGGTGCTTCTGCTGCTCCAGTCAAAAACATTTCTCCTCAGTGAATCAAATGGAGCAATGAGAAAGTGTAGATAACCCCCAGTTCTTCCTCTCAAGCATAAACAATTCACATTTCCTTCAAAAGAAGGACTGAACATTTGACCTCTCTTTTAAATCAGCAGATAAGCAAAAGCAGTTGTATGTGTGTGGGGGTAGAGATATACGTCAAACAATCTCAATTACCAAAAGTAGTTAGGTGCAGTATTTCCTAAGTAAATCAGATCTCAAAGTACTCTTTCATCATTCAAACAGGGGTTATATTTTGGTTCTTGTAATTCAATCTGGGGCTATGCTTACCAGCTGCAAATAAAACTTACAGTGTATGAGTTTGACCCCATAGCCTCTACTTACAAGAGGAAGTGGTATGAATTTCCCACAGAAAACCCCAGAAGAGACAACAAAATTTTAGCCCATTTGCATGGGGTTGCTGCATGGGTCATAGAACAGTCTCATATCCTGAAAAGTCAGCGAGCAAGAAAGCAACTCGGAATCATCTCAACAGAACTTTCACCAAAGCTGACACTACAATATTTGGTGAACTGTAGACTGGTCATCACAGAAATACAGTACTTCCACATATCTCCACAACTTTATGATACCCTATGTTTCTGTTTTGATATCACAGCAGAACACAGAAATGTCTTCCCCATTCTATCATACACTATTTTACTGCAGCAATATTCCCTGTATTGGATTATAGTTGTATGAGGTGCTGTGATGATACAATAATTAAAGACATCATATTATCAGGACCAAGTCACATACAAAGAAAGATATGAGGGAAAATTCAGTCAATTGCCAAACAGTTCTCTTAACAGAAGGGATATGGCTGTTTCATAACAAAACTGAGCTATATCAATAAAATTATATGTAGGATGCATGGAAAAATAATGATTTCTATCCTAAGTTATACATTTATTGTTAATGTTTCTCCTGCACCTTTTTCATGAAACCCAAAGTTCATGATGTTTAGAATAGTGTAGTAACATTGTTGATAATGGTACCTATAAAATAAATAAGAATCGCCAGGAAAAAACTTGTTCTCAGCTTCTAAATCAGCTGATAGTGAGCAATATTTTGGCACAATAACAGATGTTCTCAGATTCAGATTTCTTGAGGAAAATATTTCTAATGTCCTATGGAAAGTTTTCATACTGTTCATAGTGCATTTGTTTTGGAGATCAGATGAAGCGATGTACAACTGTAAAAAGTATGACGAAGAACAACTATTAATAGTTACCCTTTGACAGGAAAAGGCTTGTTTCCCTCCTGCTTCTGACCTTTAACAATCACCTAAACAAGCAGTGTTTTACTTTAGTTTTTGATAAAGAAACTGTAGATTAGATTGTGAGCTAGGAAAAAATACTACTCTGCTCTGTATAGGATATGCTCATAATAAAATTGCCAAGGTTACTTACCTTTCCATTTCAACTCTTCTGGGCATTTGTCCTAATTGGAATATATGGTTATGTGCATTGTACTTGTTCTTCAGTGACATATGGAACGTATATGAGTGAGGATGGATTGTACAGGCACTGGGTTCAGTTCAAGCAGCAATGTTGTCTGAATAAATGCTAATATAATAGTATTTAACACAGAGTATGTCCAACAGTCCTTCCTACCTGTCAGACCTGAAGTAATCACTGCATTCATTTTTGGGCAGATTTAATGTTTACAATATCATAGATTGACATTTATCTGACAACTCCTGTATTTCTTCCACATGGCTTTCTTTATTTGCTAGTGACATTTCAACTATTGATTTGGAATTCTATCACAATATTAAATGACTAATTGCTTCAAAATTTCCAGTAAACCTTAACCTTAACTGAAAGGCATAGTTGTGTCTTATTTAAGAATAGTATTTTAAAAATATTGTTGCTGGCTTTCCTAAATAAGCAGATAGAATAGGGACCAGTAAAAACCAGTTTTCTACTGCAATATCCTCCTAATGACAACTCTTCATTAAAATAAAGGAAAAAGATAAACGTCTATATAGTCCAAATTATCTGGGCTGGAATTTTAATTGTGCTTCCTATTGCCTGGGGATTAAGAAATTTCAGACCCTCAAAAGGTTGTGCACAGTTTCACAGTTTGAAAACTGCCATCCTGAGTGGTGCATAAATTCATTTTTATCAGCCAAACATTTCCCACTTTCTGTAAAGACTAATTTGGAGTCCAAAAACCATGGGTTGTCATGGACATCAGTAAAGTTAAGGAGAAGTTATTCTTCCTAATGTGTACAGGATGAAAGTAAAAGCTGGATGATATTTTGGACTGAAGAGAGTGTAATGAGAGACATCAGGTAAAATCATATTCCCATGGCATTAATTCTAGATAACAGAGGGTCATCTGAGTAGTTCTTAAACTTAGCACTTTTGATATCTTGGCTTGCGATTTTTAACATTTTAAATGCCAGTATACACGTCACAGGGACTTACTTGAAACTAGGTAATTTTGTGTCAACATTGACAGGTGAAAGTCTGATATGTGAAACAATGATTTATCTTTGTGCTTTTCCCAGTGCTTTGGTACTCACCTGAAAGGAAAGACAAGGTCATCATGAAAAAGTTGGGTAGTAACAAGGCAGATGTCGTCTTTTCTAAATCAAATACCTTCAAGTAGTGTGACACAATTTTAGGAAATTGAGCTGCTTCTTTCAACATCAAACAGCTGGGAACTCTTGAAGTTTTCAAAGAGTTTGGTATTACAAATGGATGTCTTAAAAGTTATTTTTGTTACTGTATCTGTGTAAGCAGAAGAATTTCCATGATAAATCCAAAAAATGGTTCAACCAGTTTTATGTTACACGTACTGGTAAGGAGATGCTCAACTTTTTTCTTTCTAGACTATTTATACAGCAGGGAGTACAGGTGTCTTTTATGACACACAGGTCAAAGAAATCCAACCATTTCTATCCTATTAACCATGATTTATCAATTATTTGGTTTGCTCCACACATTTTCTGTGGCTGATGGGTACAGAGCAGGCTAAGGGGATGAGAAGACTAGAGCCCAGACCTGACAGAGCAGTACCTGCACACTTTTCAACTTGGTTAACACTCATCTGCCAAGCTGCTGTCACTTTGGTGGGGAAGGTGAGCAAGAATTCTGGCTGTGGGGCTGAAAGGACATTGTTTCCACACCCTGGATGTGACTTACACAAACAAACCTCAGTAACATACTAGCAGGGCAACCCTTAACTCTAAATACTCATACCATCCCATGACCAATTCAATTTCACCACTTTGGAAAAGAGTGATTGATGATGAATTGCCTTCTTTCTCCGTATTTCATTAGTATCAATCTGTGGATTTTAAAGTGTATTTCAGTTAGAAATAACATTGGCATGTTAGAGATGACATGCCAATTCCTGAAAAGCATTATATTAATGCTCCAGGGAAAGTGACTTCAGTTTTATTCCATTTTCAACAGTTTTATCAGATTAAATGCAGGATGCTTCCTTCTCTTGTGCTGATGTTTTCTCTCCCTTGGCTCATTCAGGGCTTGAAACTTTAAGTCTTCATTTGTGCAGTTTATGATTTTAAGGCTATTAGGAAACGATTTTTTTTCCCAAACCTACATTCTGGGAGTGAATCCAGGCTATTGGCATGTTCACAGTAAAAGCAGAATATGATAGCAAATAGGAAAAATCATAATTTTCTTCCATGTTGATATTCAGGAACTGTTCTCCCTACATTTACTAGAGAGAATGACATTTACCTGAATTTAATACTCTAACTATTTTTTTCTTTTTTCCCCAAGTGCAATGCAGCTAGAATTGCACAAAGAGAAAAGTAGAAGTAATTGAGAAAAATGCATACAGACACATATACTCATGTTTTAATTGAATCTAAAAAGCAATCCTGCTCTGCAGTTCATTTTCTGATTGTTTTCACATCAGAGTAGCAAGCATAAATTTGTGCTGCATCTGCCCTGACACTAAAAAAATAACAGCTTTCACACATCAGTTCTTTTAACCCATTAGTGTTTAAGTCATTACACTATAAATTTTCTGTTTTTACGAGTGCCTTCTAACACTCCTAACTTTATATGTGTTCAGGTTTTGCTGTTCTAAGGATGAACACTCCAAGGCAAATTATAGGAGCTCCCTGGCAGTGCCCTGTTCTGTATTCTTCTTACACAAAACAGTATTGAGAGTGAGATGTGACACTGTGAAGATGAGGAATTCAGACACCATATGTCCCTGCAGCAGTGAGCACAACAGGATGCTCTGAGACAATCTCAGAGAGAGCATCCTGCTGTGCCTCAGTTCTGGAGGACGTGGCTAAGGTTTCACCCTTACCTGTGAGCTACAGATATCTGCTGTTTACACTCTTCTGTCACTGTTTTGGTCTTCATTACTGCACTTTCTCAATTGGTTATTGACATTCTATTTGAATGAATTGCCACAATTTTTTAATGCCAGGGCGCACTTCTAACTTTTCAAGAGTGAAACCAAACAAACACTGACTTGAAATAGAGTCCAAAGGAGAATAATGAATTTATTGAAAATTTTATTTTGCCAAGTGAAAAATAAATGTCCATTGTAGAAAATACACATGAAGAGAGTGCTTTGCAGAAAAATCCCCTCAAAGACCTTTGACAATGATCAGTCACTGAAAAATGAGTGCCTTTACTCACTGACAACTGGTAAGATTTATTTTATTATTGTTGTTAAAAAGATGGAGTTAGGGAGAAATACCTATGCTGCATTCCTGTCAATGGAATCAATTTAATCTCTTTCTCTAATGATGGCTCACATATGATCTTTCAAGAGAAGGAAATACCCTTTCTTTAATTGTCACATGTATTGTTGTAATAATGCTTCATGAATGCTCACTAGGAGAAATGTAATTTCAAGATTCTCATTTTTTATCCTACTTTTTAAATCCTTACTATTATTACATGTGAAAAAATATCTAAGTCCCTTCTATTTAAATGACCTCATGACCTTCTGAGAGGGTCACTTTAATGCTTAAACATGTATACACATTTCTTTGTGCTGATGATAAACATGAGAATAGTTTGTTAAACAAGAATAGTTCAATCTAGTTTAATCTAGTTCTACCTAGCCTACCAAATCAATATCCATTAGTGATATCTGCCCTGTTTCAAATATTTTAGTTTCATCATAAAAACTCTTTATTCTTGAAAAACATAGTCACAGTAAATGACTGTGTTTTGGATTTGGTTTTTTAGAGAAAAAATGCTTCTGAAAACACCTGATCACTAATGTTCTTTTAAATATAATTTAATATATCTCTTAGAGTTTCGCTTTATAAGATTATTCCACTTCCAATTCCGTTCCCATTTTTTAGACCAAGAAAAACCTTATTTGAATTAGCAAATCTCAGTCTAAAGGAACAATTTTAGAACAAACATATAAAAACCTGGAGAGAAATTCTCCACATGGAAATTCTGAGAGAACAACTACATTGAGTCCCAGAAGCAAAATTTTTAATGTCTGGAGTTTCACAAAAATGAATTATTGGGTCAAAAGTGAACTGAGGGTAACCAGCTGATGCCTACATCATCATGAGGCAGCAATAATTCCTGTCTCACAGCTGCTGACAAAGTCATTAAACCCTGTGTGTGCAGTGGGAATTCTCCTGGATATAGACTGCAGGCTTCAACCCTCAGTCTGTCATGCACGACAAGATCATCAGGTCTCAAGCAGGAGAATTACACACATCTGTATATAACCATGAGTCTCTCAGTCAAAAAACAACTGCATAGTTGGCCTTGTACAAAATCTTCCATCCGCTTAGGAACGTGTCTATAAAGGTATTTTTAAATTACTTTTTTTTTTCCTGATACCCTGGAACACTTATTGCTTTCACACCAAATACATGTCAGGATAATTGGCATTATTATAAAAAAAGGACACAAATTTTTACAAGTTGAAGAAAAGATGAAATGTTAATATTTTAAAGATATGCAAAAAACAGCAGCATGGTTTGTGAATACTTACTTTATATTTTTATAACTATTCTTTATCATCAAACTGTAAAATTCCTAGAACAATAATTTCATCCTAAAAGGCTAATGTGCTTGCAAGTAGTAAGTTGTAAATTAAGAACTTCTCTATAAAGTCTTTATTATGATTCATTCTTCTAATCAGCTTGTGCAAAATGTGTTCAAAATCTTTGCATTTTCTTAATGGAAAATTTATTGTTTCCATTTCTATTCCTCAAAGTGTGATTTTGAGTAACAGACTTCCACGCAGTTCAGTGTAACAAATTCCAATGCCTTCAGATACATTTATTCAGAACATTATCCAGAGATTTTTCCATGTACAAATTTAGCACCTTAATGCTTATCCCTAAGCTGGAGAAGATTTGAATGTAAAAATATTAAATTTCTGCAGGCACTACAAAGTTGTTACTAATGAAGGTATGCAAAGTCAGTCAGCTGAGCTTTGTGCTCCCAAAGCTCTTTCAGCTTTTCAGATGAACCTCTTTAAAGTTTCATCTCAAGAAAGAATGGTTTCATAATCAATGGCAAATTCATAATTGCTAACCAAATATTATCTTAACAATTTATTTTAAAATGCATATGCTTAAATACTTCTAGTAAATCTAACACAAATCTAACACATTCTTACAAGGAATCCCCCAAAAGATAAAAAAGACATAGACATTTGAAAATTGTTGTATAATTTTAGTATCTATTTGATTTTTAGGTAGGATTCAGCTTTAATAAAAAACATTTATTTTTGCAAAATCCACTGTTGGTATACATCAGTGTGGTTCCCAGATGTAATCCTGAATCTTGTGTTAGTGCCCTTGGACATTCCAGTGTTTTAGAAACCTGACCCAGCAATTTCCATGCAAAATGTTATTTGAAAATAATACTAAAGACTATGAGAAATACCAACACACCCTACCTTCTTCTGAAATGCTTTATTTACTGAGGGCTTTAGGCATATACCACTGATTTCAGACCACTGCATAAGTGTCACAGTATGCTTTTATAAAAGCAGTGGGAGAATACATTTTCAGGTCTCTTTATCTGAATACATTTGTTGGTGGGAGATGATTTGTTTTAGGCTTAGTCTTGATTTCCATGTTAATTAGATTAAATAGGGCATGGGTCATAACATCTCAAATTGGAACCAAATTCTGACAGATTGTTTTGTAGTTTTTGTAGGACCTGTATAGTCTGTATACTGTTGTACAAATTAAATCACCATGTTTTTTTGCATTGTGTACTTAGAAATTATTACAAAGTATGAAATATATCAATCCTTCATTGGGTCCTTTTAATTAATTCTTTTAATTCATGAAATTAAAATGGGCAGCAAGGTCCCATTTTCATTGGTCATTGTGACTGGACTTTATTACCACCCAAAAAGAATTTTTTTAATCACCTCATTAAGTAAATACTTTGGGAAGGGGTAGTTTTTACATTTTTAATTTCTGAATATACAGATGAGAATAATAAAAAAATATTTATCAGCAAATATGAATCTCAAGATAGAATAACGTACACTCTTCTCTGGAAGATCTCCAGGACCAAAGCTTGCAACTTGGCTCATAAGAACAAGTGGGTAGGAAAGAGAAGAATTCCTTTACATACTTTATCAAGTTAATTTTGGCCTTTGTGATTAACTGAGTTGCTTGGGGAGTAGAAGATACTCCTTCTCAGGACTTCCTCCGGATAGTTTTTGTATTCCCGTGCCATAATAAAGACAAGATACTAGAGTCCTGAACAGGTGAAAGCTCAAACTTCACAAGTGAAGTTTTATCATTATAAAGTAGCAATAACATACACAAAAGGACTTTGTGGAGCTCAAGATTCTATTATTTTATTAAGCTGTCTGTACAAAGATATAACAATTGTTCAATATAATATTAATATCTTTCTCAGTCTAAATGTGTGAAGGCCAGTGATGATCAAGTACTATCCACAGAAGTAAAAGACTAGTGAGTCATTGAAAGACTCATCTTCCATATCTCATTCACCCATCTTGCACCCTTTCAAGCCTCTGCTGGTAGAAGAGCTCACAAGCTCTTTGCTGTTAAGGCTGGCATGCTCACTTACCAGGATGAAACTGCAGCTTGAAAGCTGACAGTACTTCATTCCAGGGAGTTGATTGTTTTGTTTAAGTGTGAAACTTGACAGGGAAAAAGATTGTTGTCTTCAGTACAGGAAAAGTATGATGGCAATGGAACTTGGCTGTTTTAAGTCTTTGCATGTATAGGGTGAGGAATTTGTTAAGAGTTCATTAAGCTCTCTTAAGACTTAAAAACTCACCAGGCTTAAATATTCTCTGTTTAGCTGAGGCTTTCAAGGTTTTCACAGCTTCATTAATTTTAATCAGCTTTTATTTATCTGGTCACACTTCTGGCAAAATCAAACCTGTTAGTCAAACAGAAGTAAATTTTATTCCTGCCTATGGCCCATTCAAGTGTTAAATGACACCATTAAACATCAAAGATACGGTTTTTAAGCATGCAGTATTGCACTCATGAAACTTAAAGACTTAAAATGTAATCTTCTTCACCAAGTGCCTATCAACAGATAAATACTCTGCAAAAGGATTAACTTTGAGTGTTTTCATAGGGGTTAAGGAAGAAAAAATATGATAAAAATGTTGAGGTTAAATAAATCCCATGTAATCTGCTTTTGGTGGTATATATCCACCATTTACACAAAATTTAAAAAACCCCAAAAACAAAACCAAATTTATCTCAGTTTTGTGTTGCAAAAGGATTGACAAAAATTGGAGAGGGGTAAGACTCTTAGATGACATATGGTTACTTGGGTGTAAGACAGGTGGGTTCTGATCAGGTTTCTCTGCAAAAGCACAAAGCCTGTTGGAGTTAGAGCTACAGTCATTTGTATCTACTTGTACGTAGCATAACTTGATCCTGTCACAGAAGAAAAAGTAATCTTTTTTCCTGCTCAGGCACTTGTATGAGATAATAATATTTTGTATTGGATTTTTAAACATTCACTCACTGTTCAGAGTAGATTGAAATTATCTTAAGCAAAATCATGTGCACAATAAACAGATACGATGCACAATATATACAATAAACATATAGAAAAATATAGGAAGTGTTTAAAGTGAATAAATAAAAAAAACCCCATCCAATCAGGTCTTGTTACAAGATAGGAATGTTGGCTTATGAATCCAATCACATTTCTCATAATTCCTAATGTGTTTGTCAATGTATTCTTATAAAAAATTATGTATAAATATTCATCATGCTCACAATAAGCAGGTATTGACACCTTTAGAGAAAGGCATTATGATTTATTGACTTCAAAGGTAAATACTAGATGGATGAGGTCAGATTTCTCTTAGACAAGTGTTAGTTTTGATAGTAATTAAGAGGAGAAATTATCATCTGTATTAACAGATACACTCTAATAATTTGTTTCATTACACTCATTGAAAAGCTATTATTAACTTCATCTCTTAATCAGTTACAACTGGAAACTTTTCTTGTGCAACATGTTTCAAAATGTATTTACAAAAACTAGCTCATGGTAGCAAAAGAGACCTGCTTAATGAGGGGTGATCCATAGGCAGACAGAATAGAGGTCTGTTCAACAACAGGTTTTAGAGTGCGATGTACTTCAGTAACGAAGCTAAGGGTACATAAATCATCTTGGAATGAAATTATTAAGAAAAATTAGAATACCTGTGCATTTCAGCTATCCCCAATTTAGGAATAGTGAATTGCAATTGTCCCCAAGTTAAGAATATTCTTTCCTCCTCTATCTATTGATGTATCATACTTTATCATTAACTTTTAATTCAATTGTATATTCAAAAAAATGAAATCTTTAGATATTAAAAGGAGTAGCTCAAATATTTCTGAGAGATTCAATATGAATTGAATGGTAAAATTTGGTAATGTTTCAAGACCATCTAATATTTTATTCAGATTAAGAATCTAACTACTTTTACTTAAGATCAAGAAAGTAAAAGGGGCAGATGAAAAAGGGGAAAACAGGCAGTCAGCTCAGGAAGACTAGAAGGCCGTTGTGAAATTGTTAAGAGAAAATTAGAAGGTCCAAAGTCCATTTAAAACTTGATCTGAGCATGTATGTGAAAGACAATAAAAAATATTCCGGCAAATACATCAGCAGCAAATTGAGTGAGGGCGGAGGAGAATCTCTGCCTTTTGTTGGATATGGCAGAAACATAGAGGAAAAGGACTAGAAAAAGGCTGAGATACTTAATTCCTTCTTTGTCCCTGTCTTTAACAGTAAGACCAGTTGTCACGAAGGTACCCAGCCTCCTGAGCTGAAGGACAGAGAGAGGGAGCAGAATGAAGCCTCCATAATGCATGAGGGAACGGTCAGCGACCAGCTATGCCACTTAAACCCACACAAGTCCATGTGGCTGGGTGGGATCTACCCAAGAGTGCTGGGGAGGTGGTGGAAGAGCTCGTCAAGCCACCTTCAATCATTTACCACCAGTCCTGCATGACTGGGGAGGTCCCAAGTGACTGGAAGCTGGCAAATGTGATAAGAAGGGCCAGAAGGAGGATGTCAGCGTGACTTTGGTGCTGTGGAAGGTCATGGAGCTGATCAGCTGAGTGTGACCATGTGTCACATACAGAGCAACCAAGGGCTCAGACCCAAGCAGGTCCTGCTTGACCAACCTACAACAAGATAATCTGGTTCGTGGGTGAGGGCTGTGGATATCTCAATCCAGACATCAGTAAAATCCTTGACAGTGTACCACAGAATTCTGAAGAACACTGGTAGCCGATGGCTTGGATGGGTACACTGTTTTCTGAGTTAAAAACTGGCTAGATGGCCAGGCCCAGAGAGTGGAGGTGAATGGAGCTGCATCCAGCTGGACGCCAGGCACTAGCAGTGTTCCCAGGGGCTCTGTACTGGAGCCAGCCCTGTTTAATATCTCAATAATATGGATGATGAGATGGAGTGCCCCCTCAGTGGAGGGCAGGAAGGCTCTGCAGAAGGATCTGGACAGCCTTGTTTGATGGACCAAGGCCAATAGTGTGACTTTCAATAAACTGGGTCCTGATCTTGGGCCACAACAAGCCCAGGCAGCGCTACAGACCAGGGAAGAGTGGCTGGAAAGCTGACCAGTGGAAAAGGCCTGGGGGTGCTGGTTGACAGCGACTCAACATCAGCCAGGGTATGCTGAGGTGGCCAAGGGCATCCTGGCTTGGGTCAGAAATAGCGTGGCCAGCAGGACCAGGGCAGTGACCATCCCCCTCTACTGGGCACCCAAGGATGCACCTTGCGTGCTGTGTCCTGTTTTGGGCCCCATAATAAAAGAAAGACATTGAGGTGCTGGAGAAAGTCTAGAGAAGGGCAACAGATCTGGGGAACAATCAGGAGCACAGGTCATATGAGGAAGGGCTGAGGGAGCTGAGGGTGTTTATCCTGGAGAAAAGGAGGTTCAGGTGTAACCTTATTGCTGTCTGCTACCATGTGAAAGAAGGGTGTAGCTAGGTGGGTGCTGTCGTTCTCTTGCAGGCAACCAGTGACAGGACAAGAGGAAATGGCCTCAAGTTGCGCCAGCAGAAATTTTGATTGGGTGTCAGGAAATGTTTCTTCACTGAAAAAGTTGTAAAACATTGGAACGGGCTTCCCAGGGAAGTGGTGGAGTTACCACTCCTGGAAATGTATACAAAATGTGCAGATGTGACACTTGGTTTAGAAGTGAACATGGTGCTAGGCTGGCAGTTAGATTTTGTGGCCTGGAGGTCTGTTCCAGCCTTGGTGACTCTAGGGTTATAAATACTGAGATAGTGCAGTTACGAGCTCAAGGACCAAGCCTTTGTAGCAACCCAACTTGTCAAACTTTTTTGGATCATATGACCAAATATTCCTCTGTTTAATGTTTGACTGAAAATGTATGTAATAATTTTTTTTGTTACACTGGTAAAGTCTAATAAAGAATGGCTTAGTATTGCTGGTATCTCTGTAGGTGATTCACATAAATAACACATTTCAAATAATAAATATTAAAATGTATTGCATATAACATTGGAAATTTACTTTTTCTTGATATATTAATTAGGTTACAGTTGCCTGCCTTGTATAAAAATTCTATTTCCAGTTCTATATTCTTATAATACTTGCAATTTCATTGATCTACAGATCAAAGCTATTTTACTGAGGAAATTAATGGATAATTCTGAATAATTAATATATTAGAGATATTGTGATCTCTTTTTTAAACAATGAACAATAGCACAGAAGACTGGGCTCTTTGAAAGAAGCTGAGCAAGTAGAAAATAAACATAATCTGTTCTTCATGTTAGGAAAACATCTGAAACAAGCTAAAATTTTAGAGGATGAAGGTTTTAATGCAGATATCATACTAACATAGTCTGAAATGATGCAAAACTGCAAGCTATTTAAAGCATATGATATAAAAGTGAGAGGTATTTGAGGAAGATGAAATCGGTTTGACTCTAAAGTGATAGTTAACTGCCATAATGAGGTAATGAGGAATATTTTAGGCTTATACAGACAAAATGACATAGGCTCATTGTTTCTTCATTTAAGATGCTTGAATGATTTCCCAAGAGATCTTCTTGTCTCATGTACCCTCTCCATACTATTTTTAAAATAAATATAAATAACAGCACATGGTCACCACAAGCAAGTGTTATCTCTGATCAAAGATTTTGTGACAGAAATAAAATCATCCCTCCAGACCCGAATGGAGCTGTGTATAATTTGTCTGGTGATCAAGACCCAGGCACTACCTCCATTAGTTTTATTAAAATTGCTGTATTAAAATTGCCATATTATATGCCATTTTGAGTTGAAAAATAGTTCTAAATGTAATCATTAGCTCATAAGAAAATAATTTAAACTATGGCCATTTAATCCTTTTTGTAGAAACCTTGTTTGCAGTAAGTGGATAACTTTCACAGATAATTCACTAGAAGATATATGTCACCGGTTGAAATCATTAACTGACAAGATTCCATTTTTACATTATATGCAATACATTCATTTCCATAAATTCATTAAAAGTGGCCTGAAGAACAAAGAAATTATGCACTTCTATTATTTTTTTTTCACAGAGATTGAAAAGAAAAATATACTGGCAAGCTCTGCCACTTTCTTTAATTATTTTATTTATCACTAGGATACTGAAATGAGAACTCTGAATGATGTTAGTTTATACTTGTTAAACAGGTGTATGCACACACAGACACACAAAAAAGAATATTAATTTATCAGAACTGTATATTTTTAAATATTTTATCTTGCAGAATTGATTAATCAGAAGTATCCAAACAATTAGCTGAATAGTTATGAAAATCTTTGCAAGTATAAAGTGTACAGGTGAACTAAATTTTTTTGGTGACAGAATTTATCAGGTTTAATTTAAAGTGTCTTTGCAGACTTCTGTCTTTCATTGTGTGGGGGGGTTTGCATGACAAGGTCCTGGTGGTATTAAATTAAATTCCCCGGGATGAGTCTGCCCATGATGGTAACGAGCGAGGGATCTCTCCCTTCCCAATCTCAACACACAAGTTTTTGTTGTATTTTCTCTCCCATGCCCAGCTGAGGAGGGCAGTGGTAGTCAGCCTTGGTGGGCACCTGGCATCCAGCCAGGGTCAACCCACCACAACCTTGAATTCACAGAGGTCATTAAAACAAGCCCTCTCAACCCTCCTGACCTTGAAATTGAAGATTTGTTAGATGTTTGATTTGAGGTTTACCCTCAAATTAGAGCTGGGAATACAAAAGTTGGCACGTCTTAAAAATCCACTGAGCTGTAGATTTTATTTAATAAAATCTATAACTAGACAACCACAGAAAATTTAATTCATGTGAAAGACATATCAGTGTTATTCAACATCATCTCTGAGTTCTCTTATATTGTTTCTCTATCAACACTCTGCTATAAGAGCAGCATATTGTCTAAATTACAAAATTCAATAAAAAGAAAAATAAAACAGCATAATATATTCTGAGTTTCCATATTAAAATGCTGACATATCTTCCTAACATCTTTGTGGGTGTGTAGCAGTCACCTCAAATACACCTCCCCTTTCACTGTACACTCCACAGGTTTGGTAAGCACTTTCCCAGAATCAATAGCAGCCACCTTTTCTTTAAACCATCCTCAAAGTTTTTGCTGTGATAAAAGTAGAAGTTTGCTGGGAGTCAATCATAGCATATATCCTTGGCCAACCAGTCCAGCATTGTGCTGAAAACCAGTCCTGAAGTTAGACCAGGCTGCTCAGTGTTTGTCCACTGGGATGGGGGTCTCCTCTCATGACCAGCCAAAGTTCTCACCTTGCCTTAGGACTGTTGACCCTTGTTCTGCCACACACAACATCTCTGACAAATGCAGCAAAGGATCTGAATGAAGAATAGTGGCCCATTTTTCCAGCTTGTCTGCCAAGCCTGTATATGCAAAGTGGACATTTCCTTATTCTTTGCATTGCTCTGTTTAAAAGTTTTGTTCTAATGATATGATGTTATTAAGACAATAATTTTTTGTTTTTCTTCTTTTTTCTTTTTTTTTTTTTTTTTTTTTCCCCTATGCTGTGGCAGTCTATTTCTTTCTGTCAGGCTTTTAGTTACTATGATATTTTAATACTTACTGTACAATGACATAGTGTATAACAACTATGACTTTAAGTGTAGTGCTAAGAGCAAACTACTCAAGCATGTGAAAAGTAGCACTAAAAGTCTGTCAGAAATTACCAGTTCTTAACAAAAGGGGTGAAGATGTATCATGCCCATAGTGATTTCAGTGTATCTATTGTTTTTTCATGCATTAAACTGAGATAAATCAAAATTAGGTGAACTTCCTGGAGAATAGTTGCTCATTCAGCGATGCTATGAGAATACATGTTGTTTTTATAAAACATTTCTGTTAGGAAAAAAATCAAAGAATTCATGGAAAATTCAGAACCATTTTATTTCTCAAATGACTTTGTAATAATTTGCCTACAATCTGCATTTTTATTGCAAAAGTAAAATAAGTCTCAATGAACTGTATACATTGAAAGTTTAATTTAGTTTTAAACTGTTTGAAATTATTAAGTTTCCTTAAAAAAAAGAAAAATCCTTTCCACCTGAAATTTGCTTCCTGCACCCTGACTTAACCCAGCTATCTCAGTACAGTTCCACTTCTGTCTTCCCTCCATTGACTTCCATATTCATACTTTTATTTCAAATCAACACAACTCTCTACTAAACTGAAATAAGGGAATGAGGAGTTTGTTGTAACACTCTATGTCACCAAATTGCAGATTTATTCAGGAACTTCTTAAAACAGCTAATACTATTAGAATAAGGAAGGCCTGTGGAACAGAATTGTTTGAAACTCTCCTTTAAAATGATCATTTTTGCTAGTACTGAGATATTTAAGAAAATAGTTGTGAGACACTGGTTTGCCAAACCGTGAAGGATAGATTCCACCTTCAACTGTTCAAGAAAAAAAAAAAAAGAATTTATGGGTGACAGAAATCAAAGGAGATGTTTCCTTATGCAGTGACAATTTACTCAGAGAAATAAGCATGAACAGAAAGCTGAGGGTAGATTCTGAAACGACTAGGGTGGAAAACATGACTTTCACCCGAATTTATTTTCTTAAATATTTCTAAATAGACAATATCTTTCCTATTTCTGTTTTATAAGTGGACAGCAGTGGCAAGCAATAGTTCTCTTTTTTATATGCTTTTGTGTTTTGTTAGTACTATGGGAATGAAAGACCCTACAGGCCCAGATTATTCACTATTTCTATTTAACAGAAAGGTATTGGTAGTATCCCGATACTATGTACTGCAGGAAATTGAATATTTCTACTTAATGATAGGTAATAGAGCTTCTTCAAGCTCCTTAACCCTCCATTTTAGACAGCGCCATGAAGAGGATGCCACGTCTTACTGAGTAATTTTATTCCATCTTGTGCTCCGTGTGAGCATTCTAAATATATAAACATGAAAATATGTTACCTCAGAGATACTTCTACAAATACTTTTAACAAGTCAACATTTGTTTAATCTAAATAATGGTTTTTTTACAGTTTTTAACCCTTTGTGATGATTAATCATGACTAGCAATTGGCATTTCTCCTCTCTAACGCTGCCACAAGCAGTGAGTATCTGGTCTAGGTTCTGGGACAAAAACTTTAAAGATAGGACAAATACCTAAATTTATTCTGGGATTTTAAAAGAAGAGAAATAGAAGAAATATATATAAAAAAAAAGAAACAGCATTCCTATGCCTCTACTACCGGATTGTCAACACTTGTCAGAGTTTAAAAAGAATTCTATTCTTACTGTATTAAAACGCCGAGTCTGTTTATTTATCCTATGTGATTTATCTTTTCCTTCCGTGCAAAAGCATAAGCTTTGTAACTGCCTAATACATGAAGCACATAAATCAAATAAAAACCAGTGTCAAAAGCAGTAAGAACCGAATAAAGCTAGCACTTTAAACTGCCCATAAGCTGGATATTTGTGCTCCCATGATGCTTTGTTTTGTGCTTGTGCTAACAGGGTAAAACTGTCTGGAAACATGCTTTCCATAGGAAGTTATATATATATATACATATAAAAGCTTGAATTTTTAGGGTTTTTTGGTAAGAAGGCTTAAAACTGAGGATGAACTTGAGGTGAGTAGATCAGGCTAGCAATATTACAGCAAAGTTTTCAGAAGAGCATTGGGCAATATATATTGCAATATGTTGAATGCAATTTTCTAATTGTCATCCCTCATTTTCTCTCCTCAGACAAAGTATCTGGTTTTATTTTTGGTGTAAGGTGTGCCTTTTAAATCATAAAACTTTATTTTTTTACCCTCTGTGTTTTAATGCCCTTTAACCTGATGCCTTCTTGCTACTTCCTTCTGCTGTTGTGCCTATCACTTCTTCCATCTACCTGTCCTAATCATTCTCATTAATACTGCTCCTGAGTAAACTTCAGCATTCCTGCACAGTGGATGGTAGAATTGGTACTAAAGCATAATTAATCCCTGTTCACCACAGAGAGAAAAAATATGCATAAGATGAGACTTATAAATGAAAAAGGATTAATTATATAATTCCTTCAGGATCAAAATATTTTCTTAAAAAAACAAGTGATGTGGAGGAACTAAAAAAAATATGTTGACGTAGTTGTTTCTTGTGAGGTCTTATTAATTTTTCCAGCATGCACTAAATTTCATCAAGGAACAACTGCCTAAAAGCAGTAGGGATATAAAAGTTAAGATGTTTCTGTGTCATGCCAATTTCCAAATATTATTGACTTGATACAGTTTTCAAGGGAGTGTTTTCTATGAGAAAAGGCAAAAGTGATAAATGCAAAAACTTCTTACATAAATACAGCATTTTATTTGCAGAAGTATTGAAACCTTTTGTTTAGACCTTCTAACAGGGAAAGGTATATTTCATATTATACTGGATATCAATTAAATAAAATTATACATTATAAAAAACCTATAAAAAATAATTATAAAAAATTAAAATGATAAATTATAAAATTAAATAAAACCCCTTTTCCATGTGCACCAAGGTATGGCCAAGGCTGGAATGGAGAGGGAAAAAACACGTTATTGCATTGGAAGAAGCAATGCACAATTTACCTGGTGGCTCCCTAAAAACCTGTCTTGAATTATTGTACAGTTCAAGACTGCTAAATAAAATCTTCTTCTGTTCATCCTTAAGGCCCATATGTAGAGTGCTTCTCTTGTGCATTTTTGGCCATAATACACATATTTTTAAAGCTCCTTGCCATTGCTCATGCCTGAATCTAATCACTATGGACATAGCCTTCCTGCAACTGGTACAGTCCATCAGTCCCAGTGGTTACAGGAACTCCCAGAATATATTAGGAGTCTACGAACTTTGGAAAAACTTTCTACCTTTAAATTGCTTCTTTTGATCATGGATGGCATATTTTCTCTTATCATGAAAAAATGAAGAAAGAAGCAGAAACAAGCGAAATGTGCCATAGAAATGCTATCCCTGAGATAGCCTAAAAAATCTACTGGGGAAAATAGCTCATCCTAATAGCAGAAGACACAATAAACAGGTTTCATTATCTAGTAATAACCTTCCTTCTCCAACTATATTAGTCATCATCAGACTGGAGGAATGAAGTGAGTCCCCAAGGGAATAAAAGCATTATATCATTCAAAACATCCTTTCTATTTTACTTGTGTCATGTGAATTTTACTATCTAAACCTTTTTTTTCTTTAGGACAAATAAATAAAATGATAGTTGAATCATAGAATATCCTGAGTTGGAAGGGACCCCCAAGGATCATTAAAGTCCACCTCCGGGCCTTGAACAGCACAGCCCCAAGACCATGTGCCTCAGAGTGTGGTGTAAATGCTTCTTGAACTCTGTGAGGCTTGGGGCTGTGGCCACTGCCCTGAAGAGACTTTTTCAGGGCCCAACCACCCCCTGGGTGAAAAACCTTTTCTTATATCTAAACTAGACCTCCTCTGACACAAATACATGCCATTTCCTTGGGTTCTGTCACTAGTGACCAAAGAGAAGAGACCAGTTGGTCTGCTGGAACCTGTGGACTACAATGTGGTCTCCCTTCAGTCTCCTCTTCTCCAGGCTGAACAGACCAAGTGACCTCAGACTTTCCTCACAACACTTCCCCTCAAAACCCTTCACCATCCTCATGGCCCTCCTTTGGACACTCTCTAACAGCTCAATGCCTTTCTTTCATTGTGGCACCCAGAACTGCCCCCAGCACTCGAGGTGAGGCTGCCCCAGTGCAGAGCAGAGCAGGACAATCCCCTCCCTGCCCAGCTGGTGATGCTGGGCCTGATGCCCCCCAGGACATGGTGGCCCTCCTGGCTGCCAGGGCACTGCTGGCTCATGTTCAACTTCCCATTAATCAGGATCACCAAGTCTCTTTCCACAGTGCTGCTTTCCAGCATCTCATTCCCCAGACTGTCCCTATATCCAGGATTGCCCTATTCCAGAGTCAGAATATGTCACTTGTCCTTAAACTTCGTGTATTTGGTTACTAATGATTTGAAAATCATTAGTCAAGATCTCTCTGCAGGGCGTATTTGCCTTCCAGGGAGTCAGCAAATCCTCCAATTTAGTGTCATTAACAAACTTACTAAGTATCCTTCAAGTGCTGTGTCCAAGTTGTTTATGAAGATGTCGAAGAACACTGGGTTTACACCTATTGGCTTCCCTTGAGCATCCGCTGACAAGGAGGGTTACCTTGTAATAAGAGTAAATCAGGTTTGACAAGCAGGAATTTCCCTTCTGGCTTTGACCAATGAATGTGTTGTTTTACAGGTGATTTTCAGTAACTCCCAGAATATCCTTCTCTGTAATTTTAATGGGCACTGAAATAAGATTGACAAGACTGTAGACTCCATGGTCATACCTCTTGCGCTTCTTGAAAACAGGGACAATATTTGCTAGCTTTCAAATGACTGGGAGCTCTCCAGATTTCCAAGAGCCTTCAAAAGTCCTTCAGAGATGCTTTGTGATGACACCAGCCATCACTTTCAGTATTCTGGGACGAATTCCACCAGGCTCCATAGATTTATAGGGGTCCACCTAGAGCAGCAAATCCCACTTGAGTTCAGGGTTGACTGGAAGAGTATCATTCCTACAGCCATGGTCCTTCAGGTCAGGGCACTGGGACCTGCAGAGCCCATAATCTGTGTTGAAGGCAGAGGCACAGAATGCATTAAACACCTCTGCCTTGTCCATGTTCCTGTTTGTGAGGTGACCATCCTCATCTTAGAATGGGCTGATGTTATTTCAGCACTGCCTTTTGTTATAAATAGCTGTAACCACCCCTCATCCACAACAGTCACAGAACTTGTCACACCAGGTTTTGCTTATGTCAGTGATGCCATTTCTGTGGACTGGGCCAAAGCTTTGAGTTTGTCTCGTTTGTTCTTCACACTGCCCGTGCTGGACTAGGAACATTTCAAAAGGAGTTCTTTGTAGCCAACACCTCATAGACCAAACTGAAGGATCTCATTAGCATGCACGGCTTCAAATTTTGCCGTGCTGTTCCATTGCTTATCCCTGGCAAGACTGGTTTTGTCCCTGTCCCCCTGGCCAATCTAGTCCAAAGCTCTACCAATCAGAGCTGCTAAGTCTTGTGCAAAACCCCTTTGCACCCCATCAGGAATGTGCACCCCATCAGGTGTTTTATAGATCATCCCAAGATCAAAATCCAAAAATTCTGCCCATAACACTATCCTTGTTCCATTTTTATTCTTGTTGGTCTACCTAGTCCTTTCAATATTTTTCTCTCCTAGTGGAAGGATCAAGGAAAACACTATCTGGGCTCCTCATCCTTCAACAAATCACCTCAAGACCCTGAAATTTCTTTTGACTGCCCTTGGACTTCTGCTTACTTATCTTGCATCTGACAATACGAAGAACAAAAGCAGGTAATAATCAGACAGCCATACCTGACTAGAGAGCTCATGCACCTTACTAGACCCCAGGGAGAATGAGCAGATTTCCTTATGGGCTGGCTCTGGTCAGCACTACTCTGTGAAGTAGAATACCTCCAAAAGCTCAACTCCAGTTATCAACTGGGAGAATGCTGGATAATTAATGAAGAAAGCTTACAGTGTTTATCCAGTTTATTATCTGTGAAATACTTGCTGAGGCAATCACATAAGGAACTTTTCTGTTCAGGATCAGCATTCCCATGCATTTCAATGCCATTTGTTGTAATTACCAATTTTGACCAAAAGGAAAATACAAACCGCTGCTGCACTCAGGAGAAAAAAAGGCATCCAGGCTAAGTATTATATTGCACTGATCACTTCTTTTCTATACCCAATGCTCTGACTCATATACTGGAGTTCATTTCAGCTGGGAGGGGCTTACACTGGACATATTGTAACCATCTCTGTATCTAATGGTTATTTGGCCCAACAAGCATAGATTTAGGTAATAAAAAGTAACAGACAAGCATCAACTATCTACTGGCTGCTATTAATTTTGCATTCATATTGAAATGATGTTCTGTAACAATGATGCGTTAATATCACTCACCACTGATAAAGTCTCCCATTTTGGTTATATCTTTACTGGAGTGCCCTGCTTGGCTGCAAGCCTAAACTCTTCTGCAGGCCTAGGAAGGGCATTTGGTAGAAACAGGGTGGATTTGAATCTCTGTTTTCTTTTTGCAGCAGTCCAAGGGCTCACCATAGTGTGGAAAAGCCATCCATGATATGGCCACCATCTCATCTCAGATACCCATGCAGTGCCATCATGTGGGCAATAAAAGACAGGCAAGGACTTCCAAAATTGTCCACTGTCATGGACCTAACTTACTTCCTGAAGTTTTTACCAGTGTATTTTGGAGATAATTTCAGTGCATTCAAATACATATGAAGGCAAGCATCTTTATCAATATGATAAATCCTCAAAAGTTTTCATCCTTCATTCTTGGGTACACCCTGTTTTGTAAAGTACTGAGTCACAAATAGGCACTCCCAACGGAGTTAGGCAGAGCAGAAAAAAAATCAACAAAAGGCCAATACTGATAAATATTTGGGACAGTGATCTAGTGTTGGAAAAAATTCTGACTATAACTACTGGCCTTGTTTGCCTTAGTCTTCTTCAAAACAAGAAATGGCTGACTGAGGTATTCTAGAAGGTGCTGCTGGCTCTTACACATTTAACCTTTTGTGAACTCTGGTGAATTTGTTTTACTCACACAAAAGACAAAAAGAGCATCCTAGAAATCCATCAAAACTTTCTGTGAGACTTGTTTATGCTAAGTACTATTTTTCTTCAATAAACACATCTTACTGTCGAAGAAAAAGAAGTCAGTGCAATCCTTACTCATCTGGATTCCTCATGGACTGGGCCCTCAAATTATCTGTGGTTCTCTAATTTCAGGTTACACTTCTCATACTCTCAGTTATGTTGACATTCTTGCTCGACTTACTTCCGCTTTTTCTGACTGCGTTTGTCATGGTAATAACACTTAAATATTTCAACCTAATAAGAATAGAAAGCTATTTTTTTTCAGTTTGCTAACCAAATTAATTTCTGTGATTTTCTTCTTCATATTGGTTTCAGATTCTGGCTTAGTGGACATTTCTTCTAGCGAATACAGAAAAACACAGAGACCTTAACAGCAAAACCATATATCTTGTTTGACTCTTGCGTCTGCTTCTCAGTCAACTGTCAATGTTAAACAGATGAAAAACCCTAAGACATGTAGATGGATGAGAATATCACATTAAAAATCCAGCATTTCCTTCTATATGTGTAACTGGAATTATGGCTTTAAGAGGAAATCCTATAGACAAGAAATCTTTCCTGTTGCATCTCAGTTTTTGCTCAAAGGCATCACATTGATATGAGCTATAATATTATTTCCATAAACAATACAATTACTATTTAAGAATGCAGTTATCCCATTACTTACACTGTTTATTGAGGGCTAAAAAAGGACTAAAATCACACTGGAATAGAATATTTGTTTTAGGAATTAATGCGGTTGTATGTTTTTTATATATGCTGTGAATTCTCCAGAATTCCCTTCTCCCCTTCTCTCATAAAATTGAAGACTGATTTGTATGTTTCTTTATGAGCCTTCACCAAGAGTATATGGTAGTTCAAATACCTTTTTAGAAGCAAACCATTTGCTGCAGTATTTAATTGGATTTTCTAGTGGTGCCTTAAACTGTCACTGTTTTGAAAGACATGAAAGCAGTAAGACCTTCCAAATAAATCTCTGTGACATACAGATGTTTAAAATGCAATAATAGACATCAAGTTTATAGAGAAAAACAGGTAATCAAAGTATAAGTATCCTACATAACAATAAATTTTGTACTGCTGTCTATGCAGTTTTCATCCATGAAGCTTAACATTATTACAGCAAGTTACCAATGAGATAAAATGCCTTATTAGTTTAGCATTTTATTTACTAATAGTTAATGAAACTCAGGAATATGTCAGTTTAATTGCAAGGAACATATTTTCTTTCTTTATATGCAAGTATTATATTCAGTGATATCTCTGGCTCTTACTAGAAGACCTTACTTATCTTACTTTCTATTGAGGAGCTATTACTTAGTGTTCTTTTATCTTAAATAAAACTTTGCTATTGACTAAGAGCAGTTTTTAGGTCTGTAGCAATATTATTTAAATCTTTATTCAGGAAGAGAAAGACATTACAGCTGGGTTTTCCATATTTTGAGTAGATCTTACCCTGAGGTCTTTACACAGAGTTGTATCAATCCTTGCACATCATTTTCTCAGTTGAAACCAGAGCTCTGTGGCTCTGTGGCTCTGTGTGGATTCCCACACCTATGTATGTATATTCCAAATATCAGCCTGTGAAATTCTCTTTCATACAGCATGACACTAGAGGTAAGAAAGGTTGTAGGGATCTAAAATACTAAGCAAAGGTAAACTATAGCGATAAAAACTGACAGAAAAAAAAAGCAAAAATCTGAAGATAAGAAGAGACAAGACAACTATCAGGAAAAAAACTTTGATGGTCTGTGCAAGATAAAAGTAAGACATATCCTATGTTGAGACATTTCTATCAGGGTTAAAATATTAAAGGACTGAAAGTAGTAGTAAATATACTCATGGTCTCTTGTGGATCTGTTACTTTTGACAGAATTTAACTTCCTAAGAAATAAAATATATTCACTTCTACTTAAGTACATAGAAAAACTGATTCCTAAAGGTGTCACACTGCTTTGATTTTTATGACTTGATGCATTCTTGTCATTCTCAGCAAGCCTGAAGTTACTGTGCCACTCATCCATCCATTGCTTGGTAACTTTGAACCTGTCATGTAAGAGAAATTCATCATCCATAGAAAGATGTCACAAGGTGTCAAGCCACAGATTTGTCTTTCTTATCCTTTTGCTGCAAATGAGATTCTACTGTCAAGATGATAGAAAGTTCGAGGTGGAGGCGTCTAGCAAAATGTCAGAACCTCACTCACAGTGAGTTAGCACCTGTATTCACATCTGAATTGAGCTCTGGCGAGGGTAAGACTTCTTGAAATCAAGCTAAGGACCAGCTTTTCAAACATCCTTGATCATCTCTTACTCTTAGGTAAATGGTAGCAGGTTGATTTGCTACATCTGCCAACACAGAGTTCTACAATACAGCCTAGAATGTTTCTGTACATTCTTCCATGACACAGAACCCCACATACAGTCTGTGAGAAAAAGATTAGGACTGAGGTCTCAGAATACCTCAGGTCCAGTTCTCTCTTAAGAGGCTGATAAAAAATCTTGGGTTTGACTCTAATTTTTATTCAGTCTAGAACATAAGCAGAGCACCTAGGATGTAACATAATCAAATATAGATCCTTTCTAGTCATGAATTAAATAGTGGGGAAAATAACAAAAAAAGAGAGAAACTGGGAAATGGAGAGGTGAATGAGAGCAGGAAGTATTTCACAAAGATGGAAAATTGTGAAAGACAGATGAAAAATAAGAAGAAAGGTTCTCTTCCAATGTAAATATCTAATTCTTTGACACAAATATATATGTGAGAGGTGTGCTGTATCTAAACACAGTGAGGAAAACTTGTGTGTAAAGAAAAATGGACAGGGACAGATATAAGAATGGAAAAGGAAAAGTAAATTTCAAAGTTCAAATACTTCTTTTCACTGGCTTGGTTAAGAAAATAGATCTGCTTCTGTGCTTCTAATGGAGACAGAGGTAGCCTGGAAGTCTTAAGGTTTTCAAATTTGGAAGGCAATTTTCTAGTGAAACCATGGTGAATTAGAAGGATCAGCACATACTAACTTCCATCCGGCAAGATCATTTGAAAAAATAACTGTGGGGTGCTTTGCTGTTTTCACATGGAAAAACCCCAGAAATATGCATTCATATGAGTTCATGATGGCATGGTTTTTTTTTGGTTTTTTTTTTTTTTCTATATATAAGTAGAGAAGAATTTGGAAAAAATATCAATTCTGATAAGTAACCTAACTATTTTGTCCTGAATTGTGAGCTTAAGCAGCATGATTGTGACTCTCTCCCATGGGGACTAAAAGAACTAATTAGTATTTAGTTATTCAGAAAAGTAGCATGCTGCCATAGTTTTATATATTTGTGAATCTTATAAATCATGTTTATGAAGACAATAAAAAGTTATAAATGGTTACTGCAGTGCAGAGTGGTCCATCTCAGACACTCAGTATGTCAACTTTATTTCAATGGCTAAGAAAGGTAATAAAATAAGAAATTGTAATATATGTAACTTATTGTGACGCAAACAATGGTTAATGCAAGGTCAAACAGCTACATCAGCTGTGTTTAGAAAAATGCATAGATAAAGCTATTTTGTAAGGAATTTTGTACCCCATACTCCTAAACTATCTTTTGTGCCACAGATTATTCATAGAATGTATATCTAACAGTAAAGTCTGAATTGAGAGAAACTTTTATGATCTGTCACTTGATCATTTTTGACAATGCCTTCTGTTGATTTATTATAGACAGTAATTCAAATCATCTTCATGATTAGCACTCCTAACTTTTCATCATGCTAATGCCAGTCACTTTCCTTCAAGAAAATAATGACAGCCTGTTACTGCCTATCATCTCTTCATCTTCCACAAGTTAAGTAGTTATTTTGTCTTGGGAAAAGGTTAAAAGAAGATGAAACCATGGCATCATAGGTATCCTCACTTTTACTGTTACTATATCTAGTGCCTCTAAAGAGTATGGCCTGATACAGTACTGACTCAGGCTAAATCCCTGTGGGAGTGCTGTTTGGCTTCTGTACCAAAAAGAACATGTGCTTTCCCAGAACTGAGAAATTCTGTCTGCTTATTTAAATGATGGGCATGTTAGAAATTCCAATAATAGTCATTTTAATTCAGTAGTGAACTATGGGAAAGATGAGAGAGTACCCTGATATAGCATACAACTGGTTTTCTCTAACTTCACTGTTGTCATTTCAGAGAGAATTAGTTTTCACCTTGAAAACTGATGTGTTAAGCACATGAATTAATTTTGAAACATACAGGTTCCTTGTTGATACTGCAGACATAAATGATTTCTCTGTGGCATAAAGAAACAGGACTGTCTCTTAACTCTATTTGGAGGATGAAGGATCTGATATTATTTGTTTTAGTATGATACTTGACTTTAAAACTTGGTAGTAAACCATGTTTTTCTTGAACCTTTCAGGGCTTTTTTTAGTTCGTTGATTGGTTGGTTGATTGATTGGTTGGTTGGTTGGTTGGTTTGGTTTAGTTTTTTTCCTCTTCTTCTTCTTGTTTTGCTCTCTTTTAATTTATCATTACTATTGGAAAATTGTACAGCTTTTCAGGTTACATACTTCACTTGCTTTTTCATTTGCTGTGACTCATTTCCTTACTTTTTTCCACGGTTTTGTCCCTGAAAAATCGCCTTTACTTTCATGAGCTTACTTATTCAACCTCTCTTGGTAAATGATCTAATACTGAAGATTCAGAGTCTCTTTGTTTTCATTGCAAATTCTAATCCATCTATACCACCTGGGGCTGCCAGCCCCTTGCAGCCCTCTTTTTCTATTCATACTGAAGTCTGGACCCATACAAGTGACATTAGATACTTCCTTAAAGCTTTTACATGAGTATCCTGCTCGCCAAGGATGTGTACAATCTGTTGGGCAGAGCTAAGCTCCTGCAGGCTCACCTCAGACCTAAGCCACTTTGCAGCTGCCTTCTACCCATCCCCATCCTGCTTTTTATGTATAAAAATAGCATTCCATTATCAATGTGCCAGGCCTTCTTCCGCTCTCAACCAAAAAGTCTGATATTTAAACCTACAAACACTTAATCTAGCCAAGAAAAAAATACCAAAATCAAAAACTTAAGAGAGATAGAAATGGACACTCTAATTCAGCACATCCTCTTCTGGGTCTTCTTGGAGAGATGTTAATAAAAACCTTTGTCAACACACAAAAGCATTCTCAGGTAGAGAAACTAAAATCCATTTATGGCTTCCAGCTGTTCTGCATTAAGATAGCTAAACTCTGAAGTAAATAGTTTTGAGGCTTCCTATTGTTTAAACTGAAACTAACATCAAGTTACTAATCTAGCACCAGTTTTGTATGCTGAAAATTCCATTTAGTGATGGCCTTTCTCTGCTATAATTTGCAAAAGGCTTCTGGGCCATGACCTCATAACCAGTAATGCTGTTTTTAGTCCTAGCTGGCAACTAAGCTCCAGAGAGTATCCCCTTTGTGTGATGGGGAAAAGAATTGGAAAAGTGTGAGAAGCTCATGGACTGAGATGCAGAGAAAGTTTAGTAGGTAAAGGAAAAAACACACACAAGCAAAGTAAACAGGGATCCATTCACCCTTTGCCCTGGGCAGGTAAGTGTTCATCCATCTCCAGAAGAGCTGGGTAGCATCATACACAATGCTAACTTGGGAAGACAAACACCAGTGTTCCCAATGTTCCCCTCTTCCTTCTTCTTCACCCAGTTTAATGTGCTAAGCATGGCCATTCCATGCTGTCTGGAATATTCCTTTGGTCAGGTGGGGTCAGCTGTCCCAGCTGTGTCCTCTCTCAGCCCTTGAGCACCCCAGCCCACTTGCTGCTGGGGTGGGGTGAAGAGCAGAAAAGGCTCTGTGCAAGCCCTGATCATCAGTAAGGAAACCATGCCTGAGTTTTCAACATTGTTTCCAGGACAAGTCCGAAAATGACCCTCATAATAGCTACTGTGAATATAACCAACTCTCTCCCAGCCAAAGTTAGCACAATAATTAAGCAAGAAATGTATAAAACCTACAGATATTCTCAAACAACTTGTGGGCTATGCACACTCTTTAATCCAGTTTTTTAAGGTCTGTAGATTGATGCAATTGGAAGCAGAATTGCCCTGAACTTTTGACAGAATCAGGAACAAGAGATCACCTGAAAGGGAGCTATCAACAGGAAATAAAATATAGCAAGGCACTGTGTGCAGAGGCTCGTGACCTAACTCTTAGAAAGCTGAAACATGCCTTGTAAGTCATTGCTTAGTAAGAAATAAAGAACAAAAATATAGTGATTATTTCAGGGCCACCATATTTTTGCACCTACCGGTAGTATACGCAAGCAATACAAGAGTGTTCCCCCTTTTCATTTACAGCAGTATTAGAAATCCTAGTGCTTTTACCCAAAAACTGCTCCCAAGCATGGTAAGGCTGTGAGAAGAATACTGCTTTAAAACTGTAGTGGTTTGTTTTGCTATTTCTCTAGCACAGATATGAGAGAACTGTCCTCTGTTTTAAGGATTTGTAGTAGATAATTGCAAAATTGCTTATTGCTTAAGTGATTGCTCCTCTGCTTTATGTCTTGCAGATTTTTCTCTCTTTCCTCTGTCTTCATTTGTCACGTTTTTTTCATTTTCCAACTGGTTCTTGCACAGAACAGCTCTGCACTACCCTAGCATAGGTCATGTTGTATCTCCATGGTCTCTGCCATGACAATACAAAGCTCTTCAGGGACTCTTTAAAATCATGAGTAGACTGCGCCTTTTCTTTACTAATTGCTTGCTGCAGAATAAAATCTATCAAAAAGGAAACCTTTCTTTCTGCTTTTCAGAGAGTGCCTTACAAGTCTCTGAAGACACTCTCTGCTTCTTTTTTTTATGCCTTTACTGTACAACAATAGTTGGGAACATCTAGTTTCACTTTTGAGGTACAAAATCCAAGAAGAGCAACCTACACATCTCCCACAGGCACCGTTCACAGACCATAGTTATAAAGTTTATACTTTTCTGTATTTTTCTGAGAATGATAAATGACTTTCTGTGTTGATATTTGTCAGTTGGTGTGAAAAGGAAGCATTGTAAATAAAAAATTGGATTGTATTTAATTTTCCTCCGTCAGTTGGGGAACATGATTCCCTTACCCATCTGTTTTCCTAGCTCACAGGCCCAGAGATCAAGTGCTCTTCTTCAAGCTTCTGTCTCTTCCTTTTACACTTTAAATGACACAAGCCTTTTCCAATGAGGAACTTGTTGGGCCAAAATTCATCAGCAGTGAACAACTATATATTACATAACAGAAAACCTCCACAGGCAAACAGATACCAGCAAAAACCAGATGAAAACACTAAGAAATTTTTGTTTTATTATTTAAAGCAAAACCAAAAGCTAAAAACAAACAAAAAAACCCCACCAAACAAAACTAAAACCAAAACCAAAATAAAAATTAAAAAAAGGAAGCAGTGGGGGGATATTATCTTACTATCTTTCCCTATGCACAAATATCTTTGTCTTTCTGCGTTATCTGCTACCTGCAGATTCCCATTGGAACAGACTTGGGGCAAATGTTGACTCATTGGACATCCCAGGAGATGTCTGTTTTTGAATAGAAACCCTATAAATCACCTGACAAGTGGAAGGAAAGAGGTTGCTTGTTCCTTCTCCAATAAGTAACTTTATAAGTGACTTGTGAGAAGTGCAGTCTTTTAGTTTAGTGACACCTAAGTGAGCTACCAGAAGTCATTTGGAACAATGTGCATAAGAAGAGTATTTGAGCTGCCTGAAAAATACCACCAGTGTCCTTTCTTATTCAAAGTAGTGATCACAATATAAACTCCACCCAAACCATCATGTCTAAACTAACCAAAAATCCATGTAGTTCTCACTGGGGAGTGGAAATGCAGGGGGAAGGAAGGCAATGTGTGGGTTGAGAAGGTCATGTATGCAACCATGGGCCCATGGGGTAGAGGTTGTATGGGGTATGTGGCTGGTACAGCAAGGCTGGTTGGGCTGGGTTGGAAGGGAGGAAATGTGTACAACTGCCTGGAAAAGCCAGGGAAGTTGATATGCTCCACCTAGTTTTGCACAAACCTAAATAGCCTTGAAGAGAGAAGAAAGTCCTTCTGCTGCCAGAAGTTATAGATGTTCCAGTCAATAGAAGTACAGTCACTGAGGGAAAAGTTACACAGTGAAAAAGCAATTGCTTGCATCTTGCCAATGAGAAAGCTTAAGGGAGCTTCCAAAATAAAGGAATATACTTGATCTAATTCAGGTCTATAAAAGCAAATGGTAGCCACTGGTGCTTAATGCAAAAGCTGCTGTAAGTTTCCTTTTAAAAGGAGAGTTAATGGCAGAGCTTTAAGATTGAAACTCAATTGTCCTATGCCAGAAAAGATTTTAAGATGAATGAGGGTGAGAGAAAGATTCTGCCTGTGGCTTTTAAAATGAAAGCCCAAAAAGAAACTTATTTACAAGATTTTCTCTAAGACAGCAAAGTTTTCTAGCTTAGTCTTGGTGAAGTTTTTTATATTATATATTAAAATAATTCTTTAAATAAACTTTCTGCTTATCTAGGTAATCATTTTTCCATCAAGTGGTGGAAGAGACCTAAAAGCAAACCAAACAATGAGAAAACGTAATGATTTGGTGAGATAATCCTCTTAAAATGTATCCTGCTCTGGGCATGAATGTTCTCATCTTGCTCATCTCTTGAGATGAGGTCCAGACATGCCACATCTCTTCCTCTGCCCCTTTGCTGACTTAGGTGAAGGAAATCTTGGTACATGACTTAGCAGGAAGCATCCAAAAGCTTAAAAAGCCCTTCTGTGAAGATATTTCAAAACAGGACTTCAGAGTCTGTTGAAAAACACACATGTGCCCCCTTATAGGGCTGACCATCTCATACTACAAGACTCAGAAACTGAGTCTTGACATTTTAATGAAGCCTTGTCTGTTTATCTTTTCTGAGGTCACTAGAGAACATCCTGAACTTGTTCAGCTCCAAAGCGTTACTATACTTTCCTCTCTTGAACTATTTCCAAATAAAATTAGACCAAAAAACACATCTTGAATAATAAACAGTTCATTCTGTGTGATGTGGAAATACAGCTGCCAGATATTTGGGTTTTACCTCATTGCTCTTGTCCACAGAGTGAGTCTGAAGTGCAGTGAACTTTATAATACCATGTTTCTTTGACAGAAATGTCCTTGCACTAATGAAAGAATTAACAGACCCTGGCAGGTATAGGGTAATACAGCAATTCCATGATAGCAGAAGAACTACCAGGAAGAAGGCTGCAAAAATTCATTCCGTGGGTTTTGCATACTTTCTGCCTTTGCAGGTGCTTTTAAATTTCATTTAAACTTAGAACGATTGCCCTTGTGGTGCTGGGTAAAACATCAGTAAACATTGGTATTGACTTCACAAGGAGGTCGCATTGAGATCTAGGTTGTTTATTGCTGCACTAAACACTCCTCCTTTCGTTTCGTCCCTAGCAAGTTGTTTGATAAAGTTTATTTCTCTTTCTGCATCGAATGTGACTTTTCCTGCAATGTAATACCAGTTTGCATTTTTATCAGTGAAGTCCTGCATGTGTGTGTGAAAATTGGGTTCTGTAACGCATTCAAGGGGAAAAGCCCATTCAAGTACTCAGCCAAAATCATGCAGTGCTGCAGTACTCAGCATGTATTCAACTTCTACCACCCTTAGGAACACCTGTAGATGGTTTGTGCAGAAATCATAAGGCATTAATGCTCCCCCCAGTCCCCAGCAGAAGAATCCCTTCATGTCTCTGTGAGCACAGCATTGCCAGATGCCACATTTCTCCTTAACTCTTGTGATACACAAGAAACTATTTTTTCACATACCTTGTGGATAGCAACATCCAGAGGAGGGCTGCAGGTGACCAAAATAACTGTAGAGGAGGAAGCAAATGCCAAACAGCAAATGAAGTGTATTCCCATTTAATTGTCAGAAGGAAAGCAAATGTTTCCAGTAATTTATAATAATCTCATACTAATAGGCAGTCTGTGGGCTCAGAATAAATGACCTCATATTTTTTTCTAAATAACAGATAAACATACATAGAATGTGATTTAGTCCCATGAATAAAAAGATCTCATAGATTTCCTGTAACCAAAGGTAATTTCCAGAGGAATTATTTTTGGCAGAAACATGACATCTTTAATTTTGAAATAAGATTCTGATCTTAATTGGAGGATTCTATTTTTGCCAGAGAAAGTTATTTTCTTAACCTTTTTTCTTCAATGTTTCCTCATTATCTACTGAAAAAGAATTTGATTTTTTGTTTGTTTATTTGCTGGTTTAGACAGTTAGGAAAAAGGTACCTTACCATAAAATGTTACAGATTTGAACAAAGGGTCTCTCCACAAGAACAATTGAAAGAAAGGTTTTTAAGAGGGGTTTCTTGTGCTTAGAAATTACTTTGCCAGTGTCATCAAATCTGAGTAATTTAGAATACACCAAAATATTAGAACTACTCAATTAAAGAAAAAGGCAACCATTTTTTCATGAATGTATAAACACTGTCCTCCTGATTATATATTTTGACCTGATTCTTGAAATTCTTTATAAATATAATTTTGTTCTGGTTTTTGTGCTCAGGAGCTCAATATCCTTCCAAATTTCACTGTGGTATGCATTAGAATTTACCACTCATCTGGCAGTTACAGCATGAAGCTCCATGGTAGTGAATTTCTCATATTAATTCAGCCTGAAAGCATAATTTGAACTTATTTTTAATGCAGATTTTCCTGAATGCTTACAAATGCTATCAAAATAAAAATTTTTAAGCATCAATCTTGATGGTAAGTACCTTTACTCTCTTTCCATACATCATTGGACTATGAAAATACTCACCTTTCTCTGCACATTTCACTGTTTTAAAACATAACTTTATTGGTTGTGTGAGATCTTTGGTTCTAGATGAATATCACAAAATCAGAAATATACTGTCTGGAGTGTTTGGGATTTGTTTGTTTGGGGTTTTCTGTTGTTTGTCTTGTGGGGTTTTGTTGTTGTTGTTTGTTTTTCTGTGTTTAAGCACATTGAGCTTCTGACTGAATCAGACCAATCTGACATACTTTAAATTGTAAAACTATTCTGAATTCCTTTATCAGCACAAAACCAGAATCATGATACCACCAGATTGGCTGTATCTCCAAAATTAGGGAATATCAAGATTTCTAAGGCTGTTATTCTACACTGACAGGAAATTTCTGAAAGAATGGCATAAGACCTCCAGCTGGGAGGTGCTATGAAAGTAAATCAGTGCATGTGAAGCCATTGTCACATGTTCTGTGTTTAGGGAACACAAATGTTCAAGTTTTATGAGTGGCCTTGAAGTGATTGCTGAAACTGCAAGGAGAAAAATACTAATGAATTTTATGTATTTGCCTTCAGACAAAGCTATTAATCAAAATTACACTTTTTGGATGTACACTAAACTGTTCTTGCAGCTATTCTTGGATTCTTTTTTGATTAAAAATATATTTTTTTAAAACCTTTAACAAAATGGCTGGTTTCATAGAGATATTTTGTGGTTCCTTATGGTGACCAGTAGCCAATTTTCTGAGGTCAGTCTTCAGAGATACTAAGCTTTATCCTTAACTACTAGTTAAGTAGTTTCTTCATGTTTTTGTTTTTGTTTTTTTCCTCTACCTATGCTTATATATGCTTGCTAATTAGGAAAAAGTCAGAAGGGTAACTGAGTGCAATGAATCATAAAGTGGAACGTTTATAACATACATAAAAGAAAAAAAAAATAAATAGCTGAAAATGGTAGTCTATCGAGTGAAATCCAGTCGAATTTGGCATTTGTAACTTTGGTATAGTCAATACAAAAATGTCTTCCCTTGCCTGACCTGAATTTGTCCCTAGGACATACAATCACAGAATTTTGGTGTTTGATCTCTAAATTTTGTGAATGGTGAAATATGATGTACTCATTACCTTATTATTACTTAGTAAAAGGATAAACAGACTATTAGAAAGAAAATAAAACTTATTAGGAGATGCAGTGCATTTTCTGGGATCTTCCAATCATGTCCAGAGTGAGAGGATGCCCCAGAGCCTTGTGTCTTCTGCCACTAACTGCAAGTTTCCTCTCATGAAAACAGAATAAATTACAGAAAGTAGGAAAAGAATGTGAGGGAAGTGAAACAGATGGGTATATTAATGACAATGGCTAGTTTGTGGGGAGGTAGGCACAAATTTATAGAGGAACTAAAGTGAAATATAGAGAAAGGAATATTCCAAATTAGCCACAAACACACTGCCACAGGATAGTTGTGTGAACAAGTGTTTAGGAGTGAAAAACTCTTATTCGTGTCACAAGAAGTGTTGCCCTCTTGAGAGAAGATATTAAAATTATACTGTACACTTTAATAGAAATAATGATGCAGAATAGTGCTTCAGGGCATGGGTTCAATATGAAGTTCTGTAGGCTAGAAGGAAAGTGTCCCTTTGGGCAGGTAGAATTTTGAAATCCTGACTCATGAAAGATTTTTTTACATTTTCTTTGAGGTGTTTGTTACAGGCTCAGACAGAGCATACTGAACCATGTGTCTACTGGTTTGTGCTACAGAAACACCTGCTTTTATGTCTTCCAACTGGAAACAAACTGATTTTGTACTTTCTCTTGAGATGTGAGCACCTTCATAAGCAGATTTTAGTTGTGGTTAATTTTTGAACCTCCTGATGTATCAATAATAGGTGAAACAAACTCCAGCTACTATTGTGGGGGAAAAAAAAAAGAATGGGGCATCTGCTTAAGCTTTTTTACATTTTTTTCATAAGATTCTGAGCTAAGCAATACAGTTTCTTTCATCTGATTTACAAAATGAATTTATTTTTGTTAACAGAGGACTGGACAAAGTCTCTGTTAAACACAGAAGCCACTTTCTATGTGACTTTAGTACTGACATATAGTAAAGGAATACTGAGAAAATTTACATTGTACTACACTCCTTAATTTTATTACTGTCCTAAGTTTGCAGACACTTTTTTAAAAATTAAGAACTGCCTGTGTACATTGTTCTTTTGTATTAATCAAAAATATGTCGTTATAGATACACACAAAAATATGCGTTTAAGAATTATTTTACATTCATTCCTCTCAACTTTATTTCTTTTTGTTATTCACTGACATCTCATAGGTCCAGGTATTTGTCCTGCAGGTAGAAACAAGCAGGTATCTACAGTATGTTTCTGCTGTGGTCCTTTAGGCAGGCAGTTATTCTTACTGGGTTGTTTGGTTTCTTTACTTTGGAGTTCAGCTTATATCTTGCAATAGGATTTTCTTTGTCAAATCAGTAGAATACTGATATATATTGAAAGCAAATTTATGTGTCACATCACTACTGTTAATAGAAAGTGTATTTGATTATAATGTTAAAATGATTACCATTAACATATTTTTATATGAGAACTTTTAAAAATTGTTTTTACTTACTAAAACAACAAAATACTTATATCAGCTCTCCCAATTATTTTGATACTGGAATACACAAGACTTTAGTTTTATCATGTAGGTCAGAAAGGGAAAGCATCTCATTTGATTAATTTACAGACAACATTATGGTAATTAGAAGAAGTTAAGCAAAATAACCAACTTTTTCTCATATGAAATAGGCTCTTCAGCACGGCTCCTTTTAGATTCAAATCTAACTGAATCATCATGATCCATATTTCATCTCCAATACCCATTCAGAATCCTACGTACAGGAAAATACATTAGTATTTCTTTAAAACCTCAGAGCCTGAGAATACTTGCAATTTTTTTCCCCTCTCCCTTCCTTTTGCTGCCCGCTTCCAACTGCTTTTTCCCTGTTTTTTTTGCCAGTCTTCCTTCCATATTACTATCTCCAGTTTTACTTTTTGTTTTTTAGGTCAGTTGGAAAATCCTCATATCCGAAATTCACTGCAAACTTTTTTTGATTGTGTGAACAAAAGCTGCAAGGGTCTTTTTGACAAATAAGCAAAAATTCCTGTTCTCTCCAATTCCTGTTCTCTCTCTTTGACCCTGGATCACACTGTCTCCTCCCCTCCTTCACTATGAGGAGCAGTTGTTCCACAACTTCAGCTCAAAGAAAAACACACAACCTATGTCCAGTTTTTTTTCTATTTTGTCCACAACTGTTGGACAAAGGTTCACCATCCATGACATATATGACGCATGATGCATACAGTATCTCTTTTCAGCTATGCCTCTGATTTTCTTCCTACCTATATCTATTTTATCCTTATTCATATTTATAGTCATTACAATTAATTTATGTTTTATTTCCCGTTCTTACAAATAAAGAAAATATTGTACTGAGTCTGTGATGTCAGTGTTCATTGTATCAACATTTTCTCAATTGTAGATTTATCCTCTGTCACTATTTAGCCACAGTGGTGATTCAATTAAAAAAAATGTTCAAAATCAAGTTTTACAGAACTTAATCTTGATAAATGGGTATTTGGTTAGAAGTATTTTTTTTCCCTAATTTTGGTTTTATTACATTATTAAGTGGAATAAGGAGTTTGTTCATGGGAACTTATGCTTATGCATTTATTTATTCCATGTGAAATATGCTTCAGTCTGTAAGTTACCAACATTGTTGGTACACAGCTGTGCAAGTGGCCTGCAGTTAACATGATCAACAACTTCTGGGGTGAATTCTACTTCAGGAACTATATAGTTTCTGAAATGTACAGTTCCTCATGTATATATTTAAACTAAGTTTTTAAAGAAAGGTAACGAGTAGCCTGAAGGGTGCACATTGTCTTTATCACAGAGAGGAGGCAATCTGCAGGCTGAAACACACAGCAATCCCATTGGATGCCTCAGTGAACCACACGGCCTTGAAGGACAGGAGGCAGATCAGTGTGTAACTCTGAGTCTAAACCTACACCCTTTTGCTGTCAGTTTCAGACAAATAGGATCATTATATGTGGATTCATTAGGGGGAAAAAAGTGAGATGTGTTGGGTTAAAGCAATAAGCTTCAGCTTAATCTCTTTTTTAATTCTTTCTAAACCATTTAGCCTGCCCTATGTTTCAGCACTATTTAAAATGTGACATTTCAATATTTTTTCCTATGTTCCTTGAAGAAAGACAAACTTTCAACTTTAGCTAAAATGCTAGATTGCTTGATTTGAAGTTCTTTGAATCAGTAAATATGATAGATGTGTAAGGGGACTAGAGCCAGAATGGCTTTAAATCTTTTTTTTATTTCATCATATAATATCTAGTTTTCTAATGTAGATGCTTTTCTTGCCCCATAGAGTTCTAAGTGCCTGTTGCAAAATGCTCACTCTGTACCTCAGAAATAGTTTTTTCTGACCTTTTCTGTGGACAGACCTTCCTGAAAGCCTATTAAAATTCAATGGATAAATGTGTCCCCTGAAAGGTGCACTGGTGGTCATGCACATAATCTAATATCCCTTAATGATAAATTATGGTGAATGGAAGGGCAATAATCCTAGAGGCTAATTTTAGCCCATCTCGCTCTATCTGGCTCAGAACCATCTTCTGAAATGTATTTCTTCTGCTGAGACAAAAAGGATACTGTGGAGAATAACCATGCTGGTAAATACCCATTTTGGTAAATACTCTCTTCTACCCCAGCTTGTGTAGCCAATGGCTCAGCAAATAGTTTTACAGGAGAAATAACTTGCTTTTCAGAAGTCATAATTATCTAAAGAGAAAGCAGAAATCTACTCTCACACCTACATATTTTATGCTTTTCCCCTACATTTAAACTGTGATTTGCTTCTCAGACTCTGCTGTAAGGTCACAGTTGTGAGTTCTGCATGCATTTGATGATTGCAAGTGTTGTTTCTCAAAGTTTTCATCTAGGTTGCATTGATATGGAGTTTAAGCTATGTAGTGTGAAGCTGGCAAAGGAGTCAAGTCTCTGCCAACTATGCTGGTCCCAGAATAATTTAGAGGTCTGATTCATCACAGGTCTTATCTTTCATCTCAAAGCAGGAAATTGGACCATAACTATGCCAAGGAAATTCTCACCTAGGAAGATATATTATGCTTATTTTTAAAGTATCCTATTATCTCAAATACTGCGTTCAATACGTAATCAGCAGTTTCCACTTCCCTCTTTCATTAGTTTTTACTACCAAACCAAACATGAATAACCCAGTAAATTTACACCAGGGTCAAGAAACTTCCAGAAAGTGCTTAATATTGATAGACAAGCTTCAAATTCTTTCTGGGATCTTCACATGGTTGTACCTTCTGGATGATGTAAACATTTCAGGAAATATTTCCTAGACTTCCTACTACCATCTACTCCTCAGTATTTAATTTGGTTTAAGTCATCTTTTCTGATTCTAGGAAGTAGGAGAAGCTGGAGAGGCTCACTCTCATAGGTGTGAATTTCCTGATCCTCCTTCTCCCTGTTCACTTTCTTTCTGTTTTCTTCTGATTAGTTCATCCATTTATGGCCTTCTCTTTTCTCCCTTTTTTCTGTCCCTCAGCTGTTGATGGCTCTGATGCTGCTTTACCCATTCCAATGGATTTTCCTATTGTAGCTTTACTCTAGTTAATTGTGAAAACAATAGAGAATTCAGATATTTGAATGTTTAGGTTTTTAGAACTAAAATGCTGTGTGTATTTGATATAATTAGATAGTTTACAATTAACTAGTATTTTTAAAGTCAAATTATTTTTAGCAATGTTAACTGATTAAAATTTTAAATTCTTCAGAGGACAACTCCTAAAATTTTTGCTGGATCCAGAACCTGTTGAACTCTGTAGAAAGACTAATAAACTCAAGCATAATTTAGAAAAAAAATTAAAGTTTTTTTAATTAGAATGACTGATAAACAGTGATTAATTTCTTTTTGTTCATGTTTGCACTCTGTGAGTAAAGTAGTGAGCTTCTTTTTAGAAAGAACAGTGAGATTTTAAGCAAATATTGCATAATTTTAGTGGGAAGATTATTTTAAATTACTGTTTTGAAATATTCACAGCGGAAAACTGGAAAAAAATTCCTGATACTGCTTTAAGTTTATCCCAGCATTTCCACAAACTTTAACATAACTAAGGTTGTGTTCCAGATTCTAAGACTTACATTTAACCTCTCGAGGTACAATCACAGAAACACACTACTGTGTCTTAAAAAAAAATCATAGTTATTTTTCTTGGGTCACATGTGGTGCAGCTCTTAGAAGATGTGCAGACAGATGCTAAATAGTCTAAGGTAACTGAAAAACTTAGGATACAGTAGAAATTTCATGATGAATTATAATACTATACAGGAAAAATAATTTACAAAGAGTCTACAGTGGAACAAGACCCCAGGTCATGAGATATCAATCCCTAACACCTGAACTCTGATTAGGCAGATAAAAAAATGCAGTGGTAGTATGGCACAGGAAGAAAACGACAATTTATAAAATTGTATTTTAGAAAGAAAATGTTTTAGTCTTAAAGAAAATCTTACCAGCTCTGCCATTTGTGTTGAGTGTGGAATTTCAGCTTCAAACAGAAAAAGGGTATTGTCTGGTTAGAATCAGGGATGTGGTTGTGGGTTTCTAGATTTTCAGGTAAAGTCTTTGCTGCCCCTGGAAGTTCTCTTGTACCCCTGGAAGTTCTCTTTGACCGTTTCCCCCTCAATGGCTTGGTCTAGAGTAAAACTACTAAACTTTTTTAAATAACATAATTCTTGTTTTCCTGTCAGACTTTATGGAGGAAATTCAAGGGTCCTTTCATTCCAGTCTGGATTGAAGCATATGAAAGAAAACAATTCAGCATGGCTTAGTTATAAGTCACCTCCTTGATCTGTTAAAATGAAAAAACTGACAAAATACAATCTTCAGAGAAATACGCCTTAGAGCTCCTCAGATAAACAAAGATCCCAGTTACTGGGCTGCAGCATCCATGCACCTTCAGTAGGATTTTCTTCCCCATTCAAGAATTTAGACCTTTAAGCTCCCCTGCCTTACAAAATGTAAGGTTGTTTTGAAGCATTTTCAAAGCAGTGAACAAGCATTTATTGTGATACAGAGTTGGAACATGCAGATGAGGGCCAGGTGTCACATGCAAGTTTCCTGCTTAATGGTCATAGATAACTTGTGGTGTATTCCAGTATTTTCATATCAAAAGTATGGCTGCTGATTATTGCTCCACACTATTAAAAATAGATTTGGAGGGTCATGATGGGAAACACAATATTAAAAAGTCATACTTCCCACATAGATAATGTTTTGTTTTGAGATTTAGCTTGTGTGAAATGCACTTGCTGCAGTACATATATTGAAAGGAAGGCATAGAGACAGTTTTCAGCTCCTTTCAGTCATCACTTTGATTCCAGGATTATGCTGATAAACAGAGAATTATCCTTGGCCTGGAGACTTCCGTGTGATCTTGGGAAAAATGGGGAAAAGGCAGCAGAGAAAATTCCCTTTTATGTGCTAAAGTGAAGAGGTAGTGACACAAGCTACAACTGACCTTTCAAAAGTGGATGCATCTAAACAGATTTAGAATTACTGTATAGCTGTGAGCCTCATTAGAACAGCTTTCATAATAGTCTTTTCCACTTCCTCAGCTCTAGCGGAATCAGGAATCTAGAGAGAATAGAGAGAAATCTTTTGATCCTTCTGCCCTTTACACTGAAGTGAAACCAGAAGTGTAAAGTAATAAAGGCAAAAGAAAGAAATGTCAGTTTCTTGGTTCAGTTTTGGATTAGTTGCATCATATTCCCTGGCTGCTCCTTAAAAATTAAGCACTCTAATCCTCTCTCTTATTCCTTCTTAATTTGAATGGTTCATTTAAAACTTTCAGTGAATGACATCCTTCTGTTTATTGCTGTCAACACAGTGTATTTTAGAACATCTCATTCTATTTGCTACTATGCCATTTTTTTTGGTGAGGTTTTTATTTTTTGGTAGCTATTTGGGCTCATAAATATCTCAAGTACTGCTTTTGTTCCACTTCATTCTTGTTCACCCTCTTTTCCCATTCCTTTAATGAATACAGTAATGCTTATCTTCCTTGTGTAGCCAGATCGTATTTTCATCCCAGTTTGCCTCGCTTTTCACCTGTTTGGAAGGCTGTGCTGGGTTTGAGTACAAAGTAGTACACTGAAGCAGCAAAGGACTCTAAATGGGAAGTTAGCAGAGCTGAGTAGGAGCAAGAGGTGTGAGGAAACAAAGGAACAAAGTTCAAGGAAGTCAACTGGACTGGAAATCCTGAGGGAAGCAAATAATTACTAAGAAGCAGATGCTTGGAGAGGTAAGGGAAAGAGAGTGAAAATGTGAGGTCAGAGCAGCTGTCATCCTTCAAGCCATTTTTTTATGCCACAGTGGACCCAGCCAGAATCTTTCACCATCTCTCTGACCTCCTGGTGCTCCAGAGTCCCTGGCTCAGCTCTGTATGAATCTGCTGTGGGCAGAGCCCTGGCTCACATAGCTGACAAAATTGCAGAACTAAAAGGAAAGGCTGTGAGCAAATCTGTAGGACAGAAACACACACGATAAGGAAAGTAAAATCACAGCACCGGGACCATGTGGTAAAGAGCTTGTTAGATCAGGGGCTAAGGAGAAACCAGCAAAATTGAAAGGTGGAATATTTTTATACACTACTGGGATGAAATTTTGGTATGTAAGAAAAGGAGGAAGAAGCCACAGTCATGTCAAATGATGCAGCATGAATAGAGTAATTGTTGTTTTCTTTTTTAATTGGATTTCAAAATATGCAAATAACAACATCTCCAATGGGGAAAGACAGGATACACAAAGAAGTGTGCGAGGATCTCACTCTCATTCAATGTGTTGGAGTGATCAGGGTAATTAATGCCTCCTGAGCAGGGACAGAAGCAAACATCACCTGTCTTTGAGGCCTTTGAGAGAACCTAGGGACAGCTTGCCTCATGGAGGACAGTGCAGAGTCCCATGGAACAGCTATCTGGAACAGGAATGGAAGATAGAGTAGATGAAGTACACAGCTAAACAAAAGGCAAACAATATATTTTGAAGCTAAAGCAATGAACCAGTCACTTCGAGGGAAGTGGAAAAGAAATTTACTAATATCACGTATCCCTGCAACTTCAGTGGAAATATAATGGGAACAGAAGATCCTCTAGGAGCACTCTGTATCAAGACATTTTCCCCATGAGCTGAAAGGACTTTTCTGCCTTTGAGGGAGCCAACATCTCCACCCAATTTTGTACATTTTGCAAACTTTTGAAGTATCCCTGCCAGTCCTGTGCCCAGGTCATTTATGAAGATGCTGAAGAGCACAGGGCCAGGGATGGAGTCCTGCAGAAGCCCACTAGTGAAGGGTTCCCAGTCTGATGTCACCCCATTCACTGTCTCCCTTTGTGCCTGACCTGTGAGCCAGCTGCTCACCCACCCCATGATGTGTTTATCCAGCTGAGAGCCAGATGTTTCATACAGAAGGATACTGGGAGAGACAGTTTCAAATCCAAAAAGATTGCACCTACTGGCTTCCCTTGACAGGCTAGGTGGTTTACCCTGTCACAAGAGTAATTTAGGTTTTACAAGCAGGACTTTCCTCTCATGGAGCTGTGCTGGCTGTGACCAGTGACTGCATTGTCCTTCAGGTGTTTTTCAATGCCACCCACAATAATCTGCTCCATAATTTCACAAGTATGAATAGCAGTATCGTATGTGAATAATATTAGCAGAATTAGAAGTTTACAGTTTGAAGAGTGTTCCTGTTGAATATCAGAAACACGAGTCTAAGGATTTTCATTGCAAAAAAGTGTTAAAGGAACTTTAAGTCCTTGAAGTTCCTTAAAGGAACTTTGAGTCCTTGTTCTTAGAAACATCCACATTTTGAACTAAGTTTGGGGAAACCATTCCTTTGACTTCAATGTACTGTACATATTAGCAAAGTGAACCATAAGAATAAATATCTACTGCATTAGTACTGTCTAAATATCCATGACAAACTAAAAACTAATAAAAATCAAATGTTCCTTGTCATATCTGGAAGGCAGCAGCTGTTTGGGAAAGACAAAGCTTGGAAAAAAATCAAATCACATGGAATTCTATAAATCAATATTATGCCCAGTGATATTTGACACTAAAACTTTTCTGTTGGTATATCATACCAAGTGTGCTGCAACTTTCCAAAAGAATAAAAGTTCTATGATAAGACCAAACAATATCTTGCTGATTTATTTCTATTTTTAATGCCTGCAGAGTCAGCTTTGAGAACATGAACAAATGTCAGTCACCAGAAGATTAATAAAAACAAAATACACTCAAAACAAAGGAAGAATTAAAATATCATGCATCAATATTTAAAATGTAAAAGCAAAGGACAAGTAGATAAACTATTCTATTAGGAATCTGTTTTATTATAATTTACATAAATTTTAATTACTCTTACTTCTTCCAGATAACATTTACCCAGAAACAGAAAGAACTCAGTTAAAAAAAATGATACAGCAATTTAGCTAGGATCATAAGCACAAAGATATCACTGTCTTCAAGGGGTCTTCTCATATCTTTAAAGTCAAGTTGATATGCTAACTTGCTCTTCTGAGGTATTCCATGAATTCTTCTACTCCTTAAAAAAAAAAAAAAAAAAAGAGAAGAAAAAAAATGCTTACATTTTTTGTGATGGTGAAAAGGAAAATCAGTTAAAATGTAAGACCTATGTTTGTAATGGTGAATATGTGTTTCTGATTATTTGAATTATTGGTTCCAAATGACAAAAAAGGACGAATATTAATTTTCAGTCCTATAAAACGCACACATCTCATAGGTTTTTCCCTTATATTTTCAGGGAGGATAAATGACAGTGACTTCGTGAGCCTATTGTTTCACCCTTTAACTTGAAAAAAGGCTGCATTTTAGAAAATATTTGACTCTTTTGTCTTTCTCGTAATTACTTTTTTTAAAAGTGGGTCATCATGAAGGAGAAGCACTATTTTTTTTTTTAATGTTGGCTCTTTTCTCAAAATACCTTCCAAAATGTTTGCATTGAACTGTTTTGTATTCTAGCTTTAGTCTGTTCAAATATGCTTTAGTCAGACCACCAGACTGCCCCTCATGCTTTTATAATACATTGTTCAAATATTAAGAATCAGCTCAAGTAATTTACAGTGATTTTTAGTAAATTTAGGCAAACTACAGTATCTGGGCCAAAACCACCATGGATATTCCAACCTCTGTTAATGTGTGATAAGAGTCTGCAGATCCTTTTATTGATTAAAAAGCATTGATTATGTTGTCTTGAGAGGAAAGCTCCACTAATGCTTCTTGGATGTTCTCTTCACTTCTGCACCTAGGATATGAACATGTAAACCTTTTCTGGAAAGAAAATGAAAAATAACAATAATTTCAAGCTATATTATGCAGAGTTTGAAAAAGGGAAAGAAATAAAGACAAAAAACTGTAAATTGTAGAAGATTCTTTCCATTTAAAAGGAAATTACAATATTTAATGATTTTCCACTGCTCTCATCTAATGTTGCTGGTCCTGCCCTGGTCTGCTACTAGCTTTACAAGGCACTAGACTACAAAAGTTTGCTCACTGTTATTTGGAGTAGCATGCAAATGAGTTGTAGAATTATTTGGTATTTTACACTTAACTGGAACCAAGCTTTTCTTTCAGTAGAGAAATATTAGGACCTGTGTCTAGCCCTCTGCTTTTACCACTTGTGATAATTTAGAGCAAGTTTAATGCTGTTGTAATGGATGACATTATACATTTTCTTCTGAGCTTGTATTACAAGACTTATGTTGTAAAAGGATTTGATCTAGGCAGTTACACAGTGCTGTCTGCGAGCTCCTTGTTAGCACTTCATTGTGGTTACAGGGAGAGGAGGAAAACAGTTGCTAACACTGGACCATCACACACAATATCTGTAGACATAATGTGTGATCAGATGTAAGATTTGAACACAAATTAATGTTTTCAAGCCATCACACAGCGTACCTCAAGTTCAGACCCTTAAAAGAAAACCAGACCAGATGGAGGCTTGTACATCTATCTTAAGGCAGAGCAAGTCACCCAGTGGAAGCATGAGCACTGCTTAAAGACTAAAAGTCACAAATATGTGACTTCATTAGAGTATGATGCATTCATGTTCTGTATGAATATAACCAGTCTCTACTCTCCAATCTGCGTTCTTTACACCTAACGTTGTGTGTAGACTCAGTCACTTTTCAACCATTCCCAGCACCTACAGAGGACAAAAAAACTTTTCCCAAATGCTCTCCAGAAGAATATTCTTTGTACGCCTTTCGAATGTATTACTGTGAATCAGAAAAAATCTGTCCTCTGGATTCTAGTGGTTATGAAAGAAGTTGTCATTCCCCAGCTATCGCCAAATAGTCAGTTTCATAGGTGTTTCCAAATATATGAAGGATCTCTATGATAACTAGTCTATTTATTTTAACTTCAACCAGAATTTCTGTATTGCTTTTCTTGCAATATTTTTTGAAAGGACTGGCCCAAACTGTAGTGTTGATTCCCTGTATCTGGAGTGAATGAGCACCATAAAGATGAATTTTGATAATACTGTAACTTTTTGCAAGCATTTCTTCACAATATTCACAGGAAAGGAATTAAAAACCCTCATGATAGGAAAACAAAGGACAACATAAGCTTTAATCAAAGTGCTTGTTGGTACTGAACATGCCAAAGCAAAAACTTGTGTGGCTTAGGGTGTGAGTGGAGACTGTCTCATGTACACTAGATAAAGCAATTTTAAGAGATCCTAAGAGACAAATCAACTTTGATTTCATTTTTTCAGAATAGAGGAAAGAAGGTGAAACAGAATACTAGTTTAACACATTGCAAGTTTGGAAAGATTCCCAAGGGTCAGATTTTATGCAGGTGTTTCACTCTTCTGCTTCAGTGTCCAGCGGTTAACAAGATCTGCACCCGTGAGCTGGAATCAAATTATGATTCTGTATATTTCTGTAAATGGTGTTCAACATAATATCACACAGGTTTGCCAGCAGTTCATAAAGAAGTCAATAAGCATCTGCTATTTATTGAGACATCAAGTCATGAAACTTTGTGTAAGTGGAAAGGTTAGTAAGACCTTTTACTCATAAAAGACATAGCAGTCTCTTTCAGGAAACACTTCAAGGAGCTTCACTCCTGTAATCAATATATTTCTATATTTGTACACTTTATCAGAGCACATCTGCTTTTCAGTTGTTCAATAAGAGAGACACAGAACCAGTGTTACTAACTTTATTACATTGATTTATTTTATTTTGCATTTTACTCAGACTGCAAAATTAAATATTTTCACTTTAGTAACTAAAACTTGACATAAAATCATTCCTTTAGAAAACATTTTTCTCTCTCAAGACAACAACGTCTTAAACTGCAGCCACTGCAATTCATCATTTTAGCTATGAAAATTCAACAATTCTGTAGTTATTTTTTTCTAAATATTTTCCTCACTAAGCCTGAAATCTGTTACCCAGTATCTATACCTAAAGTCATGTTGCAGATGCTTGCTAACAAGATGTTGAAAGAATCTGACCATGTGACACAGGATCCAATTTTTTGTCTCCCTAAAATAATACATATTTATTGAAGTAGTAAGGTCTTGCAGAGTGAGTTGCACTAGACTTTCAAAAGCATTCTAATTAAAGAAACAGTTCTAAAAAGTAAAGGATTTTAACTGTGTACTGTAGAATTTGCTGTCAATTACATAAAAAAACCCTCTAGACTAATACTTTGGAGATTAATAGAAATGCTTCACCCGGTAGGTATTCATGCAGCCAAGAGCAGAGACAATGCATGTGTTGCTGCAGGATGTAGTTTCATCACAGTGCTGTTAAACCCATACCAGGAGAAACACCACTGCTCCCCAAACTCAGTAACCTTGGAGGGGCAGTCACCTGCATCACTGCCCTGCAAACATGTCAGGACTGGAAAACTCCAGCTGGACAAACTCAGCTTAGGCTTTGCCCAAGACAGATTTTGGAAGCCAAACCAATGTAGTTATTAAGAGTATTTATTGGTTGTTTAACCAATGTAGTTATTAAGAGCTCTCCTCTATCAAAATGTAGCAGATGACAAACCTACAAGCAATTCATACAAGTTGTTGTTAAAACTGGTTCTATCTGCAAGCAGGGATGATCAACTTTTATTTCTATATACACTAGTCTGTCCGCATATAGAGAGATGCCACTGGGGTGATGTGAAACTCACAGAGAGCTGAGTAGCTGCAATGTGGGGCTGTATTTTCACAGCACAGACTCTGCCTGAAAGCTAAGAAAGTCTCCTGCCCCAACATTCTGGTCTCCAGTGGCAGTATTGCTTACATTCACAAGTTGTTAAGAAAGAGGAAAACCATAGCTAAGATATCTGATTAAACTATCATAGATCTGCTAACTGCTCTCTTTCACAAATAAATTGGTATCCTTCTTACAACCCTTAAAAAGTCTTCTTAGTGCTCAGTTCTAAATCTCTTTCTAAATGAAATATTTGCCCCAGCAAGAGCCTTTCATAGGGTGATTTATTTGCAGAACGAGCCAATATTTCTGAAGTGTTTGAAGGGGCCCACAGGCAGGTTTACTTGTCCCTTTTTGCCGCCAGCCCCTGGCAGAAGGTTGCACAAAGATGAAAAAACTATCTGTAATGAAACTTAAATGGTGAGGTTATCTTCATGTTTCTCTCTCAGCTCAGTTCTTGCATTAATAATGCTATGTAAATTTCAGTGGAAGGAAAATCTGAGTAAAAGTCTTTCCACCATAGCTGAGTTCTTAGCTCAAAAAACTGATTGTTTTGTAATCTCAAGTGAAGAAATAAAATAATGCATATTTGAAGATTGGCTTTAGATTCAAATAAAAGAATATCACATCTTTTCTCCTCTGATTATTGACTCATCCAAAGTGTTGCGCAGCTGATGAGCAATAACAGCACAAAATAGACTCTAATAGAACTGAATAGAATGTCTTGGTTTTTTCTTATATTTTGTTTAGAACAGAAGGCATAACCTTATGCCAAAAAAATGTTTTCCAAAGTGTTTTGATTCTGGTGGATCACATTATTTGAGAGACATTGTCCTTGGCCAAAGGGAGTTTATCCAATGTGGAAAACTCCAAACAGCAAAATCTGTCCTCTTCCTAAAGAAATCTTTCAGAAAATATGCTTTGCCATTTCATGGAATCATAGAAACATTGACTGGTTCTCTGTCATCTAGTCCAGCCTCTGTCTTGAAGCAGGATGATAGCCAAAACTAAACCAGATGTGATGTAGCCTGGTCTCACTGTGGATGTGGAGAACTTCCAGGGCTGGTGAGTCTGCAATCATTCTGCACAACCTGTTCCAAAGATGGACACTCAGCCATGAAGGATCCTTCCGCATGAGCTGATGGGAAGGCAGCCAATAGAATTTGGAGGGGAAAAGTGTTACCAGTGAAAAGCAGGCCAAGGTAAGGGAACAAAACTTTCAATGAGGGAAGCATGAAGGAATGTCCCAAGGACTGATGGCAATCTGCCCTTTCCTTTCCCCGTTCCTCAAGTTCTTGAGGTGTAGCCTAACAACTGTTATTTTCTTTCAGTTACAAGCTCTTTTTTTTTTTTAACCAATGTTTTTAAAGGGTATTTCTTGTGCTTGAATTAGCCACACCCTCATTGTATTAAACACATTTCTGCTGTTATTTAGAATCTCAGTAGTGTATCAGCTTACAGAATATTGTGTGAAATCACACATGCTTGCTTAGAGAAAGTAAAATTGAAAACAAAAGCATTTCTCAGCAATTGCTGAGGTCCTTGCCACAGGTCCTTCAAATGGCTTGAGAGCCTAAAGCATTTGCTGTCTCTCCCAAATGTGTTACTCATCTTTTCAGAGATTACTTTCTTGCCTTAGGAGACTGAGAATGTTTTCTCTGATGCAATCTCATCAACTGCTGCAACAAATATGGGGAACATATTCAGTGAGGGATGAAGAAATGGAGCTATGATTAGTAACATTAAATTCTAGGTCTTTTCCTATTGGGTGATGACAATAGGGTGGGATGTGGAAAGGATTAAGGAAATTCTAGAAGTGACCTAAACTACATCCTACACATCAGTTTCTGTACTTGTGCTTTACTTGTTCCCCCTGTGGCTTCTTCCCTGAGTATTCCTGTTCCTAAAGGTAAATCACTGTATTCTTCAGCAGACATTCCATCAGGCTTTCTCTTTCCCTGCTTTCCACCTGTATACAAGCATGGAGGTTTTTTTTGGAAATGGCACTATTGTAATATATTATCCAAATATGAGGAATCATTGGAGACTGCAGAGAAGAGAAGGAAAGCTTATGAAGTCAAAAATCTTTCTCCCAGTAATTATTTTTTTTTTTTCTGAAAATTGATAAGAAACTCTTGCAGAAATCTTAGACAAACCTTAAAACAATGGTCTCCCTGAGACATACAATAAAATCTATGAAAGATTTGACCCACAGCTGGCATTCTGCTGTCCTGAACCTCCCCCAGGCATGACTGGCAGTTTTGCTAGTAGGAATCTGTGTTGCCTTCAGTCTTTGGATTTTTTTTGTGTCCAGTCACTCGGATGGTTGATGGAGCTTTCTCTATATACAGCCTGAAGCCTAATGTCTTGGGGTAGTTAACATGTACTCCTTGCTGCAGAGAAACTCTGAGGGGTATAAATAGAAGTTTATTGTCAGAATAAAAGTATTTTTTAATTTCTTGCACCCACCCACAGGATACGACTTCTCAGAGGAAGTCACTGCTCTCTTAAAAGGCTCATAAAGTAGTTTGGAGTAGGCAGTGAGTGAAAGATGGGAGTATCACTTCCTGCTCAGGAAGTAAAAGATAAGTTTATCTAAGTTTATCTAAAGATAAGTGTCAGGGTTTGGCACTGGCCCAATGCCAGTGCCCCCATGAAAATGTATTTTCTTTAACTAACTGCTGTGAGATGTGACCAGGAACAGAGCAGAGCAGGCTCAAACTTAGGAAAAGAGAGAAAAAAAAAACTTTATTAAGCTACAAACTAACATCAGAAACACACAGGAAACAGAATGAAAACCTTTTAAACCATTCCTCCTCCTCCCACCCAATTTCACCAAAGCATAGTGAGATAAAAATCTTGGAGTCCTGATCAAGTTACCCTCACTCAAGTAATCAATTCTCAGTCCATCAGGGGAGAGAGGAGTCTCTCTTGTACCACAGTCCTCCCCACGAAACAGGGCTGAAACTCCCCATGTTTCCTTGTCACACATGGCACTGCCCGGAGAAACTCTGCCATCGTGACAT